>JAJTUB010000030.1:62972-632958 GCA_036971345.1 Dactylellina drechsleri
AAAGGAGACCTCTTTTAGCGCCTAAAATAATCCCACGAAAGGAAAAGCAACGCTATGCAGGTTTAAAAAATCGCAGTAGAGATGTTACACAAGGAGGGAGAGGTAAGAATGATGTACGCGTAAGAAGCTGGGACGGTTCCCAACAACAAACACAAACCTAACAAATGAGGACCCTAGAACTCGGAGTCGCTAACATCCATAACGCTAGGGTCTGGATCTCCTCTTCGACCACCCCTCGCTCCTCCATGTCCCCCTTTTCTCTTAACCGTACCCGCATTCCCACGACTGCTTCCAGGCATCGGAGTAGTAGCCGACTCGTTTCGTTGGATCTTATCCTCACCAAGATACTTATCAAAGTCTTTATCCGTCGGAACGAAGCTTCGGCCGTCGGGTAAGATGTAAGCAGGCTGGAACGGCTCATCTGCAGATTTTAGAAGAGCTTGTTCGAGAAGCTCTGTCGCGACTGGATCCTGAGGTACGAGTGCGAGGGCCTAAATAAACATAAATTAGCACCGTTTTAAAAACAAAACCCTGGGAAAATTATACCTCATGAAGGTGCGTGATAGCGTCCCATGTTCTCGTTTCCATTATACAACAGAGCCCCATCGAACATCTTATGTTCGCATCGTTTCCTCCGATTCTTATCGCTTGTGTAAACTCTTCAATAGCCTCACCGTATCTCCCTAGTCTTCTGTAAGCATGACCGAGGTTGGTTCTAAACTGCACATATGTCTTGGGATCCCCGCCAATCTCCTCAGCCAACTTGATTCCGTGAAGGAACATCTTGACGGCCTCATGCAAATGATCGTTGTGGTAAAAGACAACACCAAGCTCGTTCATCAGCAAGGGATCGGTTTTGCAGAGATTCCATGCGATCTGGAGGTACTCGTCAGCAAGCGTGATATTATTCAATTGGAGATGCTGCATGCCCAAGAACATTTGTGGTAGATGCGTGCCCTGGAACAATTTCGCGGCAGCAGAGTAGGCAGAGATTGCCTGGTCGTGCTCACCCTCGGCCGCAAAGGTGTGAGCGAAGCCGATCCACGCGGGACCAAAGGAAGGATCCATGACCGAAGCCTTCGAGAAAAACCTACGGGCATCTGCCAGCCTATCGATCAACATGTAGTAGGCACCGATTGCGACATAGCTAACTGGTTCTTCTCGATGGTTGTCAGCAAGATCGTGGGACATCAAGAATAATTCATTCTTCTTTCCTAGTTCGAAGAGAGAGGCAATGTAGACTGGGTAAAGCTTGAAGTTGTACTTGTCTTTCGACAGTAGCTCCTTGACGAGTGCGAGGGACTCTTCGAATCGACATTGGGTGTAGAGAAGCTCTGCTTTGGCCAGGACAATATCGTGGTTATCAGCGAGAGGGTACTGGTTGGAGAGCATTGAGATAGCTTCGTCAAACCTGGTACTATTCCTATATTTGCTGAGCCTAGTTGTATACAACGCTTTCAAGAACTGGGCTGTGGCTTCGCCCTGGGCACCGCCAACACTAGCAGCCATGGAGTCAAAGTCAATATCTTCGATGAATTGCCATTCTTCCTCCGGGCTCAGCAAGTTGTTGCGCATGAGTGTATCGAACGCTTCGAAGCACTTGACATCAATTTTGACGGCATCTTTGTATGCTTCCTTCGCTTTGTCGTATGATCCCTGCTTAGTGTAGATCACTCCTCGAAGGTAACACATTGCGGCTTCGTACTTCTCATCGTTGGCTCTGGATGCCCCTCGCCTCCTAAGACCGTGGGGATTAGGCACAACGGGGCTTTCGTCACCGAGTGTTGCTAAAGCTTCTTCATATTTATTCTGTTTTATTTGAGAGAGAGCGTAGAGGTATTTACAGGGGGCAGACTTTTGGATGAGGCCGGTACCATCAAGGAAGGCTTGGGCACGGGTGTACTGGCCTGTGGAGAAGTGAATTTGAGCGAGGAAGAAGGCGTCATTAGGGTCATCTGCGACGGTAGGGCCAATGTTAGTTAAGATCTTAAGTTCTAGAATCTGTATATCAGACTTCTTTCATAGGCGTTTGACCACCTGATAGACCAATAGGATAGATCAAAAAGAAGCATAGTTACTCAACTCGTCAAGGCTAGCAGCTTATCTCCAATAAAGATAGCCGAGTCGTATTGATGCTTGTTAACAGCATCCTGACGCCATTCGCGGAGAAACTTCTCCATCGTTTTCCGACCCGCAGGGCCGTTGTCGCCGTCACTGTTCTTCTTTTCAATCTGTGTATCGGGATCGACTGCGTTTAGACTTGTCTTTTTGCGACTACGTAGAGGGTATCGAGGTTCAGGTGATGGCTGCTTGGCTAGATCACCTTGGCGAGAAGGTAGGCCTCCAGGTCGAGGTATAACCCGGACAGTGTAAGAGGAACCAAAATCAAGATTGACGCTCTCAACAGTAACCGTACGCTCGCCGGGTTTGGAATTCGTGGAACCACGCGATGCTCGAGGTTTCTTTACTTTGCGTGGGGTGGGAGCCTTCTGCCTCGAGGCGGTTGAGGTAGAAGAGGCACGACGTTTGGGATTGGACGGAGCTATCGTTCCAACTAGCGTCTGTCGCGACCAATGGACAAGTTTGAAGATGACGAGGAGCTGAACGGACGATTGAAGCATACACGAGCCGAAGCTGAGATCAAAGCATATAGGTTGGCGAAGGTGAAGGCGATGATGGCGATGAGGGTAGTGGTGAGCAGGTCGCTGGAGGAAGTTGCTGTGAGAGCGCAGCTGCTGAGAGCTTTGTGTCGAAGCTGCCTTCAAATTCTCGTGTTGTAAACAAACCCACACAACGTCATCTGCCCACGAGTCTGGCCATTCATCATCCATCTTCATCCCATCTACCTCACCCTTCAACTCCATCTCGCCTCGATTCTTACCATCCCCTCCGACAGACCAGAAGTGCGCTCGATACAGAGCAAAGGAGCGGCCCCCAAGATGAATGGCGATGACCCTTTCATCCAAGTCCAGCAGTGTGTGTCCTTACTCCTGGTTCTAGCCCGTGAAACGTCCAACTAAGCCCATGCTCCGTTAACCTCTAGGGACGTGACGGCACTCCTGCAAACGACACGCCAGCTCTTTTCGTCATATTTGCGAATCCGCTCCCTCGCCTCTAGCAGAACCTCCCCCGAACTACTATCCGCGCACTCCGAGCTCGAAGGCGCTCTCGCCGATCTCGAAATCGACCTCGATGACCTCCGTCTCGCTGTTTCGGAGGGTGAACGAGACCCCTATCGCTTTGGGCTGGAAGTTGAAGCGGTCGCTAAACGTCGGAGATGGCTACGGGAAGTAGAGGGCGAGATTGGAGACATTAAGGAGGAGTTAGGGAAGGAAGCCGCCATCATGTCAGGAACGGCAAAGGGGAGGAAAGCGATAACATCTTACGACGATGATAGCAGCAGTCGAGCAGGAGGGGACGATTCTTACACCCAATTCGAACATATGCACCAGCAAGAACTTATAAGAAATCAGGACGACCAGCTGGAGAGCGTGTACCGGACTGTTGGGAATCTACGGATGCAAGCCAATGACATGAGTCGGGAGCTTGAAGAACAGGCCGAAATTCTTGAGGATACCGATCGGATTGCTGATAGGGTTGAAGGGAGGTTAAAAAAGGGAATGAAAAACCTTACGGAATTTGCTAGGGCGAACGAAGGTGAGTAGCCGCCATAATACCCAAACCCAAACCCAAACATTAGACTAACGGAGTTCACAGACAGATACTCGAGCTGTTGCATTGCAATACTAATATTTGTCCTCATTCTGTTATTGGTGCTTTTGCTTATCTTATAAGGATTGCATATACCGCATGAGCCTGTTTCTGGAGTTTTATTGGCGTTCCGGTTGGGCCGGGGTGGTTCTTGTATGATATTAATACACCTAATATCGAGCCTTGTATACACTGTTTTCCTAAAATATACCCACAATTTTCGATACTCCCTTAATGTGCCGTACTCTCAATAGCCTCTGGGTATGGCATATCCGCCTGCCTCCTCATCTCATCCATAACCTCCATCACCGCTATCGTCTCCTTCAATGGCATAACCTCACACTCCAACTTTCCATCTCTAATGCTCCTTGCACACCCATCCGCCTGCCAATACATTGACCCACCTTCATGCGTCCTCTCCTGCCACTCTCCCGCACCACCATCCTCCTTTCTCAATATAACCCTATACTTCAAGGGTCTATACGCCGGATGCGCGACCTGAATCTCCCCTTTCGTGCCGGAAATCCTAATAGCAGGTCCACAAGTACCCTCCCCGTCTACATCACTACCGATTCTCATACTCGTCGTCGCGATCCCTGTGGCCCTCTCAAACTGACATACGACAGTGGTGGTCTCGTCCGCACCCGTTACCGGATATTTTTGGATGTGTCCTACAACCTTTGGCGTCTTGGCGTTCGCGTCCAGATGGTATAATATCTGAAATACCCAAGTTAAAGAATATACCCCCAAATCCAGCAACGCACCCCCGGCAAGATCCATATTGACCATTCTATTGTCCGGCGGAAATATCTTTTCAACTTCATTCAAGAAGGATAGATCTGCGAGAACTTTCCTAACTTCGCCGATTTTCCCCGAGGATACTAGGTTTCGAACCTCGATGCTCAACGGGAAAAAACGGGTCCACACTGCTTCCATCAAGAATAACTTCTTCTCCGCCGCGATATCACGCAGAATGCGAGCTTGCTCTGCATTGACGGTAAACGGTTTCTCGCACAAAACATGCTTGCCCGCTCGTAATGCTAGTAAAACGTGCGGAAAATGGTGGGAGTGCGGGGTAGCAACGTATATGATGTCCACATTAGCATCGGCGACGAGATCTTCGTAGGTACCGTATGCCTTTGCGGTGTTGGCAGGTACACCGCAGTCATCGAGGAATTTTTGAGCACGATCTAGGCTGGAGGAGGTACCCGCTGCGACAACAATGTGCTTAATGTCTCCTGCATTGCGGGGGGCGGGGTCGAGGAGGAGGTCCTTTGTGAAGGCTATATGATGCGCAGGATGTGTTGGAGATGTGGTATTATGAAGTGAGGTTTACAATCTCATGAGACTTACCCGTTGCGATCAATCCACAGCCTAATGAGAGCGCGAGCGTCAGTAGTGACAATTGGCGGTTTGGACGAGATGGTGATAATAGGACCTACCTAAGATACCCCACTTGAGCTCGAATGGCGACGACATTTTGATCTTTGTGGCGGATAAGTTTTAAATGTAAAATTGTTATAGCAAATATATATACCGGACTAACAGTAAAATATATCTCATCAGGTCAAGTTCATACACACTGAGTTTGGAGACCCCACTTAACCAAGCAATTTAAGTCCAGCCGACCCATGTAATTATCCGAAATCTCAAGATTCGATCCAAAAAGACATGAACAAGCTACAGTAAACAACGGCCTGACTTTATCCAACAATGTAGAAGCAAATAAGTTTTTTTGTTTAATATTATTTATTCTTAGATTATCTGATCTCTCCTATCCGGTTCCACCGTAGAAAGATCCCAACTACTCACAAAGCTATAAACCTCTTTCTGAGTTACCTACATCTTCATATTGACCTTTCGAGAGCCATCGCGATATTTTTTAAGCTGCATTTATTCGCTTTACTTGCTCCACATACCTCTCTTACCGACATGGACGGACTGAGACCGGGCACAGCTAGCGAGGACATCACCCAAAATTGGCCTCTTGATCACATCCCTTTCCTTCAACGTCGATGGCTTTCCTGACTTCTGAGGTTCCTGCTGCTATAAGCGTCGAGATAAGAAAGTTGATCTCAACCTTAGATGAGGCAATCAGCAATATCAAGAGCGTTAGCTCATTAGATGTAGAAAAAGGCACTTCAATTTTTACCAGCTTTGGACACCAGGTTTCTCCTTTGTTACTGTCCTAGAGAATTTAATTCCCAAAATCCCTTTCTGGATGGCTATATCTGATGAACGGGGGCTTGTGCCTCAGGAACTTCGGTCGATGCGAACCGCGTTCGGGAATTATACCGGCGCCCTTATAGCAGCCCTCCCTGATTCTCTCAAACTTAAAGCAGAAATTGTTCAATCTCGGTTAGACGGTCCTTTATTTTCCGCTATAACCGCTGCTCAAGCCGCCTGAAACCGACGCGATTTTAGGGTACGAGGTAACAGACTTTAATGGTTTGCGGTGCAATGAAGCCTGCTGGATTTCGAGGTGATGACATTTACCAGGGTCGTAACCGTTAACATATTGTGTGGGATTCGTCAAGGACTTGGATTGAAACGAGAAGTAGAGCGTACAATATAATGAGTTGACCTAGTGACTAGGAATTTCTAAAAAAAAAAAAAAAAAGTGAGAGAGCAAAGTTGGTTATGCCCTATATTCGGGATCGGACTTGAGCGCCTAGTTAAACTTACGGCAACCGTTTAGTAGATCAATAATATATCCAAAGTATAATGGATGCCGTTACTATAGACAGCTTTACAACCATAATTGAAGAGGCTACAGCCACTGTCATCTCTGTATTGCAGGGATATACAGGATTTGAATGTTGCCGGTATCGCCGGCAGGATCAACCCCGGTTATAATGATATTCTCAAAAAGCACAACACTCGCAAGACCACGAAAGATTTCAAAGGTTCAGTCATCAACATATCTTTTGGAGATATAGGAGTGACCGCGTCTCGGGTGTGGTTGCGGTATTGCTCTCGATAGACCCCAGTTTAAAGTTAAACCCGCAATTAATGAAAAGAGCGTGTCTTGGAAATGGCCCTCAGCAACGTTGTCTCAAACAACTCTAGAAGTTATATAACGGTGGGACCTCCCCTGCCTGATGTGCTTTTTCTGCATCCCAGCACCAACTACTCGCAATTGGACCAGAAAAACGCGTTTGGGACTAATTGTGCAGCGGGAGAAGCTTGAACCTAAGCAAAAGAAGGCTCAAGCACCAAAGGTTCAAGCACCCAAAAGGCACCATTAGCGTCGTTGGAAACGTAATGCTACCAAATATATAGGTGCAATGTGCTCGACTCGAAGCTCAGGTTTCGAGGGATGAGACCCTGTGGGAATCGAAAGTTAAATTGCTATGACTCATTAAAGGGTTCATAGCATATTAGTAATTAAATTCGAGAAATAGCGAAAATATAAATCATCGAGCTTCCTAAATCAAGTAAATGTAGCTTTATAGCTGGTTCATTAGCACCTCAAAAATGTTGAAAAGAATTAACGAACAATTTTACCAATCTTCTATTGATATTATTTGAATGCGCGAGTTGATCATTTCTTATAATGATTAAGCTAACAATCGATGCAATTCGGATCCCCGTTTCGACTTCGAACAAAGATCTCAGCGGGGCCAAGTACTCTGAAGCTAGCTACAATAAAGAGCTTCACGTCGATGTAGATCTTTAGAATCTTGATGTTATCACTTATATATCACAATTGAAGTAGTTAAGAAACAAAGTATTTTAACATATTAGAGTCTTCCTTCTAAGCTGACGTTGGTACTCGCAAATCACGTGCTGATACCTCTCTTTCCAACGAAACCTAAAATAAGAAATGAGAGACAGAGCTAACGTTAGCGTGCAGCCAAATGGCGGGGAACCCAGTTCAAGATATAAACGGATGAAAACGGATCCGCGAAATTCAACCGAGTTGACCGTTCTATACCAACCAATCCTTACCTTCAATCTTATCATACCTTCTTCTTTTCACAGGTGAAGATCTTAATTAATTGCAAGAATTTTTTAGTAAGGAAATTAATATTATTCAGTCCATTCTTCTTTCTACTTTTCAGAGTTAATCGTACAAATTATTAGTCGCAAATGCAAATATTAAGGAAAGACCGTAATGCGTTAAGGAAAGACTGTATCGCTATGCTAGATGCTATGTATGAAAAGACAACAAGGGAAAATATGCTTTGAGAACACTTTCCGTTCTCCACCATCCACTCCACTTTAATTCACGATATCGCCAAAAGCTTAAGCGTAGCAAGAGGAAGCAGGTTGCTCGCTGAGATAGACAACGAAGGAACCCTCGTTGGTATTTCCGGTATTCGAGATGGCAGCGAATTGGGCAGGTCCAAAGATGGCACCATCCTTGCCGACATCGATAGCGACAAAGAGCATGCTCTTGTTGTTCTTTGGGTTTCGTGCCCTGTAGCATTTACCGCAGTTGGGGGAGTTCCAGCCAGCGACGGTTTGAACGGCACCGATGGTGACACCGGGCTTGAGCTTGGAGATGAGCTGAGGAACGGTGGAGGCGTGTGTCTTTGTGATGACACCGTTGGGGCCGTCAGAGCAGGCGAAGATTGTGAGGGCGTTGTTGGCGGTGGGGGAGTAGTTGTTGTCCCATTTGAGGACAGTCGCGGAGGCAGCGGCGACGAAGAAGGTGAGAGCGGCAGTGAGTTGCATTTTGATTGATTTGGGTTTTTTTTTGGTAGATTATTAAAATTAAGACTTCTAGGGTGTATTTATGTTTTGATAGTTGTATGATGCTTTTAGTTATTTGTAGCGAATGTAGAAGCTGGTTGTGATGATGATAAGAAAGAACGATACTCCAGGGCGTCTCTGAGGACTTTATATATATACCTGAAAGACTGGAAATTCGTGTTACCCCGACATATCCGACGTCATGAGACCGATCGATAAACAAAGGAAAAAAATTATCACTGATAAAAAATCCACGATAGCATCATAGCATCATCCCACATATGCGTATTCCTAGAAAGCTAAACGATACTGCGGAAGTAATTTGTCTGGGCGTGTTGCATTTGGGTTGGGTTTGTCTCTCTTTCTTCTCGCCGGGCAGCAACAACAGCAGCCAGCCAAGCGAGAGAAATTCAGCAGCAATGTAACTAGCCGCATTCTCGCAGGTTGACAGGAACTCCGGGAAAATGCTTAGCTCCCGCCCACCACGTCTTCCTAGTCGGTGCAGCAGACCCCAACTTTTTTGTGTCTAAAAATGGGCGTATTTTTAGTTTATTGTAACATTATTTGATCATATTGTAACCTCACCGGCCATCCGAAGACTTCGAAGCATGCAAGCCAAGACTCGGTCGAATAAATTATCACTATGGTTTTCTTTATCGCAAAGGATTTCCGGATGATATGAGCCCACTGGCATTCCACTGTTACAACCAAGTAATCCGGTGATTCATTATTGTCGTTATCGGGGGAGTCGATTCGGACATCTCCTTGTCCCTGTCACTCACTTTCGACATGTCTCCAAGCCTCATACTGGAGATCATCCATGTACGCATTTTTTCTATTGTAGGTATCGTATCGAGCATCTCCCAAGGAAGTCAATAATATTACGGTATAATTCCAATTCTTCGTTTATTGATATGAATTTACGATTATCGATACATCTCTATATTATTCTCCGCTTCTCTTCAGCTTCAGCCGTTGAAACTCCATTTGAGAAAGAGTATTTAAAGAATTATATTTTAGGTGAGATCAGCCCTATTCTCTAGCTTCTTAGCCTCAACCTCGGCCGACGCAATAATAATATTTTAGCCAGTGTCGTTTGTCTTGAAAAAATTAAAATTGTAAATGTTCGAATCGAAAAGGCCAAGTGCAGGCAAAATATTTCACCGGTAGCTCGAGTCGCGCAGCACTGCGCATGCAGCTATTGCATGTCGAGCTCCCGGTTTTCAAGGACGGGAACATGAGAGACAAAAAACAAAAACCCTTGCAAGCGTTTTTCTTGACCGGATAGACAACCTTCGAGATGCATCCGATCGAGTAGCGCTGCCGAAAGAACAAATTTTTGTAAGACCCAGAATAAAAAAAAAAAAAAAGTCATGCCACGTTTGTTTGTTTGTGGCACACTATTTCCAATCGGGGTCGTTCGACGTTGCATCGCGCAGCCTAGGTCCTTCATCCATGTATCAATTTGTTCGCATTCGCACGTCGACTCTCCGAAAATCTCCCTCTCGCCAATTCTGTATACAAATTGCGAGAAGAGACGGGAAATATATCCTATCATCCCTGGGGGAACAGGAAGGAAGTTAATTCACGCAGGATCCTTTCCTTCGCTGGCTCCTATCGCCCCACGTCTGCTAAATGTTTACCCAATCGTTCAAAGCTTCTCGAGGCATCTGGATTCTCAGATCATGTCATATATCGGATCACCAACGTTCCCCACATCTGCACCACCTGATCAAATGTTGAATTGCACATTTTTTAAATAATCGCGATGGAGCGGATGCTATTTCCTGTCATTTCTGGCTCTTTCTCTTTTCTTTTTAAATATGAGATTATCTTTCTTAAAACTGAACACCTCGGCACCACTGGTTCAGGTGATTCTGATCGAGTTCGCCAATATTATTTTTTTTTTCCTGAACTAATGTTGCAAAACTTCAATGTAGACGGTTGCCTCACTATCTTGGCGCGATAGATATCACGACACGGTGGACCGGAGCACACGGGATCCGCAAAGGGACAGCTCGCATTGGGGATAGTTTTTAATCGAGAAGCTGCAAACAAACTAAAAAAGGCTCGCCGGTTGTGGAAAGCTCTAAAACCTTGCAAAAAGCTCGTATGATGTCGTGAACAAAGTGACGACACGGCTTATACGCACATGGACTTAGAACCCCGGTCGTGCACCTGCGGGAAGGCCACCTAGAGATATTAAGACCCTTCGTGATATAATAATAACAATTTGAATTATAAAACGCAATATAATAATGGGGTTATTCTGATTTTGAGACAAATACCACCATTAATTGTCGCCCAAGATATCGAAATCGTCACCACCCATGTTCGTCGAGCTGCCGGCAATACCTTCATGCTGCTGGCCTTGCATGAACTGTTGCATCAAAGACTGCAGCCTATCATCTCTCGCAGTTTTCGCCACGGGTTTCCGAACTCCTCCACTCTCTTCGTCTTCTTCTTCTTCTTCTACTTCCTCTTCCTGTTCGTCACTCGAGCTATCAAACTCGCCGTCCTCATCCGCGTCCTCTTCATCCACCAAAACATCCTCTCCGTCGACATCGCGCACTTTCGAGTCACCATCTTCATCGGCCAGTACGTGCTTTCGCATTGACTGAGTGCCAGGTACAATACTATCAGGCTCCTTCATGATAGCCTCAAAGACTTTGTCGTTCACCTGTTTCCCAGCCAAAATACCAGAAAGCTTCCGCCGCATCACAAATTTGATTTTTGAGTGCCTATTGTCCGGAAACCACCCATCTATCGCCTAGTTAACAGTATCATTAGCATCGTCCATTCAAACCGTGGACACTTATTACTCACATCACAGGTCTCCCTAGCTTCGCATTTCGTAATATCGACCAATTCAGCTAGCAACGGATCCGTCAAGTCGCAAAACTGCCATATCCTCCCATCCATCACAACCTTCTCACCATCAAACAAATGACTAGAATTCTCACTAACACCAACCTATCCCATTAGCCATCCCAACCCTCACAAACACAGCTACCGACGCAAAAACATACCTAGAAGTCATCTTCCGCTTGCTAGTGTGCACCTTAAACGCCACAATCTGATACTTTGCAAACTCCTTCCCACTCCTCGGATCCACCCCAAACCTGACATACGTATCCCTCCACGGCCCGCTCCGCCAATAATACGCTACATGAGGATACGCCCACTTCAACTGCCCCCACAGCACAGGTGGCATATGATTCATCAACGCCCGACGCGTCCATATCGGCCGTTTCTTAAACAATTCATCCAACCGTTTCAAGCAATCGACTAGTATTCTCGGCCCCTTTGGTAGTTTCATGTGACTCGATTGCGGGACTGTGGGGAGACTCCAGTTGCCGTACTGTGTTTGGGTCTGTACCCTCGCGCCGGCGTTCACGAGGATGATCTCGCCGTTTACGTCTGTGTCTGCTTTTATCGCAGGGTTCTGGCGGAAACCGTAGACGAAGGGGTAATTTATGTGTGTGAACGATGGGGGGCGCATTATCTCCGTGTCCGCGTTTGCTGAAATCGTATCTGACATTTTGAACCGTTTGAGTGCTTGCACTGCCGTGACGAAAACAATATTAATAACCAACATATCCACTAATATGATCACCCGGGGTGATCATGAGGTGAGAAAAGGGAGTGTGGGATGACACTTACAATCCAACTCCATTAAGTTCTCCTCCACGTTTCTAGTCCATGCTGAGTTTCGGGTATTCCATTGGTAATCCGCCATCTCCCTGAACCGGATACTATGATCCATCCACCCCATTACCTCGGCTTTATACTTGCCGTTCAACTCTTTCAATATCGTTGGTATTGGCTTTTCTTCCTCTTCTGCGCCCTCGGTTGGGTGGGTGGCAGGTTTGGGCGCTTTACCCTTCGGTACTGTGATTTTTAAGAGTAAGGCTCTCGTTCGAGCCGGTCGTCCTGGGATGGGTGGTGCCAGAGCGTCACCCGGTCTGAAGCGTAATTCTAGGCCGTTTGGTTCTTTGGTGTTTTCGGGGTTGGGTTTGAATGCCTTTTTATATCCCTATTGATTAGCCTATATTCTTCCCTTTTCATAAGTAAAATAGATATCAAATAGAACAGTATAAGATAACTCGATGATATATTTGTTAAAAATAATACCGAGGAAACTTTGAAAGGGGAGATGGATTTATATACATACCTTCGCAACCGCCTTCCTACCCCCCAATGTCCTCACCGCCTTTTCCTCATTCTTAACGATCGTGGGGTGCTCCACGCTAAGAAATTGCCGGTCTGGGATATCATACCACGGTGCTTCGGTGGGGGGTCGTCGAGGTCCGTCGAATTCTTCTTCGTTCAATTGTATAGGCGTACGTTTTGACATTTTCTCTTTTATTTTCTCCGAAAAGGTATCATGAGCTCTTTTAAGAAGATCATTCGAGGTTGGTAGATTAGATTGTTAAAGATTTTGAAGTTGATGTTGGTGAGTTGGTTATATATGTGTGGAAAAAGGAAGCGGATGGCTTAGCGCGGGTTCGAACCGGACGACGTCGACTGGTCGCAGGTAAATATACTGCCTAGCTAGTCCTGCATCCTCGAGTCGGAATCGAGATCGCGAGAATTGAATTGAGGTAATTACCCTGACTCTCACAATGAACGTGATTCCCTTCCACTTGAAAACTGATGCCCGTCGCGCAGTGTAATCCAACAGAAACAACCAACTTCTCGATGCATCCACGCAAAAAAAAAGAAAATGGAAAATTAAGCATCGCTCGCAACACAAACCCACGTTGCATTTTCCGTTATACACCCCTGCCAGGTTTACTTACAAAACCACCTTCCATCTCCAACCGAACCACCTGATAACCCCTCCCGCCTCCCCCTCCAACCCTATCCACCGCAAGCATGGGATTGTAGTTCAGTTGGTAGAACGTTTCTTTCGCATGTCCAGCACATCGAGAGACTTTCTATAGAAACTATAGAAAGGTCTCCGGTTCGATTCCGGACAATTCCAGCTGCATTTTCTTTTTTTTTCAACTTCAAACTCTTGATGCTTCTCTTTTTTTTCCCTTCGTCTAGTTAATGGTACGCATGGTGTATGGGGGTTGGGTATATTCTGTCTCGTGCGTTTGTGGGGTGTATATCGATCCGTCTATTAGCTATTCGACCGCCAGACGACTAGAAGTACAACAGCCAATTCATCACGAAAAGCCAACTAAAAAGCCCAAACACTTCACAATCTCAGAATCTGAAAAAAAAGATTATACAGAGAGAAGATGAATATAAAATATATATACGACCATCAGCCCATCCACCCATTTCTCTTTCCATCAGCCCTACTCGAGTAGCTGTCCTCATCTTGATACACCCAAACCAAATCCTCTCGAGGGCTGAGACCAATACAACCCTACAAATATACGAACCTCATATGAAAAAAAAGTAATATATAAAAGTAATAAGAAACAATATATAAGAAAATTATAATATATAAAAAAGCGAAAACCCACGTCGAACTGTCGCTATGGAACAATCCAACCAGACAGACAGAGGGGACATTCAAAACCGACTCCACGGTTACTACATTTCCAAAAACTATTCAAGTACTAAGCTGTACCGTACTGTACGTATTATAATAAAGTGTACATCTCCGCGCGCCCTCAAGCGCACCTTCAAGAAAAGGGGGGCGTCGAACAAAAGGAAACAGGTAGTGAAAAAAATCTCGAATAAACATATCCAAAAGAAAACCCAAAAACTACAGACAGACAGCATTATCAAGAAGCCGAGATGTTCAAGTTTTTTGTTTTGCTTCCCCCCTAAAAATAATAAAAACAAAGTAAGAGAAAAATTATAGCCAAAAGGAATCAAAGGAATTTCACTCGTGAAAGTTTTAGAAGAGAAAGACAAAACGGTCTAGTTAAAAAGCACGTCCAAAAAAAAAAAAAGGCAAAGCGATTGCCGGGCATAGAAGAAGAATCATAAAAAGGGAAGATTGTGAAAAGCTCTCTTTCATTCGACTTGTGGTCTTTAATTTTTTCATTTCTTATCGTTCATGTTTACCCGTGGGTGAGGCCCTACCCGAAACGAAAAACATTTCCCATTAGTCTCAAGCCATGTATCCACCATCGGATATAGCACCACCTACCATATGCGGTGCCCACGCTCTCCCGTTAGGATTCCCGTTCAGATCCCCGGGTGCGTCGTCATGAGTGAGCATCATCGGCGAGGCGGGCCTGGGTAGCTCAACGCCGGGTTTGAGCTTCTTAGCATTATCTTCAAGTATCTTCCATCGATTCTGGCGTTCCTGGGCTCGTGCCTCGGCGCCTTCCTGATGGTTCGAGTACTCTGTCGAGCATTCATCAAATAGGGTCGGATTGATTTCCATAAACAGTTTCATCGCATTATAAACGAGACCGTGGATAGTTCTACGTAAAGATTAGCCCTTGCATCTTCATATGCTTTCGACACAATTCGGCGTACCTATTCCAATGGCCCTTGGAGTTTTCGTATAATGGGGCAAACATTATCGGCAGGATGACTTCTACGTTATCACTCACAAGATTGCAAAAGTATTCATTGTTCCAAAAGTATAGAGCACGCTCCGCAACCTACAATTCATTAGTTGAGTTCATTTCGGTAGAGTCAAGAGGGCACTAACCTGGAAGTGAGGACTGGCAACAGACTTGGCCAATTGATGGAACAAGGGCTCCTGGACCTTGGCAAACTCAGTGGGGTCCATGACTTCAAAGATGTCCTCCACCTCATTCAGAAACATGACCTCCTTTGTGCTGTTAACCTTTGGCCAATACCGTAATAATCCAAGAACAACCTGCACAAATGGTTAGCGAACAAATCAGATACATAAAAAAAGAAGTGCGAGTATACCTCTTCGGTAAGGGCGGCATCTTTCTCCAAGAACTGAACGATACAGTAAGCAAGCTGTGGATGATACATGCTCAAACTCTTCGCTTTGTGTAGCGGGAGTAGAACTCGCGTCAAAAACAGCTTGTGCTCTTCTTTGAGAGGTAGCGCGAATCCATTAATAATGGATCCGAGGATCTCCAGCAATTCAGCAATACCGTTGAATCGTTCGGTCTCGTAAACAAATTGGAAAAAGACATTGTTGATGGATCGTCGGATAAAGGACCGTAAGTTGAGGAATTTGCCATATATTCTGTGGAGGGTGGTCTTCAAAAAGTCGCGCTCTCTAGGGTCCTCGCTATCGAAAAGCTCCAATAGCTGCAAAACGAAACCGTGATCAATGTACTGTTTGGCAATGTTGGTGTTGAAATCTTGGCTCTCGATGAACCGAAGGAAAAACTCGTAAACGACTTGGATGTGAGGCCAAGCTACTTCGAGAACGGGCTCGTCTTCTTCGGGGTCGAATGCGTCTCCAACCGGGTTGACCGGCGGTGGGATCGGACGGAAAAGGTTCTTCGCGAACATTTTGACGACTTCGGGATACATTGGCTCCGAGATGACTTGGCGGTTATTAGCGACGTAGTCCAGGAGTTCGTGAAGGGCGAGTCTCTTGATTTCCTTCGATTTCATATCGGCCGCGGCGTCATTAAAGTCGAATATTACATTACATTGTTCCAGCTTTTGTAAGAATAGGTCCTGTCTTCGAGCGGGTGGTACCTCTGAGATGAAGCATGTTAGCACAGAGTGTAGCTGAATTACGTCATGACACAAGTAATACCGTGGAATCCGTGCAGCTTCTCGAGCTCTCGTTTATCAGAGATGTTGAAGCGGGAAGAACTCTGTCTTGTTGGCGTCTTGACACCTTCTGGGAATGTGACGTCTTTCGGCGTAGTCTGTAGGCCTGGGAATACAACCTTGGAGCCCGCTTTTGGCGGTTGTAGGTCGCCCGGCATGGTTTCCGCAGCGCCAGGCGGGGGTGGATGCTATAACAAGAGAGGTAATCGATATATTAACGACCGATATTTTCGAATACAGGGAAGATGGTTGTTCACTCACAGGAGCCGTACTAGGGCTGATAACCAGCTGTGGCGTGAGTATCCTGCCAGACATTGGCGACGCATTCTGTTGGTTGTGCGACCCCAGCGAAGAGGTGGACGAGTTGGCCGACCCCACTAGGGAGCTGCCGGCGGATGAGCCTACATTTGGAGCGGGAGGTAAGGAATTCGAGGCGAGGACGCTCTTTTCGGACTTTTTCTCAGCCTTCTCTTCCTTCTTCGAAGGAGAATCAGTGCCTGAGCTGTCCTTCTTCTTCGATGAACCACTCTTCCCATCTCTGGTCCGGGATAGCTATATGATGATGAGAGAAAACCGATCGAGGCGCGGGGGTTGACACGCGCCACGGAGAGAACAATGTTAGCCAGTGTACTCAAGTTAAGCTCTGAGACAGGCAAAACGCCTCCCCTCTCAGCTGGGGTGGTGAGGAGAATATAAGGCCCGTGCATATTTCCTTTTTTTTTCGCAGTCGCGAACAAGCAAGGGGAAACAGAAGCTGAGGGCGACGGATTGGAAAAACGCGACAGTAAATGTGGAACTTGGAAATGGTGGCGCTTACTTTTGCCCTGAATCCCTTCATGTTAATCATTGTGGCCGTTACGTGAAGCGAGTTATATTGTACGGGATGGGGATCCCAAGGGGGTAGGACGGGAGGGAGGAGAAACGGTAACGGGAAACGGGGTCAGCCGAGGGGGAGTGGCGTGGAGAGTTTGATGCCAGGACGGTTGAGTAAGGTCTCTGGAAGGGAGCGTATCGGTGTGACGGTGTTTCCAAAAGGGGGGAGTGTCTTCCGAGGAGGTTTTTCGCTTTGAGGTGGAGAGGAGGACGCCTGTTCCAGGAGATGCGAGCGGCTACCAGAACAGCGGGAATTCTCCCAATTGAACGGAGAACCCCTTTGGGTTGAAGAGGACTGGAGCTGTGCGAGTGGAGAGAGAGAGAGAAGGAGAGATGGGGATGTTTAGGCCCTGCCGATGTTGATGGGAAATCCGATAGAAGGTGCAGATGGAAGCCAATGGGAGGAGAGGAAAGTAGGGCGAGAGAGAGAGGATGCCGCCGAAGAAGAAGGAGAAGGAGAAGGAGAAGAAGGAGAGGGAGACGAAAGGTGGTTATGATTGATGATGGTATCAAAATTGGGATATTATGGGACGATGATGCTTGCGAAGAGAGCCCAGCAGAGCAGAGGGAAATGGAGGAGAGCTAGTCACTCGGCTGGCCTCTTTTGGCTGGTTGCTTGCGGGGAGCACAGCAGGCACCGCGTCTCCGGGAAAGTTTAGCTACAAAAAAGCTATACTAATTATCAATCACCTCAAACGATGACAATAGCTAGCAGGTGATTTATCTGTATCAATTGGCGGTGCTGGGTTTATCGAACAGCTGAGTGGAGATATTATCGGGTGGGTGGTGATGGTGGTACGAGCTAGTTGAAAAGGCAGGCCGTGGAACAGGAAGCAAAGAAGGGGAAGAGAAGGTTCGGTGCAGCTGCCGTTGAGAGTATATTAACTGACAACCATCAAACAAAGTACCGCGTCTATATACCTCTACCCTGATCACTTCGTATAGAATGCTCAGATCAGGGGCTACTCACTCGCTCGGTCTCACAATAAACAATCAATATAAAAAAATTCTCTTATAAGATAGTCTGGTATATCAGATATTATTATAATACGCACGGGTGGTCGTTTGATAGCCCCGGCAAACACGGGAAGCAGCTAGTCCAATCACCCCAATCGATCGATAATATATTTTATTTCTTCCCTCTCACTGGTCGCTTTATTCTCTCTTCTCGAATAAGCCGCCTGCGTTTGTTCTATTCTTCCGTGTCAGTGGCACAAGACGTGTGCCTACGGAACACACTGATATATACGACTGAGCGATTGAGCCTTGCTTTCAGACTAGCCCTGCAGAGACCACAAAACTACCCTGTAGATCTAGCTGCTGGAGCGTCAATACCAGACCACCGGTAGATTCAATATCCTCTTCAATGAATTTCAAATATCATTTCAAAGCTTCTACCCAGATTAAAATTCCAAGCAAAAAAGACAAATCGCATGTAAAGCCATAGAAAAAGTAAACCAGAACCACCAGAACCCAAAGAACAAAGCAGAGGGAAAAACCCTCTACTCATCAGCGATCGCTGAAAACTTCTCCAAAATAGTCTGATGTAACTTCTCATACTTGGCCGTCACCACATCCTCACCATCATCTGGAACCTCAAACTTCATTCTCCTCAACGAATGCTGCAAATCTGCCGTCAACTCTCGAATCTTACTCCACGCAACTCCGCTCTGAATCGCCTTTTGCGCCTCATCGTGGAATCCCAACATGTTCTTCATCATCCAATTGCTCTTCCACAGCGGACAGTACTGGTCGTACTTTGAATACCCGTTCTGCTGCAAAAAGTCCTCCTTCACCAGTCCCGCCACGTACAGCGTCACTTTATCGTTATCCGCCAGCGATTGCGCTCCGACCAGCTGCACAACCTGCTCTAGATCCTCGGATGCGGATAACAGCTTCTTGATGTCATCACGGTATCGTGGAAAGTCGGGGTACTCTTTTTGATAAAACTTGTCGAGCGCATTGACGTACTTGCTGTAACTTATACCGGTATTAACGGAAGGGAAATCTGTATCCATCATATATAAAAGTTAGCCTTAAATAGCCCGAACAAGCGGTCAAGGTGAAGAATGAACGTACGCTTTCTTTGCGCCAAACGCTTATCCAATCCCCAAAACACCTGCACGATACCCAAAGTCGACGACGTAACCGGATCCGAAAAGTCACCACCGGGAGGACTGACCGCTGCCACGATGGAAACAGACCCATTCCTCCCCGGATTTCCCAAACACTTAACCTTACCCGCTCTCTCGTAAAAGCTCGCAAGCTTAGCTCCAAGGTAAGCCGGGAAACCCTGATCAGCGGGCATCTCTCCCAACCGACCGGAAATCTCACGGAGCGCCTCAGCCCATCGTGAAGAAGAGTCCGCAATCATAGCCATGTCCTTGCCCTGATCACGGAAATACTCCGCGAGCGTGATACCGGTATAAATCGAGGCCTCACGCGCGGCCACCGGCATGTTGGAGGTATTCGCCACCAACGTCGTACGCTTCATAATCTGCTCCTTGCGTCCCTTGATCTCGATCGATAGCTCTGGGAAATCCTTCAGCACCTCTGCCATCTCGTTCCCGCGCTCCCCGCACCCAACGTAGATAATCCCATCAGTGTTTGAAAACTTGCTCAACGACTGACTGATCACAGTCTTCCCGCATCCGAACGCGCCGGGGATACAAGTCGTACCACCCTGCACGGAGGGGAACAGCGCGTCCAAGACCCTCTGCCCCGTGAAGAGCGGGTAATCCGCCGACAACCTCTCCGCGACGGGACGAGGGACACGAACGGGCCAGGTGTGCATCATGGTGTAACTCTGCTTCTTGCCGTCAAACTCCACCTCCAAGACTTTCTCGTTGACGGTGTAGCTTCCTTTCTCGGCGATGAAGGTGATGGTACCCCTCGCACGCGGCGGGAGGAGGACATGGTGATCATTCATCAGTGAATTTTCAAAGACGGTAGCGTAGATGTCGCCGCCGGTGATGTGGTCGCCGACCTTTTTGTCGGAGGAAGGGGTGAATTCCCATTCTTTGTGGCGGTCGAGGGCGTTCATGTCGATGCCGCGGGGGATGTAGATTCCTTGAGATTCACGCTTGATGTCCTTCAACGGGCGTTGGATCCCGTCGTAGATGTTCTCCATCAATCCTGGGCCGAGTTCGACGGACAAGGGTTTGCCGGTTCGCAAGACTGGGTCGCCGACGGTCACACCCGCTACATTTTTGCAGAAGACATATCATATCAGCAATCTTGTAAACCAGCAGTTCGTGGCGGATATGTAAATACCAGTCTCCTCGTAAACCTGAATGGTAGCCTTATCCGCTTCTATCCTGATAACCTCTCCCATAAGAAGATCATGTCCTACTCGAACCTATAACCACCCGCAAATCATCAGCACACACCCGACAACAAAGCATCCAAGTAAACATAAAGCTCCGGAAGTAAACCTACAAGTTCGTACATCATACACCCAATCATATTCTCCGCGACAATAACCGGACTAGAATCACCACCACCACCGTCTTGTCAATAACCAAGCTAACTGGCTATAACGCCGGGGAAGACGAAGTGTAGGTATAAATAGAAGCGTACCCAGATACAGAGTAAACCGAACCTAATCCACCCCCACCAAGCACAATATACATTAGCCTCTCCGTCCCCCAACCGGTAGAATCAGCATAGAATATAAGACAAACGTACCATATTGGTCCTCCGAAGCTTCTGTATCCCGTTTTTTAGACTATCCACATCCCAAAGCCATCTTGATTAGCCACCCTTCACTTCCCTCTCAGTTAGTCGTAGTTTTAAGCAGAGGGTGGAAATACCATTTTGAAGAAACTGGTATGCTAGTGATAAGATATCTGCCCGCCGTAGATTCGAGATAGCACCGCCGGTGGTGGTGCATGTAAGTATGGTGAATGGCGGTGGGGGGGATGGGGTAGTCGTAACGTTACGAAACTAAACTCCAGTCTGTATCGATACGAAATGGAACGAAGAGAGCCAAGCGAAACGTCACCACGGGCCTCCACGATCCTCGGTTTTCGCGTGGGTCCCGACCAACGCACAACGCACCCGGATCCCTGCGACAGATCTTTCGATCTCGATACTGGTCATTACTGCATATAACAAGGACCGTTCAACAATGAATAATTACTTAAGTAATATCTATAAAGTTAGTCATATTGTATATTTCGTAGAATATTTACTATAATATACCCACAGGATAGATCGATCAATACAACCGCATACAAAAAAAACACCCTCATCCCAAACCAAAAAATATGTAGTAAACTAGAACACCAATTTCCCAGAATATAAAGAGAAACAATAAAAACAGCAGCAAGGATAAAAAACCAAAGATATGGAAGAAAAAACCATGCATGATACCAAACAATAATAGCGGGTCTTATCCCCTCCCAACTTCAAAGTCAACCCCTTCTAGCTTCCCCACACCCTGAAAAACAAAATTAAGTATTGTCATCATAGCTTGGCTTCATTCGATGGTATCTTCGTTCGTTGGTGGGTAACTTCAAAAGTAAGAGGAGAAGAATACAAGTGTCTAAATGCTTCATCATATAACAAAGCGGAAGGATGTATGCATGCAACGGGTTATCGATCTCATTCATCAATCATTTCATCAAAAATCTCTTCCCGCTCCTTGCCCTTGAGTGAATCGTTCGCAACAGACCAGCTAACCAGAACAATCAGTCTCAAATACCGCATAAAATAGATGGAATATAGGGGGAACTCACATCCTAACAACCTTATCATCCCCAGCAGATGCAAACATTTGCGGATTCGCGGGGTTCCACGCCACGCAGTTCACCGTTCCTTCGTGGCCCGACAAGCTTTCCATAAGCATCCCATTCTCCTTATGCCAAACATAGATCATACAATCTACCCAGCCACCAAGGGTCAACCATCAACCGTTCAAAGGAAACACGGAAATATTTTCTCACCTTCGCTCCCGCTAACCACAAAATTCTCATCCGCACCACCAAAACAGCTCTTAATCACAAACTTCCCCTGCTTGTGCCCCTTAAAAGTCCTCACCTCCTCATGCAGCTCCAAATCCACCATCTGAATCTGCTCGCTCCCATACCCCATATTCACAATCGCGTACCGTGAATCCTTCGTTACAGAGATACTGGTAAGAGGAGCCTTCATCATCAACACACAATACTCTTCCTTCTTCGGCGATATCAGGTCGTAAATGTGGATCTTTTGCTCGGTACAGATCGCGATCAGGCGTGTTCCGTCAGGGGTGATTACTATATCGTATATCCGGCTCCCCGACCATTGATGTAGATCTTCACCTTGTAGATTCCAAAGTACGATCGACTTATCAACGCTGCCCGTGGCGAAGGTCTTGCCGTCTGGTGCCCACGCGCAGCATGTTACCGGCTCCGTTTGCTTTGAGAGTGTCTTTAGGCATTCTCCCGTCTATTTAAAGTCATAGTTAGCATTGAACATGGGCGTAGATTTAGGGCACGAGTAGCACGCGTACCTTGACATCCCAAAGCTTCGCGGACCGGTCATTCGAACATGTTACGAGATACGAATCGTCAGGTGACCAGGACACATAGGCAACCCCTTGCGTATGTTCCTTCATGGTACCTATTATTGTCCATGTCTAGAAGAATCGTGTGAGCCATAGGCGTATTCTCTCGAAGTAAAGGAAGAGGTACGTACCCGAACATCGTATATCAAGGCCGTTGAGTCCTTCGAGCCGGTGGCCAACCGCGTACCATCATGTGAAAATGCCACAGTCCAGACTTCGTTTGTGTGATGCTCGAGTACCATTATAGTCTGAGACGGGAACTGACTTCGGTCACATTTATGGTCGGTGTACAAGCTCGGGGAATTATCGGTGTTATGGTATAAACAATTCGATATTTGATTCGCCTTGACTTGCTGTAACAATGTCGCTAGTCGATGTTCGGGTATGATTACGGATGGCGATATAGCGCTCGACAGGCTGTTGAGAAGCAGTTTCCGCGACATTCCGTTCGCTCCATCCCAGCCAGCGCGTACTAACAGGTCCTCCGGTGATAGCATCATCAAGCTATGTCGTCGTGTTAGTGTATTTCAGTATGATGTCAGAATAGAGATTGGCACCAACCTTGACAAGAAGTGTAGTTGGTCGATATTATGATCCAAAGGGGTGAGTTCCGTCCGTAGCACCTGTAACGCCCGACCGAGTTGCTTGCTTTCGAGTAACTCGAGAAATTTTTGCTGTCGTAGCTCGAACAGTAAAGCCTATACAATATTAGCAAACTATCAAGAAGGCATAGATGGAGATAGAAGATCGTACATTCTTGTCCGCATCATCGTGTAGTTCCAAGACGTCAAGCAAAGCCTCCACCTTGTTCCACTGCCCGTTCTCAACAGCATCCCGAAAACGAGTCGCTTCATTTGATTCTAACGGAAAGGTCGATTCGTCCTCCAACTGCCGTGCCGAGTCATGATACCCTAGATCGTACAAACTCTGAATGATCAACCTCGTCACCTCTTCTCTGTCGTGCCCAAAATAATCCGGTGCGAAATGACCGTTATTAAACCCCGCATCCCCATTCCTCGCCTTCATCTTCCCATTCCTCCGGCTAGTAGCTGCTCCGTTCGTCGCGGTGCCGTTGGACGGCAGACCGGACGACGCCCCATTGGTCGAATTGTTGCTATTAACAAACTTGTCCGACTCATCCTCGAATCTCATCTTGCCGCGGTTGATGGCACTGCCCGCTTCCCCGAGCAGCTGGTTCCGGAGTAGAGATGACGCGGAGGGACTTCGAGAGCCGACCCTGCGTCTCTTCCGACGGTGCGGCGGTCGAGAACGGGAGGACTCGGAAAGTCGTTGCTGGCTGCTACTGCCGCCGCTGTAGCTGCTGTAGCTGCTCTCCTCTACTACCGATCCTGCTTCGCTTTCGGAGATTCCTATCGGGGTAGTACCTGACGGTCCGAGGGTGTGGGTGTCGCTGTCGTCTTCGTCTGCCGAAAGGGAGATATCTGAGAAAGGGCGTCGGCTCGCCAGGTTTTCTCTCTTTTGGGTGGTTGGGGGAGAAGAGTCGAACCAAGTGACTAAACTCCCGCTTCAAGCTGCTCGATTTCGGTATTTATTTTTATTCTCGGGTCGGGGTTGTGGAGGTAAGGGGGCAAGGTATTTTGAGGTTGGGAACGTGTGGCGGTATACTTAAAATGGCTCAAGATATGTCAAAAAGATAGAAGGAGTGGTGGTGGCGAAAGGTACGAAAAGAGTAAATATGTTCGCTACCCTTTTGATATTACGAGTCTTGAGATAGATGATAGAAATATGGCGAAGGGTGAAAAACCAGTACGGTTGGTACAGAAAAGATTAGCGGAGTAGATCGCTGAAACGCGATGCGTATGGCAGGTTGGTGAGGGACAGGAAGGAGGTTCGGGTCGCTAGTTGTCCGAGTCTAGACCGGGAGCGAGCTCTTTGGCGGTAGAGATCCCGGGTGATTGATAGCAAAAGGTCAACCGCAGATGGGAAGCTGGATATGTTAGTCAGATAGATATTAAGTGCCGTCGGGAATCGGGACTGATGTTGAAGTTTGGGTACGAAGGTCGATAATTACAAGTAGGATAAGGTTGATATGCAGGATGTGATTACAAACGACGAAAATAAAGCGGGTTGAATTTCAGCACATGCGAGACGACGAAGACGACGGCGAAGTAAAAGAAGACGAGGAAGCAGAAGAGGAGGTCAGTGGATTGATTAGGTATAATTAATACGGCCAGTGTGAGTTATCCTGACGGTGCCTCTCTCTCGGTAATGCTGGTGGGAGGAGACCCTGGCCCGTCCAGCGAGGCAAAGTTGGTTGACAGGGGGTGATATCTTTTGTGACCGAATTCAAGCAACAGTTATTCTAATATAAAAATCACTCTTAGATCAATAATAATCAATAATGATAATAATATTATTATTATTTTAATTTGATATCGATCGATATAATAGATATATATAGAGGAAGGATCCGTCAACAGCAGCGGGGTGTAGCTAGTCATCGCGGCAGAAACCGCCCACACTAAACGGGCACCATCTTAAATTTCTGAGAAACAATCAATAATGAGATAAACACGAGACATATTAGCGAGCCCCGAGGCGGGGTGCTATAGCTCTAGACGCAAAGGTAGATTTATTAATTAATATCCAAGTCGACCAAGCATGCGCATATGTTGGCATCTTTTAATTAAATCAACCTAGCCTCGACATCAAACTAGGATCCAGAGCTGCCACACTACCCATGCATGGGAAGGTCAATGAAGAACAAAATGATCAGTCTACAATCACAAAATGCCAACTGGAAGCATTATTGAACGCTACTCATCCGCTCGGACAAGTCAAGACCCACCTAAGGAACGGACCAAGACAAAAAAGATAAATCGAGACTTCATATCACCTGATATCTCCAGCGGTGGATTTTGGCCTCGCCAACACAACCGGTACAACCGCGATTTTATTATACGCGAAACTCTTGAACTCAAAGATAAAACATATATTTTCTATTCTTCTAGCAATTGATCACAGAAGCTGGACTCAATAGAGAACGGTAATCTGTGGATGTGCGTTTAATAATTCGAATTATAGCCATCATCAGTATATCTATATTTCCCTCTACGCCCGCTGGTCTAGCTAGCGATAGTTATCAAACTTTGGATATCCACAGTTTCAAAGCAATAAAAGGCTAGAGGCTAAACATTATTATATCCAAGGATCCTTGAAGCACTAAGGCTAACTGCGTAGTATCTTAAAATTACAATCATGATCTTGGTTTCCACTGATGAAGCTTCCTCTCGAAGTTTGCCATGGAAGCTTTCCCAAGACTAAATCAAGTTCAACTCTAAGATACGAATTATCAAGTGTCATAGTACAGTTTGTCTTGTGAGAATAACATGATGAGCTTGTATCAGCAATCGGCAACTTGAATTGATGCTTCTGTCCCACTGAGACTGCATTTGAATGTCACCTGGGAGATTTATGATTTACGAACAACAAACACGACCTCATCGCCATCAACCATCAACCATCAACCATCTCCAGATGATGACACTGCAACTACGCAGTATCCATCAAAGCTGCATCGCCGAATATCTTCTGCTACACTTCATTTTTGTGTTTCTGCCTCGATAAGAGGTGTATTCACTAGCTATCTCTAACAGGTAAGAGTCTTGTGACGTCCAGAGATATCCTATCTACACCGACACATATTGTGAATTCTGCGCAGATTCCCGCATCCAATACAGAAACACTATTTATCTGAGGCCACATGTAGCTTCCTGGGGTCATCCTCGCTCGTCATAATATACTATTATTCTCACCGATAGAATTTAATTCTTCTGACATCGGTTAAAAACCAGCATCCGACGACAAACTTTCCAAGATAAAATTCCATCCCAGCAGTCGTAAGTCAAAGTAGCTCTCTAATATACTTCCATCCTTCGTTGAGATTCACGGTAACAAAAGAATAATCTACCCCACGCCTCGCAGTCTACTAACAACTCAATCGAAATTTCCTATAGTAACATAATCAGCTAGTTTATTGATCATCCTACCATCGATTCGGGCTCCCAAGCTTTTAGACCCTTACTCGACTTTCAAGAACTTCAAATTATCTTCTCTCGCCGTTCCCAGAACCCAATATCTCCTCGTCTCTCTCTCTTTGCTCCTTCAATACCACCTGTACGCTATCTTAGGAATATCGTCTGGCCTACACTGATACCCAACTACTTTTCCCGCTGAATCTCCTCTCCGAGTTCGCCGTTATTTGACTCCACGGATCGAAATCATGAAGCTACCGTCTGATTTCTACAAAGCTTCGAAACCCCGAGAATTCGACTACCCCTTCCCTACTTTCAAGATCAAATTCGAAGGAGTCCCGTTTTATATGCCTGTTTTTGACGAAGATGAGTACGATGGATCACGCAAGCCTGAAAGATGTCTCCCAGGTAAGGAGCGAGCCAAGTTCGCTTACTTCACAAACCAGGCCTCAATGGAACACGATCAATTGTGGATGGGGTTGAAGTGCAAAAATGCTGTTGGGTTCTATAAAAGGGCTTGTGAAACTGTGGATGAAAAGGGATGTAACAAAGGGGGCTGTTACATTTCGTTAGAAAATCTTGAACCAGGTTGCTTGGACAAAGTGGGTCTTGATGGCACCTGGAAAGTAGTTTATCGAAGACCAGAGGGAGATCGAACGGACTTCTTGGGTCTCTGCGAGAAGGCGTTCAATCTAGTGCCCTTTTCCATCATTGGCACGACACCGGTAATGTATGAAGAGGGCTTAAAAGAAGGTTTATATCTGCCAACATGGACGAGTAGGCTTCTGAGAAGATTGGGGTTACCTCTTTAGTTCGATGTGGAAAAGGACGATAACGTACTTTTGGAATCTTCGATGTGGTCTGCGTGGAAGATTTCGCAGCGAATACAAATAGCTATGATTTGACCCCTATGTTAATAGTTTATTCGCGATGATATCATGTGTTTTGAATATAATACAACACAAGTTTATAAGCTCTAAAACTTACGCTATATGGTATTCTATTGATAACATTGTTGAATTTATACAACTCGATATTCCATAGTTTAGTTCTTATATTATCTTTTCATTACATCTAGTTTAAGATACAAGCATGACTACCCTGTCAATCTACACCCTCATTTTCTAGTACAATATTCACACGATAAGCTATTGTGTAGTGTGTACACAAGTGCGTAATTTGGTCATTATGTAAACCTTTCTATATCAATATCATGTCTAACAAGTTCAAGATTAAATGACATTATAACATGCGCCATATATTTCGAGGTCTTGCGATAGACTAAGTCGAAGTCAAGGGACCGGGTCTCGTATATCATGGAGCCTTAGCGTTATATTCTCCAGTTTAAATTCAGGGTATATGCAAAGGTATTTGTCAGTGCAAGATCCTCAACCATGACTATTTCTAGCACTTGAATTAATCTACCAATTTGGCGTGTTACATTTCTCAATCGGTTACTAGTTTCCGTTTCGGGAACATTTCCAAGGTTAGACAACAGTATCTTCACGCACCCTTGGCGTCGAAACGACACCAAGGAAAACCACAACTTCAACAATAGAGAGCTAACTGTAAAGATATGTATGTAAAATCTATCTAACTAACCAACCTGCATGATTTCTGCGCTGTGATTTAGAGAAAATCATAGAGAAGAAATTTTCGAAGGGCAGCTGAACCCAGTTGACCCAAGCAACATCTCGGATCCCAACACGTGCATGGTTTCACACCCTGAGGGTCTTCCTGATATCAGGCAGCTACGATAAGACAAAAGCCATGGCGTTCCAGGGAAATTCCGTTTTCTCGATATACTTCAATCGAAGTTTGCTTTCTCTCTGAGGCTGAATATACACTTGTTTATGTCAGATTATCATCAACCCGGGAAAGTAGATTTCTCTCTCGCTTGACTGTGCATGTGTTCAATTAGAGTTATTAGGTGAAATAGATGCAAATATGGTGAAATTTAAATTTAGTCTATCGTGCTAATTCTAGTGGCTACCACCTTCTTGTTTCTCCCGGCGTTTTGTCTTTCTTTCTTATTTCTCATCTAGGTGAATCAGAAAACGTGGGGGAACGTGCGAACCAACGAACCACGCAATTAAAGCGAGAACCATAGAAAATATGTCTCGCCTTGTGAGCTAAGAATGTTGGTTCAACGTCTTTTACCAAAAGTAGTTTAAACATCAAGAAACAAAATTAAAAATGTCTTACTGTTCTCAATTTTTCGTGTGCGCGTCTCTTTAGTACTAAAACATTCATTGCTTTCCGTTTCCCGTTTTGTTTATATCGAAGGATGGTAATATCCGTCAATTTACAATTCTCAACGTCGAGATATATATTTTTCTAGCAGGTGTCTACACTCCTATCCGTGATTCCAAGACAAACTGATTTCGCAAATTTCACGATTTGAAAAATATATACTCCAGAAATCTATATTCGTCTCTATGGAGTATGTGTATATGATGGTGGTGATATTATATTACGTTCATGCGGTGCCTATTATTGGGTGGAGGCTTCGCTGGGTGGTACTGGGTCTGTTTATGAAGTGAGAGTAATACCGAATAGCACCATACTTCAGGGAACAAGGTCCGAGAGTCTTCGCAAGGGAAGATCATAATATCTCTGCTTTGCAAATTTGTGGAGTTGGACCCTGAGATTTCGAAAAGCGAGCGAGTATGTAGCAGCAGCTTCAAGGTAAATCGATTCATGAGATCCTTGCAGATTTAGATTTGCGAAAAATTTCCACCGAGAGTGAGTGCCCCGAGACTAATCAATCATCTACACATTGAAGTCTCGGTGTAGGCGCAGCACGCCCCTTTCATGGGGAAACCCACTTTCGCAGGTTTGGTCCCTTGCATGTGCATTGCATGATCAGTGGACCAGGTTAGCTCGTGTCTCCCGTCTTTTCGTTCGGACAACACAACATGCAATGCAAGAGAGCATAATTTCATTTTTTGCTACTTTTGCAAACCCGCAAGTATAGGCGAGTCCATATTCCGTGTATGTCTACTCCGTCTTTGATCCTAGACAACATCTTTGAGGCTGTTTTCTATCTAGAAACGGGCAAGGATGGGAGTATTTGTCGATGCTAGAAGCTGTGCTTTTTACATTCCGTGCCAAGTAATATGGAAATTTGGATTATTTGATAATATACCCGAATGCTCAATTTCAAGTATATAGATCTCTTCTCCCGTAGACATGGGAACGCATTTCATTAATATCGTGATATGAAAATATTGAGCGAAAACAAAAACAAGCGTGTGCCTTCCGAGAAGGGGGACTTGTGGGATTCGACGGGATTTTTTGGTGTTTTCGACCAGGATGCTGCGTTTCCGCCCGGATTAACCTTTTTGCAGAAACACAGACCCACGCTCAAAACTTGACATTAAGCGTGGGAGGAGGTTCTTTCCACGTAATTTGTGGCTTGGGTAAAAGAATGTTGTTTGCAGCAGATATACGAAGGCTTGTCAGAAAAGTTCATGGGTAAAGCTTGGCATTTTGATCCCAGTGCCCCGAGCGCTACCGGAGCCACATGATCATCCCGGGCGGCGCCGCCACTTCGTGACATCAAATAATATAACCATTGCCAGCCCATTATCCACCAGTTTATTATTTACTAACTCATTATTCACTAACTTACTATCTACCAGCTCACCATTTACTAGCTTACTATCCACCAACTCACCATCTACCAGCTCACCGTCTACCAGCTTACTATCTACCAGCTTACTCCCTACCAGTCCTACTATCAAATCTGCTATTATAAAAGTACTAAAATTATAGTAAAACTATTACCAGAACCATCACCAGAACTATCACCAGAATCACCATCAAAACTATTATTATTATCAGTGTAATACTATTTATTATTATATTTATTATTACTATAATTACAACTATAACAACCAGGCTCGGAGGTTGTAAAACTGAGTGCCAAAAAATTCAGATTTTAACATTATTAATTACTAATATACTCAGAACCACACTTATGAGCTAATTTATTATATCATATAAGACTATCATCGCTTTATTAATTAAAGCTAAAAATTATAATTATGATTTTAGTAACTACATTATACTAACTATAAATCATATCATCAATACACCATGCTCTAGAAAACCACAAAAAACTACCCCAACAATAGAACAACAATTAATTAAACTAATAAGCAAGAACAGCACTAACAGAACTCTCACTACACATACTCTAACCAATACATTAGACCTTAGTCATAATATTATTACAAAAACACTAAAGTGGCTCAATTTCAAAAAACTAAAACCTACACATAAACCAAGTCTTACAGTCAATATACAGCAGGTTAGACTAAAATTTACATTAAATCATAAAAACTAGACTTTAAAAAACTAGAAGCATATAATCTAAAGTGATGAAACCAGTATTATACTAGGCCAATAATATAGTAATTACTAGCTCTAATAACACAATAACAAACACTATAACCCTAACATTATTAATCCTCAATAGCATAAAGCCTTTAAATTCATATTCTAAAACTATTTCACCTACAATGCAAAAAAATTATATCACATATAACAACTTAAAACTAAAGCTAAGAAAAAAGCCGCTAATATCAAAATCCATACTATAAATACACAAGTTAAGCCAGCTGCCAGAGCCGAATAAAAGCTATTAAATACCACTAAGCATTTAAAACTACATAACTAACCTAATCCCAAACTAGTATAGTCTTTCACCAAAAAATATAATACACTAAAATATAACAAAAAAAGTAAAGATAATATTAATTAATATAAATATTACACCAAGATTTTAATACCAAAACTCATACCATTTGCTAAGGCCTACACCAAGCACTTCAATAAAGAATATATTATACAAAAAGACAAGGCCCCATCACATAGCCATCACACTCAAAAACTATTATATAATACCAATTCAGTACAATAATTATTGTAGCCTAATAACTCACCAAATTTTAACATAATCAAGCCATATTAGTACTACCTCAAATGTAAGATTAGCAAGCAAAATACACCAATAAATTGTTATAATATAGAGACTGCATAACTAAAAGAATAGCAACAATTATTACAGGCCCAGATTCAGTACTAAATTAAATGCATTATTTACCATATACAACTTGTTATTAAGCTAGCTGGTAACAATAAATACAAAGAGGATATTATTAACAATACCATTGGTAAACTAAAGCCTTTTTTTACTATTATAAACTATACTATTTTTAATACTACTGATGTTATTGTTATTACTCCTGTTGATTTCACCACTAATTTCACCACTATTCCCCTTGTTAATACAACTATTGATCATGTACCTAGTCCATTCACTAGATCTTACAGTCACCAATGCAGTAGGCTGTACTGCGTTTTACCAAGAAGCTCATCTTGGAGCCATTAAGTGGCCTCCGGGACGCTCTGATCACAATGCCAAGCTTTACCCATGAACTTTTCTGACAAGCCTTCGTAGTGGTTTTGAAGTCATGATCAATCGTATTTTTATTTTTCCTTCCAGGATTTCGTAATTTTGGGTCATAATGATGAGATAATATGGTGACACTGCGAGAAGAGAGCTTTTTGAACTCTTCGCGGGGCAATTTTATGATTTTCTTCTTTATTTCTTTTTCAGGGTGGTGGGCACTTTTGAGTTGGGTGAGTGGTTCTTTTGGTAGCTTATTTGACAGGCAAAGCTCTGTAAAATCTCCTTGCACGAATGGAGATATCTCGTGATGTCAAATAACGCGAAGATTGGTTGTAGGTGAAACCGGAGCCTTATTTTCAGAAGGCTTTCGGGCTGTGAAAACGTCAAAATTGCATTGTTTGAATGGGGTTTGGGAGAAGCACGAGGATGAAGGCATTCCAACAAGAAATTCCAATTTCAGGGGAACGAACCAAAAGACCCATGCAGGTTTGTGAACGAGCTAACGAGAAAGGTGCCAGGGGGTGAACGAACATTGTCCTGCTGCCGGCTCTCATGCAGCTTGCGTGGAGCTGCTTTTGATTGGCCATAGAGCCGTAAGGTACATGTACGCGAGTTCAATGGTGGGTTCTTGCAGGCTAGTGTGATTTTGAAACGATCGGTTGGACTGGTGGGTTGATGTTGACATCACCAAGACATGAACTTTTGATCGCTCGGGCGATATGGGCGATTCCTGTCGCCATAGGCTGGCATGACGCGGCGGAGAGATTGGATGACCTTAGTTATAGGAGTAAGATCATGCCAGTCGATAAACATTTTGACATGTCTGTGGCACTGTGCCTCCGCTCACGCGACAGCAGTGAGTGAGAAGGGAGAGGTGCAGATAGAAGATATGGAGAATATGGACCAATCCGACGGCGAGGAGCCACACTGGCACGGCTAATGAGGTGAGGTCTTGTTTGAGGTATACGAGCCAACCGCCTTGCCTCCTTTTTCATTAACTTAGCCTCAACCGTCATCAAGCCCGGGTGAGTCCAAAGGGCAGGTTAGAAGCTGGGGACCATGTCCACGAAGCTAGCCCAGCACCCCAGCTTGTTGGGATTGGAAAAAGGTTGCCTGGAAGTCGTCGAGAGGGTGCTACCTTGGACCGGGGATTATGTAACAAGATCTGCTCAAAAACGGTTCCCCTTGCCTCATCACGGGCAGTCAACAGGAAGAGCGTTCGACCCGAGATCATGTTTGGTACTATCGGGAGTTATCGAACAAGTTATACTCTTTTTGTAATTAATAGGAAGTAGTTAGAGGAGGATACTGTATCGCAAGACGGAAGCATAAACGGGCATTTTGAGCGAGCCGCCAAATAAAAATAAAGAATCGAATCGAAGTGAGCAGGCGAGCAACCTGCCCAAAGTGCGCGCCCGCACCCCGAACTCCAAAGCCAAGCCGAGGGGGAGGAAGAGCGAGCATCTAACGAATATTATAGTATACTCTTATTATTAAGAGAGGGACCCTTTCAGTTGGTTAGCTCCGCTTCTTTTTTTTGCATTCCTTTCTTCTTCCCCCAATTTCTCCGACCCCAGCGACGGGAGATATTCGTATTCTTCTTTGCTTTCTATTATTTGGTTCGTTCCTTTGCTGGACTTGTCGAACCGTCCTCTCCTTTGTTCACCCCACGCTCAACATACAACGTCGGCAGCGACAACGGCGACGACGACGGGGACGCTAGGAGGAGACTTTGTTGGTTTTGGTTTCAGGGACGGATTCAAAAGGGAATATTCTCTCTATGATAGACTAGAAGCAGGCTTCTTGGTGGAAACGAAACACCCGCCGTTTGCATAACAAACATTACACAGGCTGTCAACCACTGCTGGCTGTTATTCCTCCGACCGTCGGTACCAAACTCGATTCAGATTCAGATTCAGATTCAGATTCGGCTCGATTGACACTTCGATCTTTCAAAATTACAGACAGAAAAGGCAGAGGTGCCCCGTCGCACAAAGTCGCAAATAAACACTCTGTCGCTCGGCTTTTAGCACAGTATTTCGTACTTGCTCTTTCTTTCTTTGGCGATAACTCCAGTGGTACCAACCACAAGCAAAAGAAAATAAAGGACAATCCTACCAGGCCACAAAGCACCATCGGCGGGCGCAATTGATCGTGCTCGCATACATCTCACAAGACAAGCGTCTTCTCGACAAAAGGGGAAGTATAATTGAGGGAGGGCAACGGATTATCGACAAGAATTGTAGTTTTTTCGGTGGTGGCCGTTCGATTTTTATTCTTATTATATCTCATTATCTGCACTTCGATGCGAACCGAGTTTCTCGACGTTTCATAACCCACCGTCAGCCTCCGTGGACCCTCGCAAACTATTTCCGGCTCTCGTAGGTCATGCGCATTGAATGGACCTTTTAACGCTGTGAAATTGTATTCGAATTTCGTCCCAACCATTCTGTAACCGCAGCACGTTACTCTATTTTGCGCCAAAATATCCTGAGCTTCTCCGCAATCTAGCTAAAGCCACCTTAATCTTATATTACGACCTTGAATATCGGACTAAAATTATACACTTTAATAAAACCTTGGGCCCTTCCTACGGTTTCGGCGCACCGAAAGCACGTCCTTGGATTACAGCCATCTACGTATACGACCACTCTCGACAATGACGGAAATACAGACCAGAGGTCGATACGTTCGACGGTCATCTCGGGCGAAGCAACAAACGGTAACAAAGCAGCTACCTAAAAGCTTTCTAGACGACGATGAAGACGATGTACCTCATACCGCTCCTCTTTCGGGCTGGACGAGTCGTCGTGGTAGCGGAGTCGGCTCTCGAAATGTATCTGGTGTCAACAACATTCCCTCGACATTTCTTGACGACGATGAGGAAGACGAGAACCTTTGGTTTCAGAGATCGCGTGCCAGGCATGCACGTGGGAGCAGCTGGCGGTCGTCAATGGATGCTAACAAGACCTCTCTGTTCGCTGATACTACATTCACGTCCAATGGTACATCTGGGACGACAACACCGAGGGAGGAAGCGCCGCCGTCGACCACTGATGAACCGAGAACGGAACGTCGTGCCCGTTCTCAGTCGATCGCAAGATCCCGTTCGAGGTATCGCAAGGGACCACTGAAGATTCAAACGGACACTGAGCCGGCCCCACCGATGGTGCCCTCCATCACTCCTACGACGTCGCATCCCACATCTGCGGGGGCTGGACTCATATCACCAAGCAATCCTCCTCTAACAAAATTGGCCAAAGATCCTATTCCATTGGATATATACCGACAATATGTAACACATTTACAACAAGATCATAACCCTACCCCGGTAACGAGACAGCAGCGTGCAGAGTCCATAGGGTCTAGTCCCAAGACATCGGGATCTGATACTACTAGTTCATCGGATGCCTTTGATGCAAACCGTGTTCTGCCGCAGAAGCAGCAAAATCCACGCGATAAGACTCGTCAATCTGTAAGTAAACTCTGGCTCTTTTAGCGATTTGAGAGAAACTAACTTTTCTATAGAAGGTTATGGTTGTTCTCTCGAAACGAAGTCGAGAGGCGTTTAGCTTTGAACATAGCACTACCGTTGGAGAGCTCTTGGACTGGGCGTGCAAGAAAGACGCAATGACACTTCGTGGCGCTGCTATCCTCGTTGAACGACTACCGGGTTTCGGCTTCGAACGGGCGCTTCACGAATCGGAGATAGTATCGACGGTCGTCGACGCTATGGAGTGTAGGAAAGAAGAAGCGACGTTGTATTTAGACGTGAATATGGTCAAATCACAAAACCTGCGAAGTATGGCCGCTTCAACCGACAAGGCTCCGCCTGCCCGACTTGTCGCCAATTTCTACTATGCTAAGGGAGAGGATGCAAACTCGAAGATTCGATCGAAAAGATACTTTTGTCTCGACGACGCAAAACTAACAATGTCGAGGATGAGCAGCCGAGCTAAGAGCGAGAAGAGCTCACATGTGTGCAATGTTATGGATTATGGGGTGTATACTGTAGGACAATACGGCAAGAAGCGAGATTTTGACGTGCCATCAAAGTGTCAATACATTATTATCATGAAAGCACTTTCGCAAAAGCAAATGTTCGTGGATCAATCTCGGTTCTTCCACTTTTTGGCCACGGACTCGCAGGAGCAGTATTTCGAATGGGTCAAAGCACTGACCGAGTGGAGAACATTTTTGTATCAGGTGAAGGAACGGACAAAGGTTGCCGAGTCGCAGTTGATCGCCAAGTTGGAGGAGGGAGGAGTGACTAATCCTGAAATTTCGGAGACCAAATTGGCAAGGCTGTTGACCGAGTCAAAGTTGACACAGGCTAAGAAGACTGAGCCGTTGATGTCACCGGGCTTGACGTCGCCGGGACTAATGGCTCCCGCGGTGATTTCTCCCAGAGGTTTGGTCAGCGGGGCTAGAGATCACCCACCGCCGCCTTATGCTTCCCTGAGCGATACATCGTCCATCAGGGGTCCTGTTGGAGGTACTAGCACAACGAGCCCTGATGAGTTCTTGCCCACTGGTCTGCTCGGGAAGATGTATGATCGTAAGGTGGAGATGAAAACATTGGAGACAGCACCTACGATGCGAGTGGACCGGATGGGTGGTGCTTTGATTCACGGAGCTGGTAATCGTATGGAAGAGTCATATATGACTTCTACGCCCAAGACCCCTATTCGAGAACGAAGCGGCGCGGAAGAAAGAGGTCGTCAGGGTCACAAGAAGGAGAATGATATGTCATTTTACCGCGACCAGACCACCAGTCCGCCTAGCCGTCATGGTGGCAATACGACAACCTCGCCAGTAGGCCTCATCCAACCCAAGCCGTTATTGAACTTCGACAACGAGGAAGACGAAAAATTCAAGTATAAGAAGAAGATTACGGGTCACGGCGTGGAAGTTGACCGAGGCGCTGGTCCTCTGATAAGTCATGCAACCGAGCCGGTGAACCCTAATGCTATTACTCGTAGCATTTCGACGAGGATGGGCAAGGGGGCGAGTGGCAGTCAATCCGGCACACGTGCGCGAAGCGCGACATTGAAGCCCACGACTTCGAAGAAACGTTTTGAAGGGGAACCGGCGTTTGAGACGAACGGTCTGTTGGCTTCGTTGCCTGCTGCCGCGTGGGGTGTCGGTCATGGCATCGCAACTGGACGGCCGGGGGCGACCAAGCCGTTGTTGAATATGTCTCTGAATAGCAAATACGTGCCGGGGAGTCTGCTGGAGCAGCATGAGAAGGTGGCAGAAGGTGGTCCTTCTTATAAGAAGATAGTTTCGAGGGAGGTCTGCTGAACCTTTTGAAGTTATATCATTTTGTTTTCTTTCCTTTCTCTTTCTGGTTACCGCTATCATACATCTTCAATCCATTTCCTTTGTTATGAATAGTGCGTATTCTTCTTCTCTTTTTCATTTTCATGTTTCTTTTCTCCTTTACTATCTTCACACGCATAGGGCGTTCGTGGAGATTATATATGTTCTTCTTCGACTTGTTTTCGAGGATGTGCTTCTTCCTTTCCTTTCTGCATTTTCATTATTAATCGCGTGAGGAACGCAGATGTCTGTTTCTTCTGTATATAGTTTTACTACTTTGACCATATCGATTGAATTTAATGGTCTCTCTATATGATGAGAGACCCTCTACTTTTACACCTTTTTTCTGATGCTGGCCATATATCTTAAGATACTCTTCTTTTATATGGTTAAATGTGAGGCTCGCGGATTGGCGGGCAAGGCCCAGAACTAAGCAAGGATTGGGGTCTTGGCACGAGACGAGCCGCGGCGAGCAGGATGCCCCCAAAACTTGACCTCCCAACTTTTCCATCATCGAAACCCTTCCGTTCTTCTGCAAAACCCGCCAGCCTTCTTCGTCTTCTTCGTCGCCTGTTTCCACCATTGGCACGACCCCTCTTCCCCACCACCCGCCGAGAGATCGTATTTCAACCCTTTCAAGACTCTCTCTTGTCTTTATTTTTTAAAATTCTTATTATTATTCCTTTTGGGAGGACGGTAACTGGCTCTTTTTCTATTTTCTTTTGGTTTGGATCTGGATCTCGTGTTATTTGATATATATACCCTGAATATTCTTCATTTGCGCGCGTTTTTCTTAATCCGACAACCTTTCTTCTAAACCATCGCTCTTCCTCTCTCGACATCGACTGGTGCTCGGCCTTCATCTCTCTTCACCCTCCCACGTTCGTTTCACCGTATACGTTCCCCATCACTCGACCGATTACCGCACCTTGCAGCGAAACCCGGGACGAACGACTAGGCAAGCTGGTTGGGCATTCTCTGTTGATACTGGACCCGCTGCTATTTACGATCCACGACAGCGAGCACGATTCACGAATAGACGTCCGTACTCTGGGCTACGAAGCAGAAACAAGTTTATCTTAAGGCACAGTTGGAATGACCGAAACAGCGGTCTGCTAGACGGAGCTACCATAATTGTCGTTGGAAGGGGGGAGAATAGAGAGTGTGTCAAGAGGGCGGAAATAAACATACTTTCGTCCCATCGGACGGCTTTTTTTGAATTCTCTTCACGATGGCGACTCCGAGCGTACCGCCGTCCGTCGAGTTATTCTCGACGAGACTGGCAGATGATAAGATTGGTCAGTGCTTGCCATCCGTTCTGTCGTTCGGTGTTTTTGTCGATTTGGTACTGTGTGTGTGGGCCTTGGAACTAATGTATCTTGGAGGGGTTAGATACTCGACAGAAATTCATGATTGCGTCAGAATTGAAAGATCAGTTGGAAGTCTTGCACCAGCACGATTACAGTAATACACTGGCGAAGCTCATGCCGGTGTTCCATCAGCTTTTGAGGGGCCCTCCTTCGTTTGTGAGCACATCGAACGAACACGTACGATCATTGCCTTTCGTATTGTCATTCGCCGGGACCGAGTCGCTGATTGATTCTTTGAACTGTAGAAACTACGAAACTGTATACTCGATATTATCCACCGGTTACCCTTCAACCCCGCCGAAGCGTTAGAAAGCCATGCCGTCGAGCTCATGAAGGTCATGATGAACCTCGTCCGGGTCGAGAATGAAGAAAACGCGGTCCTCTGTATGAATATTATTATGGACTTTCAGCGGAATTATCAAAAGACTTTGGCAGATCAGGTGCAGCCGTATCTTGATCTGATACAGGAAATGTTCGGCAAGATGCCGCAGGCCGTGAAAGATACTTTTGATACACCAGTTTTCGGCGCCACACCCATGCCGTCAACGGTGAGTGTGTTTCTGTGTGCTATTTCCGAATTGCTACTGACGTTATCTTCATCTATAGCCTTCCACAGCGATGCAGTCACCCAAACCTGGCTCACCCATGATGGGTGGCGACGATACACCCGCCAATAAGAACTTAGTGAAGGGAATGCAAAGCTTCAAAGTTCTCGCCGAGTGTCCGATTATTGTCGTGTCGTTATTCCAAGCGCACAAGCAACTCGTACCCAAAAACATCAAACTCTTTGTCCCCTTGATCAGAGAGATGATCATGCTCCAAGCTGCTCCGCAAGCTGAAGCCCACAAAAATGCTGCGCAGAACGGACAGGTGCTTAGTGGGCCTTGTTCGAGTATTCGCAATAAGGCTGCCTTTGGAGACTTTATCACCGCGCAGGTCAAGACTATGTCATTTCTAGCGTATGTACTTAGAGGGTACAGTAAGGAATTGCAAGATTTTCTTACAACGCTTCCCGAGATCGTGGTACGCCTGTTAAAGGATTGTCCGAGGGAAAAGTCTAGCGCGAGGAAGGAACTCTTGGTGGCGACACGACATATCATAAATTTCAACTTCCGAAAAGTGTTCTTGAACAAGATTGATGAGCTGTTGGATGAGCGAGTTCTGATCGGTGACGGTCTGACGGTTTATGAGACCATGAGACCCTTGGCGTACAGCATGCTCGCGGATCTGATTCATCATGTGAGGGAATCGCTGAATAGTTCACAGATCAGGCGGACTGTGATTGTTTATACGAAGAATTTACACGATACGTTTCCCGGAACAAGTTTTCAGACTATGAGTGCTAAGCTACTTCTGAATTTGGCGGATTGTATCGCAAAGCAGATTCCTGATAAGCAGGAAGGTAAGCTATGATTACCGCTTTTCTGTCCGTAAGTTTCGATGTGCTGACTTTGAGATGATTGTTTAGCTCGTCACTTCTTGCTGATGATTTTGGATGCCATTGCGGACAAGTTTGGGGCTATGAATAGACAGTATGAGAACGCGGTCAAACATAGCAAGCCACAGACAGAATCCAATGATGACGCTATGGATCTTGATAAGCCTGAGATGGAGGAGTATGATGAGATTGATATTTTCCAGGTTACACCAATCAAGCTTTCAAATAGAGATAGAGGGCAGAAGCCTGTTGATGGTTAGTTGAGTGAAAGCCTGACGGTGAATGAAGATTGCTAATCGTGATTTCTAGATAACAAATTCTTGTTCAAGAATCTTATGAACGGCCTTAAAAATGTCTTGTCAGCGCTTCGAGCATGTAATCCTCCACTTACTATTGGTGACCCTGCCAATAACCCGTCAAATTGGTCCGAAGTTGCCTACGGCTTTAATGCTGAGGAAGTCAAGATCATCACCAAACTGTTCAGGGAAGGAGCGTACGTGTTTAGATATTACCATTCCGAGACCGACAAGTCGAACGAACAAACCTTCTCGACACCGTTGGAGTTTATGCAAAGTATCTTGGTCCCGTCGAACAAGGAGGAGAAGGATTTACTGGAAACCTTCGCAACAGTATTCCATTGCATTGACCCGGCGACCTTTCACGAGGTCTTCCACTCCGAGATACCGAGACTCTACAAAATGATGTTTGAGCACTATCCATTGCTTCACATACCGCAGTTCTTTTTGGCTAGCGAGGCGACATCACCCGCTTTCTGCGGCATGTTGCTCCAGTTCCTCATGAGCAAAATTGAAGAAGTCGGAACCAAAGATGTCATGAAGGCATCGATCCTATTACGCCTCTTCAAACTTTCGTTCATGGCTGTGACGCTGTTCTCCCAACATAACGAACCCGTACTTTTACCACATGTCAGCAAAATCATCACACAAGCCATCCAGTTGTCGACTACCGCCGAGGAACCAATAAATTACTTTTACCTGTTGCGTTCGTTATTCAGATCGATCGGTGGGGGAAGATTTGAAGTCCTGTATAAGGAAATTTTACCTTTGCTGGAAGTGCTACTGCAAGTTCTGAACACCAAGCTGCAATCGGCGAGGGATACCAAGGAGCGAGATCTATACGTGGAACTCTGCTTGACGGTGCCGGCAAGGCTTAGTAATCTTCTGCCTCACCTGTCATACCTCATGAAACCCCTCGTCGTTGCCTTGAGCGCTGGATTAGATCTCGTCACGCAAGGGTTGAGAACTCTAGAACTCTGTGTTGATAATCTCACCGCCGACTATCTAGATCCAATCATGGCGCCTGTTATCGATGATCTCATGATGGCGCTCTGGAACCATCTCAAACCTCTTCCGTATAGTCACCAACAGAGCCACACGACTATGAGGATTCTCGGAAAGCTTGGGGGTCGAAATAGGAAATTCTTAACCCATCCACCTACATTGGAGTACCGCACCTTTTCAGGTGACGAATGTAGTGTCAACCTCAAACTTCACGGCGCACCCGGCGATCGACCGTACCCCTTCATGGTCGCCACCGACCTCGCGATTGCAACGCTGAAAGACTCTAAAGCTCACAGCTTCCACCGACGGGAAGCCTTCAAGCTGCTTTCTTCCTCGCTCAAGTTGTTTATCGGTCAAGACAACCTTCCGGATGATTTCATGCACACGGTTAGAATGCACGCCAACGATCTGGTCAACGATACGGTTGAGACGACGAATCCGCAAGATGTCGGCAGCGATAGGGATAAGCCCGTTCACAAGAAACATGATCAGGACGAGCAACTCAAGTCACTCATCAAGGCTTGTTTGTACGCTTCGGCGGTGGATGAGTTGAAGGACGAAGCTACGGAGTTGTTCGCAGATACTTGTCGGCATTTGACAGTTTTGGATGTCGGTAACGCTGTGGCATCGCATCGGTATAGCAAGCAGCCGTTTAGTGTTGAGGGCGGCGAGGGTCCGTTGACTCTTGATACGAATATTCTCGCGGATGCTCTATCGGATTGTCTGGGTTCTGAGGTGCCCGCGGTTAGGGAAGGTGCTATGGAGGGCATTCGTCTGGTTGCGGAAGCGGGTGCTACTATCTTTGGCAGCGCAGAGCATGTTGGCAAACTTCCCCTCTTCTCGGCGATGTCGAAACGGTTCTGTCATAACTGCTATGCTGAGGAGTGGTTTTCTAAGGCTGGTGGATGTCTCGGCATCAAGGCTTTTCTGACAAAGGTGTCTCTTGGAGAGGCATTTTTGATCGAGAGACAGTTGGATTGGGTTAGGTCTTTACTATACGTCATCAAGGATATGCCTCAGGATTTACCAGCCACTACGAGAGAGGACGCCGCTATCACTCTTGATTTGGTGCTCCATGAGTGCAATAAGACTGCCAAGCAGGAGGATATCAAACCCGGATCCAAGTTGTTCAATCTCTGCGCTCACATCGTGTACGAGCTATCCAATTGCAACAAACACGTCAGACAATCCGCTCAACAGTCGCTGGAGACGCTATCCAAGCTGCTCAAAGTTGAGATTCACGAAATGATTGCGCCGGTGAAAGATCGTTTACTCGGACCGATTTTCGGAAAGCCGCTACGTGCGCTGCCGTTCGCTAGTCAGATCGGATATATTGACGCCATCACATTTTGTCTCAAGCTCCAAAATAACTTTTTAGAAATCGATCACGAAATGATTCGTCTTTTAGGTGAGGCTCTCGCGTTGGCGGATGCGGACGACGAGACCTTGGGTACCCAGAAGGCGAGCGAGTATAGGACCATGGAGGCGGTGATGAACCTCAGAGTTGGATGCATCCGTTTACTTTCCATGGCTATCGCATACCCTGAATTCAACACACCTGCCCAGCAACAGACTAAAGGCAGAATTATCGCCGTATTCTTTAAGTCATTGTACGCCAAGTCGCCTGAGGTCGTTGAAGCTGCGAACGAAGGGTTGAAGGGAGTTCTGACGCATACACACAAATTGCCAAAGGAGTTGTTGCAGAACGGTCTTCGACCGATTTTGATGAATCTATCAGATCACAAGAGATTGTCTGTGGCGGGTCTGGAAGGGCTCGCGCGACTTTTGGAACTGTTGACAAATTACTTCAAAGTCGAGATTGGCTCGCGTTTGTTCGACCATTTGAATCAGTTTGCGGATCCAAATACGATACACCAGACGTCCTTCAAGTTGTTGGAGCAGAATGGCAATATCAAGATTATCGCTTCCATTTTGAATATCTTCCATCTCCTGCCTCCTGCTGCTAGTCAATTTCTGGACAAGATGGTGCAGACCGTCTTGGGCTTGGAGGAGAGTTTACGCAGAACACAAATCTCGCCGTTTAGACTGCCTTTGTTGAAGTTTGTGAATCGGTATGCGGATGATACCTGGAAATATATGCTGACACGGTTGACCGTTATGAAGTACGGCCGGTTGTTCGCACAGTTACTCGCTGATGAGTCGAGTGGTCTACTACGAGATCACCTCATCGCCAATATCAACGATCTCGTCAAAGCTTCTTTTGACAGTGAGACTACCGGTGAAGCCAAGACCACAGCAATCTTCAACGCTATCGAAGCTATCGGGGCTGTTTGTGAACACAAGTCCGATTGGTTGGTTCAGCATAAGGAATTATTGAACAAGCTGCTTGCTGTTGGGTCCGATGTGTATACCAAAGCTGTGAATGGGGAGTTGAAGCCGCCGTCACTGTGTCTGAGCGTTGATCAGTCATCCACCACACTCATCTCCATCTTTACAAAATATATGGTGCAGAAGCCAAACGATCTCAATTTCTTGTTCCAGGTCATCAAGGCGACTAGTTCGGGGAGTCTCAAGTCGAACTATCTTCTCGATCATTTCATTTACCAACACATCATCTGCAGCAAGTCGAATGATTATTGGAAGAGTGTCATTTTCAAGTGCTTGGATTTGTACCAAGATACCTCGCAGAATCAGATGCTTAAGACGTACGCGTTCAAGAATTTGGTCAATCCAATCTTGTTGATGGATATTCAACGTCGTGGGGTCGATGGGGAGGGACCGAGATTGGTTGACTCGCAGCTGGTCGGTGCAGTGCACCATAAGATCTGGAAAACGAACCTAGGGGATTTGGATGATGGACAAAACGGACTGGATCGTTCGAGAATGGAGGTTCTTCAAATGTCTGCGCTGCTTATCAAACATCACCACGCCCTTCTAGCAGAATCGAGAAAGGACGTCATCAAGTTTGGATGGAACTTTATCAAGCTTGAGGATATCATCAATAAGCAAGCTGCTTACGTTCTCATCGCATTTTTTATCGCACATTTCGAGACCCCAGCCAAGATTGTCACCCAGATTTATGTGGCATTGTTGAGGGCACATCAACCCGAAGGAAGGACACTAGTACGACAGGCGTTGGACCTGATAGCTCCCGTGCTACCGAAGCGAATTCCACCCGGTGCCGACTCCAAAAGTTTCCCGATTTGGGCTAAGTGGCCGAGGAGGATATTGATCGAAGAATCGCACAACCAACCCCAACTCATCAACATTTTCCAGTTTATCGTTCGGCATGCCGGCCTTTTCTACGAATCTAGGGATCACTTTTTCATGGGTATGGTGTCGGCATTGCAGAAACTTGTGTTTCACGTTCAGAACCCTTCAGTGGAGCACAAGACGCTCTCGATCGACTTGGTCGAGTTGATTTGGAAATGGGAGCAGCAAGCTATCGACAACCCTGTTGATATCACCATGATGGATTCGCCGCAGATGAGGAAACGCATGCTGCCCGATGGAACCGGTCGATCGTCGCCTTCCGCCCCACCAAGCTCTAGCGGCGGCGAGAAGACTAACGTGGTGTTGCAGACGCAGTACAGACAATCCGTGCTGAAGCATCTGATATCTTTCATCTCAATGTGTCCTGAGAAGTGGAGCTCGAATGAGCTTTGCGAGAGGTCGCTCAAGTTGTTGGTGAATCTGCTGCAGCCCAAATACTGGGGTGACGTTGATGTTGATCTGTATCAGAAGCAGGCGGAGGCACAATTGATGCAAGCGGAGCTGAAGAATGATAACGCGCATGTCTTCATCAACATGTTGCAGGTTTTGAAAGTGATCGTGCAGGCGAAATCGAACGATTGGTTGTTAGGAGCTGATCGAGCGGGGAGGGAGAGGATTACGACTTTACAGAAGATTTTGGAGAAGAGTTTGAGGTGTGATAATGTTGAGATTCAGGAGGCGCTGCAGGATGTGGTATTGAGGATTTTGGAGGTTATACCGCAGGAACAGGAGGATGATGAGGATGAGGAGATGACCGAGTCGACTGGATCGCAGTTTGTCAAGCTGTTGACTCAAATTGTGCAAGAAACTATCGCGGTCAGCGTTATACCTAGCATCAATATTTTATGGATACTGGCGAAGAAGAGACCGGATGCCGTTGATACACATATTCCTGCGCTGATGAGGGCGTTTCAGAGACTGGCGAGAGATCATATCGCTGGTGGTACTCCGGCTGCCGCGGCTGCCGGTGCAGATGCACAACCACCACCACCGCCTTTGGATCCTGATACGGCGCTCAAGTTGATCTCTAATGTTATCGATATAGCTTCCGCACGAATCTCATCGCTCCAGGACCAACGACGTCCCTTCCTCAGTGTTTTGGCACAGTTAGTCGAAAAGTCAGCAAACAACGACCTCTGTCTTAAGATACTAGGAGTCGTTGAAAACTGGGTCTTCCGATCAACGGAGAGTTTCCCGACGTTGAAGGAAAAAACAGCAGTTCTTAGCAAGATGATGTCTTTCGAAGGACGACAGGACTCGACGTTGTGCAACAAGTTTTTGGAGCTTGTGATTAGCATTTACGAACACCCGGAGATTACCAGGACGGAACTGACGGTGCGACTCGAACACGCTTTCTTGATTGGCTGTCGAGCCCAAGATGTTAAGATGCGCAATCGGTTCCTGAATATCTTCACAGAAAGCTTATCGAGAACTATCAACCCGCGGATATCGTATCTCCTGGGGACGCAGAACTGGGAAACCTTGCAGGATTCGTACTGGTTGAGTCAAGTTACGCATTTGTTGTTGGGATGTGTGGATAAGGATCGGAGGTTGGAGTTGCATTCTGAGGATTTCAAGTTGCCTTGCGCGTCTAGCGTTTTCGCGGTGGATAAGAAGAGAGATACGTCCAGTATCATGCTGGATGATCAGTATGAGGATTTCATGGTGCGACACCGGCGGTTCGTGGCGAGTTTGGGGGATGTCAAGGCGGTCGATGTCTTTGAGCCGCTGGCACAACTTCAGCATCTCTCCTCGGATGTCGCGCATAATATCTGGGTCAACCTTTTCCCACTCTGTTGGGCGGCTATCGGACAGGAAGACCGAGCGGATCTTTCTAGGAGTATGATCAACTTGCTTTCTAAAGAGTGCCACCACAGGCAGATGGATAAACGACCCAACGTCATCCAAAGCTTGTTGGCGGGTATCGAGAGAGCCAATCCCAGAATCATCCTTCCTCCTCATCTCATCAAATACATCAGCAAATCATTCAACGCTTGGTATTCGGCATTGCACATCTTGGAAGATTCCGCCAACAAACCTCCATACGAAAATCCCACCATCAAGGAGAGCAACCTCGACGCCTTGGCTGAAATTTACGCCGGTATTCAAGAAGAAGACATGTTTTATGGGTTGTGGAGACGAAGATGCCAGTACCTTGAGACAAACGTCGCCTTGTCCTTTGAACAGAACGGAATGTGGGACAAAGCTCAACATGCGTACGAACAGGCTCAAATCAAGGCTCGCACCGGTGTCTTACCATTCTCTCAAGCAGAGTACATGCTTTGGGAAGATCATTGGATTCTATGCGCTCAGAAACTCCAGCAATGGGAGATTTTGAGCGACTTCGCTAAGCACGAGAATTACAATGACTTGCTTCTCGAGTGTGCCTGGAGGCTTCTTGACGACTGGGGCGGTCAGAGCAGCGAGGCCGTGGACACAACAATCAAGAGTTTGATGGACTCGCCGACTCCACGACGATACTTCTTCCTCGCGTTCATGGCGCTTCAGAAGGTTCACAGTAAGAACGAGAGCAACAGTGACTTTTTGAGGATCTGTGACGAAGCTATTCAGCTCAGTTTGAGGAAATGGCACAATTTGCCAAAAAAGATCACAGCCGCACATATTCCACTCCTCCAGACATTCCAGCAGATTGTTGAACTGCACGATGCTAGCGTGATGTATAGCAGTCTCTCAAACACAACCAGCCAGAATCTGGATATCAAGTCCCAGGAGCTCAAGCAAAACTTGGGAACTTGGAGAGATCGTTTGCCGAACGTGTGGGATGATATCAATGCCTGGCACGATCTCGTTACTTGGCGTCAACACGTCTTCACATCCATCAACAAAACTTACCTTCCTTTGGTACCGCCGGGTGGTGCCAATAACAACTCTAATTCGTATGCTTACAGAGGTTATCACGAGACGGCGTGGATCATAAATCGGTTCGCACATGTCGCGAGGAAACATCAATTAGCGGACGTCTGCATCGCGCAATTGAGCAAGATTTACACTCTCCCTAATATCGAGATTCAGGAAGCTTTCTTGAAGTTACGCGAACAAGCTAAATGCCACTACCAGAATCCAGCAGAGCTCAATAATGGTCTGGAAGTCATCAATAACACCAATCTCAACTATTTCGTCGGGCAGCAGAAGGCCGAGTTTTACACGCTCAAGGGTATGTTTTTGGCTAAACTGTCAAAGAAGGATGAAGCCAACGAAGCGTTTGGAACCGCTCTCTTCTACGATCTCAAGTTGCCGAAGGCTTGGGCCGAGTGGGGATTTTACAATGATACGTTGTTCAAGGAGAGTCCTGTGGATCTACAGCCTGCTGGTAATGCCGTTAGCTGTTATCTTGAAGCTGCAGGGCTGTACAAGAGCGGCAAGGCAAGAAAACTTCTCAGCCGAGTTCTATGGTTGCTAAGTCTCGACGATGCGGGCGGTACGATTTCTGCAGCTTTCGAGGCGTACAAGGGTGAGATGCCTGTGTGGTATTGGATCACGTATATTCCGCAGTTGCTGTCTTCACTTTCACAAAAGGATGCAAAGATCGCCAAGGGTATCTTGTTGAAGATTGCGAAGAATTTCCCGCAGGCGCTGTACTTTTTGCTGCGAACTTCTAAAGAAGATTATAGCGTTATCAAGAAACAACAGACAGCGCAGCAAGCCAAGGCCAAGCCGAATGGAATTCAGGCATCCCCTCCTGCCCCTGCTGCAGGTGGTGCTGGTAGTCCGACGAGACCTGATTCTTCTGCAGGTGGGAGACCGGAGACACCCAATCAACCTAACGGTACAGCAGTCAATGGTACAAACTCATCGGCACCCCAGAGTCCCTCGCCGGCTAAGAAGAATCCATGGGAGCACGCGGAAGAAATCATGTCGGTTCTCAAATCTGCTTTCCCTCTGCTAGCGTTGTCGATGGAGACCATGGGTGATCAGATCCACAAGTACTTCAAATGCCCTCCGGATGAAGACGCGTACAGATTGATTGTTGCCCTCTTGAATGATGGATTACAGGTATGCAATTTTTCAGATAAGTTCCTATTTTTACAGCTGGCTAATTTGCTTTCATAGTTTGTTGGACGCATTCCACTAGCATCTCCCGAGGATACGAAGCTACCTCCTGCAACCGAAGCCAACATTACCCGGTTTGCTGAGACGATACTACCGGCTCACATTCGCGTGGCATTTGAGGCAGAGTTTGTACGAGAGAAGCCGAATCTGCAGAGTTACATTCAAAAGCTACGCAGATGGAGAGATCGATTCGAAGAGAAACTTGACCGACGACCAGCTCACGCCAGTTTAGAATCTTTCTCGCCGCATCTTAGTGACTTTAGGTTCCAGAAGTTTGAAGAAGTTGAGGTTCCCGGACAATATCTGCTCCACAAAGATCACAACAAGGACTTTGTACGCATTGAGAGGTTCTTGCCGCGAGTAGATATTGTTCGTGGTTATGGTATCTGCCACAGGAGATTGAAGATGAGAGGCCACGATGGTAGCGTCCATGCATTCGCAGTCCAGCACCCAGCTCAACGTCACTGCAGACGTGAAGAACGCGTTGCGCAATTATTCCGCATCTTCAACGGGATCTTATCCAAGCGGAAGGAAGCCAGGCGTAGGAACCTAGGCTTCCATCTTCCACTAATGATTCCGCTCGCGCCGCATATTAGAATTGTCCAAGATGATGCATCGTACATCTCTCTTCAAGGCATATATGAGGACTATTGCCGAAAAACTGGTATCAGCAAGGACGAGCCGCTCATCTACGCAATGAAGAGTCTGCGAAACAATGTCAACAAGAAGATGAGTGGACCTGAAGTCCAGAATTTGAAGATGGAGGTTCTCAGTGCCATCCAGGAGAAGATGGTGCCCAACACTGTCGTTCAAGACGTGAGTTTTTACCTCCTTTCTAGCCTAAGTTTATTACTAATTATTGTTGCTTCTACAGTACATGCAAGCGTCGTACACCTCCTTTGACGACTTTTGGATCTTCCGCCGTCAATTCGCTTATCAATTTGCGGCTCTCACTTTTATGACATATGTCATGAATATGAATAACCGATTCCCTCACAAGATGTTTATCGCGAAAGCTACGGGCAACATTTGGGGTACCGAGTTGATACCTGCTATGGCTGCAAGCAACGCATATTTCCATAACAATGAACCTGTGCCGTTTCGCTTGACGCCTAACTTGCACACTCTCATGGGACCTATCGCCGTAGAAGGAATTTACTCGTGCGCGATTATGGCAATCGCAAGATGTTTAACAGAGCCAGAGGTAAGAATCATAGCAATCACAGTCATCATCAGCACAGTAACTAATTGCTTTTTAATATAGTTTGAACTCGACCAATATCTTTCTTTGTTTGTTCGTGACGAGATGATGTTCTGGTTCACCCAGCAACATCGGAATAGCATGGCCGCGGATTCAAAGCTTCGAGAAAAAGTTGATGTTAATAGCACAATTATTGTTCGACGCACCGCGGCTTTGTGTGCGAACAATACCGCTATGATACCAGCCAACCAGACGGTTATTGATTTGATTAGCAAGGCCGTTAATCCCGCAAATCTTGCTCAGACAGATCATTTATGGATGCCGTATCTATAGAATAGTGGTGAGGGAATGGGGGAAGCGGTAGTGAATAGATTGGTGATAGACACTTTCTTAAATAAACAAAAGAATGTTCTTTTTCTTATTTCAATTTTTTGTTTTTGTTTTTTTTACAGTTACTTTGGTAAGCTTTTTGGAGTTGTTCTTTTCTTTGCTCCTTTTCTGGATAGGTTTTTTTATTCGCTTCATGTTTAATTTTGAATGGCGATATATTTTTATTAATTGTCTTGGGCAGAAAAACGCAGGTTTATTGTTTTAATAAATGTGTGCTAGATGAGATTTGGAGGGTTGATTGAATGTAACCAAGGTGTAATGAATTGGTTCTCTAATAATCGTAATCGAGCTTGGCCCATTGCTGTGATGTGCCCGCCTTTCTTTAACTAGTTCAAAGGACAATATGCGCACGGGGCGGCAGTTGACAAAAGCACGGTGTTCGGGTAACTTTCCTATAATATGGGTTGCGGATGCCAAGTTCGCTTATTGCTTGGGGCTTGCAGGTTTGCCGTCATGCTTGCAGGTTTTGTCTAGGCTAACGGTTATTGGGATCGTTGGATTTTGGTGCTTCTGTCGGAACGAAGCTTCAGATTTGGGTTTTGCGTTTGGAGGTTAGTGGGATTGTGGGGCGGTGGGGATTTTGGCAACCGCATCACTTCCGAGGGGTGAAGCTAGGGTTTGGTTTGAATTTGGAGCTTGCCCTTTAAGCATCGAAGACATTTTACTTTGTATATGTCTTGCTAATCCCTAGATCATGTCCCGCCCTAATTGCGAATTTTCAAGTGATGATTAGGGAGACAATGTGAAAGTTTGAGCTGCGTATTATTTAAATAATCAATTTATACCCTATTTTGGGTCTAGCAAATTAACAAGTCCTCCTTCATATATATACGGGTTTCTGAATTTATATCCCTGCCACTAAACTACCAATAAAAGGGATCAAAGGATACCCCGAAATATTGGCAATGGCGGGTTTGGTGAAGGGGAAATTCCTAGTCCAAGTCTCCAAGAACGGATATCGGCGCGCTGCAGCATCTTTCGTCAAACTGAAAGTGCATCTGTCTTTGTGGGTCAGGTTGCATTTCGACAGGGCCCTACAGATAAAATTGGAAAGACTATGCGACTTGTGCCAGGCTAACGAAGAACATGGCGGAGTAGTGGCACGAAGATGGACCATAACACAGAAAGAATGGAAGACATTAGAGAAGTGAAAGAGTTATAAATGACTACCCTACCGAGTCTTTAGCCAGATCATGCAACTATGTGCGATTGTCGCCGTCGTCGACCTTATCATTTTCCGGGTTCCGTTGGGTCATTGAACATGATCACGTGACACATGCGACTAAAATGTCATGCAGAACCGCGAGGCACCTCGAACCGTTATATGAGCCTCTGATTGGTTGCTATTTATTCTGTGGGCTAGGGTTGCAGCATATTCATCCCAGAAACTCCGTCTCCAATATCCAAGACGAGTACCCGCCAATTATGTCTCCACTGCATGAACCAGAAACGTTGTAGCAGCGACGCAGGGCTGTCATTGTGCATATACAATGGTGCTATTTCAGACCTCAAGCTCCACACGCGGCGCAACATGCAATAGGAACACCGAAAGCTTGTTTGAATCAAGCTAGAATTCTTGCCTTTATAATCGCAGATACTTCGCTTCTATTATCTATAGCTCGCCTTTTACAGAACATTAAAGTACTAGGTTCATCTTGGCATGGGAGCTAATCGCTATGAAATTCGCAAACTCGTGAGCGACCTTTGCGTTAGCGTCGCCGTTGCCCTAAAAATTGGCCAAGACAGACCAAGACGGGAAGAACTGAGGGAGTCTGGCGGGAGAAATCCCGGGATCCGTTAACACTCAAGAATGGATCTGGTGAAGTGCTGGGTGATGATTAATAGAACGAGCGGGTCGTTTAAGTGCCACGCCGGTTGCTTTGGCATATTTCGGTTATCGAGACCTCTATATTCTAGGGCTTGGAAGTGGATATCGGCGTCACTGGGATCCGAATGATGCTCTACCCAAGGCGCAGCCTCCTTCTAAAGATATATAAGGCATGGCGATATCCTTAATTTCAGAGATATTTTAGCAGCTCGTCGATTGCTGGTCCCTTGGTTTAGACAGACGACTATAGTCATTCGTCAGTCGTTCGTTCATTTTCCTTGCCATTCATTACCTCTAATCAGATCCACTCTCTCCTAATACTTTCTTTCTAAAATTTAACATCCAAGCTCTTCAACTACTGGAGCGAATAGCTCCCTCGATCCTTTCATCATGATGTTCAATACACTCTCTTTGAAGGGCATGGCTGTGGCCCTCTGTTTCAATGCGGCAATTGATTCCGTGAATGCTTTTCCATTTCAAAAGGAAGTCGAAAGATTTGTCCATGATGTGGAAGAAAGGCTTCACATTCGGACTCAACAATTATTGAATACAAATACTTGTGCGGCCTGGGGTGATCGCGTAGTAAATCGCGATACCTGTGCATCCGCGGCTTCACGAAACAGACTGACCCAAGCACAATTCCTTCTGTAAGTACCAGAAAAGGAGAAAGTATTGCCATACAATATACGACTAAATTCTAACGAAACTTTGCGACAGTTACAACCCTGTTTTAAAAAACAATTGCAACAATCTTTCCAAAAATGTCGGTGCATACATCTGCCGACAGGTTGTCATGTACACCATGGAATGTACAACCAAGACCTATGTGAACAAAGAGCTGAAAACCACGGTTCTCTGTATAAATGGCCCCTGCAGGAGAGTCATCCTCACAAGTACTTTATCCACTTTCTCGACATTCTGCACTGGTTCACCAGTGACTATTAAGTCTACTTCTGTCGCGCCATCAACCATAATCATAACGATGCCGACCAGCAAATCGACTTCGAGCATTATAGTCACGGTACCTACTACTTCTAAGTCATCTACATCTACCTCGAAGACGTCTACTTCAACATCCACCTCTAAGACGTCATCGTCAACGTCTACTTCCAAGTCATCCACTTCCTCTACATCTACTTCGAAGGCATCTAGTTCTACAACTAGCAGCAGTGCCTCCGCGACTCCCACTATTGCTGTCAATGGTATTCGTGATGATATTTGTGTCGAGCGTCAGGAGATTAACACAATGCAAACGAGCAATCCAGATGGCTTCAACTTGCTTGTTCTCGCGCTTGCTCAATTGCAAGCCCGTAACTCCAGTGATCCACTTAGTTTCTATCAACTTTCAGGTAATTATACCTTAAATATTTGAAGTTTTGTTTCAGCTTTTCCAGGAATTTTATGCTGACGGACTTATTTTACAACAGGAATTCACGGTGCTCCGTAAGTGTTGATCTTTTGGAAGATTTGGGCATCAATTGCACCGATAATGCTTTGAGGTATTAATGGGTTAACTAATTTATATTGGGTGGTCTGTGCAGATACGTCCCATGGCCAAATCAAAACCAAGCCGGAACTTTTAACAAATACATTGGGTATTGTACCCATAATTCTGTTCTTGTAAGTTCAATACTACTACATGGAGCGGATAGATACGATTCTAACATAGTAACGTGATATCATAGTTTGCAGCATGGCACCGACCTTATATGCTATTGTTTGAGGTAACCTCACCCTCTCGAGATTCTTTCATCAAAGCACATGCTCAATTTAACAATTTGATAGCAATCTCTCTATAGCATTGCGGAAGATATTGCCTCCCAATTCCCTGCTTCAACCCAGGCGAGATGGACTGCTGCCGCTAAGACTGTTAGATGGCCGTAAGTACAAGCCTTGAAACTAACAACAGTTGATGTTATTCACTAACTATTGATTAAATAGATATTGGGATTGGGCTGATGCTACCAAGAAGGGTCAATTCCCTGCTGTAGTGAAGCAAACCACAATCTCGGTGACCTCACCCACAGGTACAAAGACCATCAACAATCCATTCTACAGCTACACCTTCAAGACTGGTGAAAATAGTATATTTGTCTCCTCAAGTGTAAGTAATCTCTATACAGCCACTAAAATCCAACTCATTCTAACAACGCGAAGGGGTTTTCGGGAATCAAAACTACTGTTAGAGGCGCGAACGCTGAGGCTGCTATTGAAAAGAGCTTTGCAAGGTAAGCCATACCCAGCCAGAATTTCCAACCCTTGTACCTATAAAGGACTTTAATGCATGAATCGATGCTAATGCTATCCGAATAATAGTTTGGGTGATTCCTTATATGATGCTCTTATGACCAATACCAGTTATAACGCTGCTAGCTTTCTCATCGAAAGTGTTCACGATACCGTTCACAGTCAAATTGGAGGACTTATGGCCTGGATTGATTACGCTGCATTCGATCCAATTTTTTGGTAAGTGCGAAAGGCCAAATGCGACGCATTCTAGCCTTAAAGAGTCTCAACCTTAGCTATATGGAATATCGATATTAATAATTTCGTAGGCTTCATCACTGTAACATTGACCGACTATGGGCTATGTGGCAAGCTACCAACCCTATTCTCGATATGTTACCAAGTTCAGTAGGCGTTGGAGCGACTTTCGCACACACCCCGGCTGCCGGAGAACAATACAACCTTCAAACCGTTCTTTACCCATTCCAACATGTCACTACCAATGCATTCTGGACCTCTGCGGATTCCAAAACCGTTAATCCTATGTGGACATACGGCTATGGCTATCCTGAAGTGCCATGCAGCTATACCGGTACCACCACACAACTCGATGCCTTCACTACATCGAAGATCAATACCCTCTATCAATCGTTGAACTTGCCCCCCAAGTCTAAACGAACACCAAGTGATAAGACGATTACAAAATGGAATGCCAATATCGTCATTGATCAATCCGAACTCGTTGGCAGCTTTTCCATCTACGTCTTTATGGGACAGCCTCCAAGCGATACTTCCCAATGGGATATTGCCGACCAGAAAGTTGGCAATTTGGCAATATTTGGTATGGTTGGCCGAAGAATGGATCCTGGTCTTGCCACCGCGTCGATTGGTCTCACCGCGGCCCTTCACCAGAAGGAAGTCACTGGCAGCGAAGAAGAAATCGAAGCATATCTCACCGAGAATCTAGTATGGAAGTGCTACCAGGTATGATATTCTCACATCACCCCAATATCTCTACCATCTAATCCGATGACTAACGGGTCCGGTAATTTTGAACGAATAGAATGGACAAGATATCGACGTCACAACTCTAACCACCCTCAAAGTCGGTGTCACCAGTAACACCGTCATCATCCCCCACGACATGTCCCAAAAACCAAAATACGGTAGTCCAAGGTTGAGAACTGGCATTACTCACGGAAAGAAGGGTGGTGCTACTACTCCTTCCCAGATTTCCAGACCCAAGCTCATGGACGGCCGAAACACAACCGCTCCCGGTCTTATCGGTAACGTCACCGTGGCTAGCAATACCACCTCGCCATCCGGCGCACCTGAGTCTTCCAGCGAGCCGTCCACTGAACCGTCCACTGAACCAACCCCTAAACCATCCGTTGAACCAACTTCACAGCCATCTGCTGAACCAACCCCAGAGCCATCAGCTGAGCCCTCTGCCGCGCCATCTGCCGAGCCATCAGCTCAACCATCTTCTGAACCCGAAGAACCAGCCGGGTACAAGCGAGATCATGTCAGTTTACTCGAATTTATGTAAAGATGACCTCCTTTTAACAATATGATTAAGGTAGCTAGCTATATATGAGCCCTATCAATAAGATGCTAAATAGACGAAATTGTTGTATTACGTTCGACAACTTGCATGTTATATAATCATAAATTTAGACATTATTATCACCCACTCTGGAAGCTATGTTCCGTCCACGCTATAAGTTTACGATCATCTGAAACATTCACATTATCCCGTATACGTGCAACTGCTGGTGTACTGTATTTTAAATTTTGGGGCAGGTACTCGGGCACCTAGGTAAATGTGTACATACATACAAACAGTAAAACCAACATCCGAACAAGCTCACGGGGGGAAAGAATACTCAAAATATTTTACCATTATTTTCAGTAATTCTTTCTTTTATGTTGAAAAATGATCAGACAAAGGAAAAAATTAATCTATCACGAATCAATCGCTCAAGCTTGAAACAGCACCACCGTTTGTGCGAAGGTGTTGACATTATCACTTTCCTTGGCACTCCAAGTTCCGTCCACCGTCAAGATATTCTGAGATGCCTTAGTGTTGATGTTGTATAGTCTGAGATTTGACGAATTCTCAATGGAAACCATGTAGGTCTGACATGATTCAGTGGACAAGCAGGCTAGAAGTGGAAAAATACAGGTTAGGAATTGCTCAACACAAACGGCGATACATTTTACAACAGGGTTTCGCGTCGCAACCCCAAGTTGCCAAATGTTTCTTCAAAGAAAAAATGGGACAAGTACTTACTTTGGGAATAATTGTCATAAAAGCTGTACAAACCAGCTCCGTAGCAGAGTATATTCGTCGAACTGAGAATTCTAAGTCCGTAACTCTTCTTACAAATGGAAACACCACCAATACTAGAACAGATACTGTTGTAGTCAGGATCATGGAATGCAGAGTTGACCGAGAATGGCAAGGGCGCGGCCGGGTTTGCTTGGTAGTATGGCGTTTCTGTCTGGATGAGACCCATGTAGGCATTCGAAGCAGAGCTGAACTGGTATTGGTAGAGAACATTGTGCTCCGAAGCAGTACCGTACAACCAAATCGGTTGGGTTGATTCGATAAGAAGACCACGGCCGGAGTATACTGAGATTTGCTGGTGAGCTACAAGATCCAAGTCGTGGTCGGCGGTCCACAGCCAGACATTCTACGTAAAGTTAAGGTTAGATCGACTAGAACTACACCGAGGAAGGTTAGGGAAGGATTTACCTCAAAAATGCTGTAAGATGCGGTAGCGCCAATTCTCATAAGCATGAATGCCGCTGCGCAATTCTGGTTCACGGTGGAAGAGCCTGAGTTCGCCACGCATGTATTTGCATCAAGGTTAGAGCCTTGGAAGCCACCAACACGAGCATGGACGTCGTAAAGACCGGAAATATCACCGGTGGATGCAAGATTCCATTCCATGAGAATGGCACCCTTCATCGCACCGCGGGTGCCGACGATAAAGTTGATACCCTCGATGAAGCCAGAATCACCAGGTCTTCCAAATTGCATGATGGGAACTGGGTTCGACATGTCTGTGAAGGCGGTACCAGAGCCCAGGATCAAGGGCCAAACTTCACCCATGATACGCGAACCCGGTGGGACGTAGATGGTGGTAGAGACCAAGTAGATGCCGTAATCGAGGTGGAGGATCTTGCCTTGCGAGGCAGCGTTGGTGATGGCAGCTTGCAATGCGGTAGTGTCATCCGTCGTACCATCTCCCTTGCAACCTGCCGTACGAGCGCTGAGGAACTGATCAGCAGTATAGCCTTCGTAGTTCGGTTTACTCCGCTCGAGAATCTTGCCAGAGGAATCGAGGAGACCAGCTGGGCGGGTGAACCCTGTGAATGTTCCCTGGATATTTGATCCAGCTTGGTTGGACTGGGAGTATTGCCGTCCTTGAGCCCACATAGCGATGGTTGTAGAGCCCGTGGTCCCCGCGAGCTTGACTTTGCCAGTGGAACCAACAATAATTGGGCAGTTGTTAACACTAATATTATCCAATACTAAGGAATTGGCGGTCGTGGGGTAGGTAGTAGAGCTTCTAGTAGAGTTGATAGCAACCTGAACGTTGTTAAACTGGGAATCTGCGACGACAACAGAACCGACATTGAGGGCACCAGCAACAGAGGAACCGCCGTTGATTTGGCCTATATCAATCCCCACACGGACGTTATTCGCGGTCACCGACTTGAAATGCCATTCCCAACCCCAGTTGAGGTAAACACCCGTGTCGCAGTTGTTCAAAGTAATATTTCGGACAGTAAACTGCTGATTTCCCATCCAGGCGCAAAAAGCACCACCATTGAAGACGAGATCGGACATGTAGCCGCCAGATCCGTCCTCCATAAAGATACCTTGATGCTTAGTTCCTACGGCATTGTTGGATTTGAATATGAGGTTTTGCAAGCTGGTAGCTTGGGCGACTCGCCAATGGATACCAGTGCCGCTAGTTGAAGCCGGAATGCTCGTCGTATCGAGAACAAAGTTTCTAACGACTCTGTAAAAGTTGTTTTGTGGAGTGTGCCATTGACCGTTCGCGGTGTACGGATCAGGATCGATGAGAGCAATTCCCTGGAATCCCGCGGTACCCTTGATTGTTGGAAGTTTTGTCGGATCACCAACCATATGAGTATTATAGTAGGGTAAAATGGGGCTCGAGATCAGATATGTGCCACCAGGGAAGTAGACAAGCGCGGGCTTTGTAGTAGACGAATCGCATCCCGAACCGCACCGACTACCCCATGAGGTTGCATTGTTGATCGCAGCTGTATCGTCGGTTACACCGTCTCCCTTAGCACCGAAATCTTTGACATTTCTATAAACTTGATAACCAGTTCCTGCGTACGGAGCGTATCCTTGGTGTCTGATAGCATCCATCCAGTATCCAGTGTTAACGGGGCTCGTAGTTGTGGTACGGCTGGTGGTAGTAGTTGTGCGACTCGTGGTGGTACTGGTAGCAGAAACAGCAATACACACATTATGACCTCTAATATCAGAAAGGCCGGAGCAATCAGACTTGAGGAGTGTGTTCCAAGCAATAAGGTTCGCTTGAGTTACTCCGGCATATCTCGATAGAAAAGTCGAGCAGGTGTCTGTTGATCTGAAATAGGCAAACGTAATACAATTAGGCGCCGTGCCTGAAGAGGGCGTTGGCCATGCAGAAACACTGCTCGAAGAAGTGGTGGTTGACTTGGTGGTACTCTTCGTCGTAGTCTTCGTAGTAGTCGTGGCAGATACAGCAATGCACACGTTATGACCTCTGATATCGCTTAGACCAGAACAGTCTGATTTCAACAGTGTGTTCCACGCAATAAGATTCGCTTGAGTTACTCCGGCATATCTTGATAGAAAAGTCGAACAGGTGTCTGTTGATCTGAAATATGCGAAGGTGATGCAGTTGGGTGCCGTTCCAGATGATGGAGTTGGCCATGCTGAGACTGTCGTCGTTGTGGTTGCAGTGGATACAGCGACACATACACCGTGCCGTCTAACAGCAGCCAGGCCGGAGCAGTCACTTCCTAGCAAGGTATTCCATGCCGTCAATTTAGCTTGTGTGAGTCCAATAGATGAATATCTCGCTACAAACGTATCGCAGGTGTCTGCGGCACGAAAATATTCAAAAGTGATACAATTTGGGGCTGTTCCAGAGGATGGTGTAGGCCATGGAAGCGCGGATGTTGTTGTGGTCACCGCTCTCACATGGTGTTGATGCCCATGATGCCGCTGAATATAGCTGAGGCGGCCGCCTTCGACTTGCGCAACTGCTAGGAGAAAGGCAAAGATTGCAGAGAATACGATATTGAATCGCTGCATTTTTATTCAATTTTTTGGTATACGTCGCCCGCAGGTCAGTTTTGCAAAGGAGTGAATATGTTCGAGAGAAAGGAGTGAAGAATGCAGGTCGTTCGTTATATTAATTTTATATTATAGCCAAAGGCAGCGGCAGCGCTGACTCCCTTTCGTAAGGAAAATACTCAAGGAGCAGGCCTTTCCTAAGGAGCGAATGATAGGGTAAAAAGAATGGACGAATGACCTTTTGACAGTGTCATTCACAAGAGGTCGACAGTATCGATACCGACGACGGTGGGGCGGGTGATAGGAAGAAGGGAAGGGAGGAGTTGAGGGGTGCGGATGCACATTAAAGCATCTTCAATGTTCGCCAATGCTGCTGATCCTGAGAAAAACTGCCAGCGAGTAGCTCTATCGGACAATAATTTAAAACGGCTGACTAGCCAGAGCTAATCTCGTTCTCGTATCCATTTTTCGCGGGATATTCTTTGCTTGTCCCGCTGCAGGCCCTAACGCCCAAAATCCTGAGTCGCAAAAAGCTAGAAGCGAAGAGCTGGTATCTCATCACCCCTTTTGGCTCAAAAGTCTGCAAGACATCGCGGAAAACAAACTGCTCCGGCCAGCCTTGTCATTCTGGCACAAGGGGTCGTCATTTTTAGTTACGGTGGCGCTGGTACCTTACGTCCTTGCCGAAGTAGCGGTACCCTTAGGCTAAGATGAAGGATGTTCAGCCCCACATCATGCGAATCGCGACTGGTCGTTTCGTCGATCTTGAACTCTGTTCGGTTAGAGAATCGGTATTTCTCCACATCACGGTTACAGAGCAGCGGGTCTGTTCTGGCGAAAGCCGTTGAGTGATGGATTATTGTTTCTCTCTGGAGGAAAGTTCGAAGATGTCAGTCGATCGAATCGGGTGATGGATGTTAGGTAGGACAAACTTAGAGCTACTGCGAATTTGGAAGCTGGAAAAGAATGAGCGCTGGCTGGATCTAGACGGCCAAGATTTGGGCTTGCCTCGAACCAGGGCGGATTTGGGCAGTCTTCCGGCCAAGGGAGCGCGCATGCAGGGGTGCAACGACCCTTTAAAATTGCATCGTTAATTATTCCCAAACAAAACAAACCGAAAAGTCAGAATCCGATCCACAATGACACCTTCTCCATGCCCTTCTCGCTCCCTTCACTCCGGACGTGCCCTTTGCATGTGGCCAGGACGGCACAGACGGGACACTATCCACTTTAAAGATCTGAATTAGGGTCTCTGCATCTCTGCAGTGAATCCATTCATGCATCCGTAGGAAATGCGTAGACAAGATATAAAAATCCGTGGAACAACGGTAGCAAGCAAGATTGGTGCTCTTAGCTATGCCCTGCTGCTGCTTCTCAGCACATTTTCCTCATCACCGTAAGCCGTTGGAGAAAGCTCTAATTTAAAAGATTGCAAATATATTAGTAGACCTTGGCTAGCGCTAGTAGATGCAATCTTGACTTATCAATTGAGAGATATCAATGACATCAAGCCGAACCAAGAAGCCGTTCCCCAACGTACCTGTAGTTTCGGGATTACATGTCGATGAGCCCACTCTGCGTAATAATTCGCATCCAAATTGCCATTCATTGAAGTACCTGCTCTCTCAAGCTAGCAGCGGTAGAGGTAACTGATGTCTCGCTTTGACCGCCAATTCGCCTAATATCCTCTAAAAGAACAATACAACAGGTCAACGCAGTGTAGTGGGAATGGAAGTGATATTACCCTTCAATTCGCTCATTCTTATAAATGTTTTTGAGTTTGATATGACATCGTTTGACGTTAAAATTAGCTCGCATGGCGATCGGGCGCACTGCACATGATACCACGTCAATCGTCTAACGATTGATCAAATGCATATTTGTAACAGCATCTACGTCCCATGATGAAATCAGACTTAAAAATGCGAATTTAATAGATTGAAAGGAATATGGGGCCAAGTCATTGGCGACTCTATCTAAGGAGCGTGAACTAGAAGTTCGTTTAAATAATTATCAACACCGTTAAAAATATCTCGAGAAAAGCATGCGGGATGAATAAACTTGAGGACCCGGATCCGAACTTGACGGTTGTGTCGCGTGAGAGGTATTATTGCCCCTTTTAACCAAGCCATTTCCCTCATTCTCATGTCATCATTGGCCGCGCAGACTACAATGAGCGGGGGAGAGTGTGATAAGAATGCTGGTTTGGGATATTCCCCTTCTACTATAGAGACTGCGTGTCCTCCCTCGTCGTATATAGAGGGAACTAGTAACCGTCGAGATTCCCTATAATTCTTCTCGATTAGCTATAAAGCTTATATATATATAGATCTTACGATAATAGAGAGGGGAAATAGTTTTGTGGACTTACGTTGCCCATTAGAAAGGAGCTGGATCGCTAGTGTCTAATACGCTCTTCAACGCATATTGAAGTAAATAAAAGTCGACGTCGGGCGTGTCCGTGTGCGTGTGCGGTGGGAAAGAGAGAGAGCAAAAATGGAGGACTCAGCAGTCACCATCGCAATCAACCAACAACCTTCTTCTCTTCCACCTTGTTCCTCCAATCTTCCTTCTCCATCAAAATCCTTTTTGCAACCTCCCAAGATCGATAAGACTGCCGTAAATAATAAAACCATCAACTCTAACGGCGAAGCGATCACTGCTTGTACCTTTGATACAACGGTGTTCCCAACATCGCCAATCTCTATTACAAACTCCGATCATAAGTTCACCAAGAGGAGTCGACAACCAAGGACCTAAGCTGTACAACCGATATGGACGGTACTAGCACAACCGCCACCTCTCCACCACCTTCAGCACTTGGTAATGGGATCAAAATAGAGAACACGAACCCAATTCCTTTTGAAGCCCAAACCCCCATCCCCTCCGTAAGCCCCCGATCACAACCTCAAACAACCGGACAAAAACTCCCCATCAGTATGGATCGAACCCCATCTGGTCTGAATAAACCCAAGGCCGAGCACCTTCAATACTTTCTCAGCACTTTGGATGCAGAAATCAATGGCTCTCCGGAATCGCGTCTTGCTTTGAACAGAAGTCAAGAGAGTTTTCCAACCCGTCAGCCATCTCCAGGTCGTGTCCCAGCTGCAGTCCAAGCTTTGGAAGAGGCTCATAAACGAAGTTCTCAGTCATCTTCAGCTGGGAGCCTTCGGAAAGATTCGCGTGCCGTTGATGCAAATAATGTGACTTCAGCTCCAAGAGTCGCCCCTCTCGCTGACGACTTCGAAAATCCGAATGGGGCGTCATCCGTTTCTGATGTTGTCGGTTCAGGCATTGAAGAACCCGTGATGAACGGTGAGGAGGAATCGCGCAGACAGAGCATTCGTTTTTCGTTTCTGTCAAAGAAGAGGCGTAACGATTCGGCAGGAAACCCATCCGGGAACAGATTGCGTGCAGATTCCGGCGCCGAGCGTATTACCACAACATCATCAACTCCGATCAGTGTTCTTAGCGACCACGCTCGATATCGACCTGGCCGTGATCCTCCCATGGAGAACGGAAGGGATATGAGAAACCTTGCCACCTATCACCGGGATCTTCTAGTGGATTTCGAGAACCGGAAACTGCAGGGCCGACATGAGCACCCTTTAGAAGGTAAGACTTTATATTCCACCTCCCCTAAATGAAGGACTATAGTTGGATGGCAGGATTCTGTGGTGATGATGAAGAAGAAGAGGAGAGAAGGAGAAGAAGAATCTGCCGCAACTCGTGCGTTATTTATACCCCTCCCTCCCCGGAGACGTCTAACAAGCTTGGAATATAAATGCTTCAAAAGCTTGACCGTGTTGCTAACCTGAGACGCTCTTCACGTAGGATATACGGCATTGCGCCACAGGTCCCATATTAAGAGTATGGGCTTGAAGCAGCTCATCAGGTCTGTCTCTATGACTGTTAAGAAGTCTACTCATCGCTTCAAAAGCTTGGTCCTTCGTCGAGCAAAAACCATCCCGAATCAGTTCGCCTCAGCTGTTGTTCACGGTCATGTCCCTCACCTCGGACCAGACCCGAAGAGCCCAAAGGTTGTCACTTACAACCAACGGGTCGATGAGTATAGAGCAATTACTGGCAGTGTACTCCTTACTTATGGAGTGCGAGTCTCCACACCACCTCCCTATATTGCCGCATCGGATGTCCAGCCTCCCGCTATCGAAGTTGTAATCGATCCCTCTGCCTCCTCATCAGCCGTCCGAGGACAGTCCACCATCGAAGAAACGATCATTATGCTCCCAAACGGCACAGGTGTTGATTTACACCTTGAAGCTCCTTCGAAAGCAAGTGGTGAAGCTCTTAACGGCGATATTCCAACTGCTGAAGACCCTCTTGATGAAACACAAAAATCGACTTCCATTTCTGCTGCTCAAGAGCCTGCTGCCATCAAGAAGGAGGCACCAGAAGGGGTCGCTTCTGGATTCATCAATGCTTTTAGGGGATGGTAATCCAGCCCACGGCCACAAAAATATCTTAATCGGTTGCACGGAGACATTTGTCCATTATTATATCACGAAAGACGAGAGGATAATGTCGGCGTTGGTTGTTGCGCTGGCGTTGGCTGGGACCTGGTGGGCAAAACTGTGGGGTCGTAGCAGGAATCTTATGCGTTTTCTTTGAACTATTACGCTTTGGGTTTGTCTATTTTCTATTCCTCGTTTTCTGGTTACTATTACTTTTTTCCCTTTTACCTATCCAGACACTTTAGTCTGTCCGATATTTGCTTCTCTTTTGTATCATGATTCGGTTTAAGGCGGTTCTTGATCATTCTAACTTACGAACCCCAACAGCACCTTTATCCCCTCACCACCACCGCTATCGAGGAAAGTATACCTTGTTATGGCCCTTACAAATTTCTTTGCTTTTTTAACATGCAGAGGGCTCTCACAAACTTTGTTTTTCGAAATGTATTCAATGACGTTAGGTTCCCCAATTCCCATCCTTTCCCCTCTCGTTGTTATTTTATTATTATTGTTATTATTATTATTATGCAATTCATCATGACTATATTCATTTTATAGCTCTTCGTTCATATACATCTGTCACCCTTTCTACACATCTTGTTAACCTCCCCGAGACTGTATCGACTATGCCTATCATGGTATTGATGCAACACGAGATGGACTGTTGATGCGTGTTATTTTATTCCCCCTGCTTGCATGCACACTTAAACTTTTTATGGAGATGATGTCATACTGCGGTCGAAATCATGTTTAGTAACGAGGATTGCAATTGAAATGAAAATGAAATTACGATATTTTAAACTTGCATTGATTAGAGGTTTTTCATGAGACGAGCTTGTGTGAGTATACTTAAGTACTTAGCTACAGCGGTGTCAGTCAAGATGTAAACGTCCGGAAACCTTTTACATTTTTTATCGACCTCACGCCGTGTCATAGGTCTAGATGCGAACATTCGAACGTGCATCTATATCATACGTGCAATCTACAATAATTATTTTAGGGAAGGACGTATACGATAGGATTACACCCTTCCGTGCATGAGATATATATCTGTCAGCTTCGACATCGTTAAAGCCAATCAATCAAACCTTCGCATTCTCAAATTAGTTCAGTGTACGGATTATAAACCAAAAAAAAAAAAAAAAAACACCAAAACCACATAAAGCAAAATCATATATTCGTCTACCAACGAAAAGATAAAAAAGAGTAAAGGCTCATTTATATGTCTTTAATCATACCCACGGCTTCAACAAGATAAAAGAAAAAAGGTTGAAAAAAATAAGCTAAACCAAGAGAAGGAATTTAGAAAAGGGAAAAATGCACATATAAACCTCTTCAACATCGCAAGACTTCGAGAAAAATCTTCAAACAAAACCATCAAAATAACTCCAATAACTCCATCTTATCCCCTCCTCTCATGCTCGATATCCTCATTTCCATCTTCATACCCAGCTACAAGAGGAGGGGGAGGAGGAAGAGTGGCACCCCTCCCCCTCCGTCTCCTTCTGCCCTGTCCATCCTCATCGTCATCCTCCTCACCTCTCTCGATATTAGTAGGAGTGGGAGCGACCCCCGTCAACATCTCCGCCATTCTCCTCCTCTGCTCTTGGATGATTTCCGTACTCCTGGTCTGTTCTGCCTCTAATTCTCTTCTAACTCCTGCGAGCCGTTCTCGAACTCTGGCTCTATTTTCCGCATTCTCGAAATGCCGAAAGAGAGCGTCGTCGCCCAACTCGGCTGGTAGGAACGTGCTGCGTAACACACGTCGGCTGCTGTTTCCTTCCGCGTCGAGGGCTTCGTCGACTTCGTCTACTTCTGTTCTCAGCGTATCTTGGACTCCTCCGCTTGGTGCGTTGATGTTGATGTTTGTCGATGTTGTCGTTTGTTGGTGTTGTTGAGCGGTGATGTTGGCAGATGCGGCGGTTGCATTATCAGTCGGGTTTGTTGTAGATGTGGATAGTCCTGCCGTGGTGATCGGTGGGGTTGTGGCAGATGTGGAAGATTGAGGGAGGACGCTGGCGGTTTGGAACATGCTTATGGCATCGTTTTCGGCTCGTCGCAGTTCTCTGCGTGTCGAGCGGAGTAGCGCGAATTCGGATGCGAGGAGGTCGATTCTAGTCTGCATTGTTCTGATCCTGGCTTCGCGGACACGGAGAGAGGTGTAGTAGTTTTGCGAGGTGACGTCGGGGAGTCCGGAGGATGAAATGGTAGGTGCGATCGAAGGATTGGATTGGATGCTGAGCGGGGTGTTGAGAGCAGTATTCAAAGCCTGTCGGTGGAGGGTGAGGGATTCTTCGAGACTGGCAGCGGTTTCGTCAACGCTGCTGAGCATGTAATCTTGAAGGGCGCCGATACGTCGAATTTGATTTACGAGAGCTTGGAAGGAATCTTGAGATCGGGAAGCATTGGGAGATGTAGATCTGACGGGTGAGGAGGGTGGCCATTCCGTGGGTATGCTTGTGGATCGTCGCGGCACAGGAGGCGGATTGCTGATGGTTGCAGCGGCATTGGATGTGGAAACGGCTGTGGTAGCTGGAGTGAGGCTTGGAGGAAGACCAGCAGCAGAGCTTAGGGCTCTTTCCCAAGCCTGGATATCACGTCTTTCGCTCGATCCTCTAGTACCACTGGAGCCTCGCATGCCGAGCAACTGCTGGATGGCCGATGTCTCGCTATTCATGGGAGGCTGAGCGGTGTTACTTTGGTTCGATCTGGCCTGGGGAGATGGCGACTCTCGGAGAAACTCGCTGAGGGTGAGTAATTGGTCGGAACTTGGTTGGATCATGTGCGGTCTGGGACGCTGCGAGGTTGTCGATGTGGTTGGCAGCTGTGGGGTGTGATAGTTGGCATTGAGGAATCGTTCCATGTGAGCGGACCTTCGTTCACCACGTTCCCGTCGGCTACGTTCCATGCGAGCGGCGAGATCTCGCTCCCGTTCTCGTTCCCGGATTTGGCTCTCATGTTCGCGCTCGTTTTGAAGGTCTTCGATTTCGATAGTATCAGAAGAAGAGTCGAGGAGGTGGCGACGGATGGGACGTGAACCAGAGTAGATGTAGTCGTAGGCTAGGCTGCCGCTTCCGCTGCCCCTACTAGCGGAAGAAGGACCCGGCGTGGGTGGTAGACGGGTGGACGTTCCGGAGGAAGTGTGGATGGTGGAATGGATATCGCATCGATTAGAAGCGGAGGCCTTATCCAGCGTTTGCGAATCTGGGGGCGATTCCCACACTTGATCAAAAAAGTTAGTAAATGAGTTTGATTGATTTAAAGCGGAAATAGTGCTCACGCGGTATGCCCATCGTTCTAGAATTTGAGGTCTCAACCAAGCGGCCGAGACGGAGGGAAGATGTTGATGAGAGGGGGAATGCGGTTGATGATGAGGTTGATGTCGAAGTTGAGGACGGTGGTGTCGTTCAAATCGGCGGGTTTGTTACACCAGCCACAACGCAGCAACTCTTTCCACCTTTGATTCAACCAAGCCGATCCGACGAGACCAATCAATCAACTCGAACGGCTTCTCTGCACTGCGATCAATGAATCGATTTGATGAGAAGAAAATTACAAAAAGGAAGAGACAGGGTAAGAAGACTATTATTGCTACAGAGATATCAAGAGAGATACTTGGTTCCATCACAGTCCAATAAACAACAGCGGCGGGTAACTCAATTCATCCTGATCGATCCCACCTTCCCCCCAATCAAATCTGGCAGCAGAAATTTTTACATACTGAAAATTTGCGTGTGTGGGTGGGTGCGGTGGGCACATGAACATGAACTGCTAGCAAGTAGGAGTCCCTTCTCCTTCATATTTTCAGACGAGAGTTCCAACCAAAGTCACCGTCCTCCCCAAATACTAAATAGCGGATTCAAAGATCCGGGGTCTGGGGGAGAGATACAAGGTACTCGGTAGCAAGCTTGAGCTCATGTTGCTCGGGATCGATCGCCAACGTCGAATCACTTCAGCATCATTTCATGAGTTCTTTCTGGTATTGCGATATAATATAATAAGATAGAAACGACAGGAGCTCGACCATCGAGCTTTGCAGATGCTTCGCAAGCTTACTGTAGAAGTTTCGAAACATGTATACACTACATGTATACATTTGCTTCAACGAATCGATTAATTGAGGCGGCCTAAGTATCGTCTACGAGGCGGTCTGGTAAGCTCCCCAGCTTCCGGCTCAGTACCCGATACCCGCAGATATGCACCAGGCTTTTTTTGGTTACCCGAGGTAAGGGCTAGGGAATTCATGACTAGACTCAAAAATGATCAAAGGTAAAATCGGTTGAGGAAAAGACCGGGAAGGCCAATTAATCAGACATAAGCTAACTGCAATAATATATTTTGAAAATGCGATTTCCGAGCTCGGGGGTTCAGATTTACTGATATCGGAGTCTGCATCAAGGGTGTGAATAAATTTATATGTCGTATTGCATCACATCATCAGACTAGGTCGCGGCTAGAAAAATCAATCCATATCCTCTTTGAAAATATAGCTCAAAAATTAGAAGCAGCGATAACGATGGAAAATTCGCCCGTTGATAGCAACTGCAAATTGGATTCGCTGGCTAGCGAAGGCGTGTAACTAAGCTTCGGCGCGGAAGTTCTGCAGAGAAGAAAAAATTTTTCTCGGTGGAGCGATTTTCCATTTCATTTCCTGCGTTGGAAAACTTTCCGTACGATTCGTCATTGGCCAGAGTTCAACCGAGGAAGTAGCAGGGAAGGAGGTCTTCCGGAGGCCATAAAATAATAATTATATTATAAAATATAAGCATTTGAAAGATATCTCGGCCACGGGTAATTCTCATAATGCTTGCCTGGCTTGAGCTCGGCTTTCGGCCTCAGAATCTAATTCCACTGGCGGGACCCACTAGTGTCGGTAAGTCTGGACATGTTCTGGAAAGGCTTCGACCATCCGTAAGGCTGGTGATGGTCTCGTTTCAACGGCTTTAGCGAGAAACTTGGACCACTGTCGCCCCAGCCCTTGCAGTAAAAAAGAAAGAAAATTGCTTGGTTTTGGAAATTCCGTGATTGTGCAGAATTAGCCAGTTTTCAAAGTTTATGGGGAGTTAAAGCTTGAAAGTGGAGCAACTGACAGGATCTTTAAGATATAGAGGTTTTGAAAGAATGAATGAGACTGGCATGATCGAATATATTATATAACTAGAATGTTATACTTCATGGAACCGGTTGTATTTACCGAAAAGAAATAATATGGCGCTGCGATGATGTTTTAAAAAAGGTTGTCAAAGCATATTGGATCTAACATATCATCATGCAAGCAAGCAAATTGCAGAGACGATAAAAGGTTATACGATTGGATGGAACGGTCGACGGAGTTCCTAACCTCCTTTTTCCACACATGTTCAACTGTGATCACGAAGCTGAATCGGCATCGCGCACCCGGCTGACTAGCTGTGCTATTGGATAATTCGTCTCTCCGTTGTTAGTATCAACAACATGTTATAGAATAAGAAATGTTATCATCTGATGTTTCTCCTCAAAAAATGTTTTCAAAGTGATGCTCAGGATTAATTGTTTCTCCTGTCGCTAACCATACTCGACACAGACAAGACAAGACGAGACGAGACAGGACAGGAATGACAACCGCCTGCTTGATACGATACGATTGCCCTGTTGTTTCTTTCTCCTTTCCTTTCCCTTTTCTTCCTTCAAAATTTGAAATTTTGGTGGTTGAATTTTGAATTATCCGGGTCGCCGTTGTTGCACCACCGTCGTCCGTATGAGATAATCTTTTATATCCACGAGCTTCATCCTAGAAATCCTCTTGGTCCGGCTGCTGGGCGAGATCAGATCGGATTTCCTTGTTCGAATTCCCCTCTTGATTAATTCAACTTAACTTTCTTTTCTTGTCGCGTGGACCAGGGCTGCCCAAAAAAACACCGCTAAAATTAATCCGTTTATTACGTATCACATTTTCAGCCCGCCGCGCTCACCGCTCTTTTTCAACACCATCAATCTTTTATATACCCAGGTAATACTTGGTCGTTTAACGAGCAGAAGAATAATCGCCACGGCCAGGCTAATATACGAATAGTCAGTAAACCAACCCCGGCAGCTACTGCTTCGTCTCGTCATTCCCCAGTCACGTCTGATTGGGCCGCACCTTCTGGGTTTTAAAGGCACCTTCAATCGCCTCCCGCCGTCACTTCGAAGTCTTGGCCTTCGAACGTTCAATACATCCACAACCTACCTCTCACTTTCCCATCGACGCCCAAAAACCCCTCGCTATCCGAATCTTTGCCCGACCGAGGCTCCATTGCACCCGTAAACTCTGGTGATAGAGGTCCTATCTACCGCGGAAACACAAAGGCATTTTCTATCTTTCGCATCTGCAGCCAGCCGAAGAGAAACCCCTAAAAACTCTCCCCAACCACACAAGCAGATATCCGGCTCTCCAAAGGCATCTCAGCCAGAGATCCCAGAAACGTGTGTGCATCTCCGTTGCCGTACGGGAAACTTCCTGCCCAGGTTCAAAAATACAGTTATACTCCGGCAAAGGAAACCCACAAGACATATTCCTCCGTTCAGACTTCCAATTATAAAAAAAATTCACCAAAAAATACATTCATTGTTTTTTCATTCTCTCTTCGACGCCATGCTGATATCCTGAACGGGCTTTCCCCCCTTCCTTCATCGACACGGTCTTGGGACAAGTTCAACTGTTTCCCTTCTCACTAGCCTGGTGCGCCACGACGACCAACACGCAGCCAACACACGTCTTTATATTCTCGAAACATAAAGTTCCAATTAAATAATTCTAACGACCGTATAATAATATTAAAAAAAAGAAAAACACAAGAAAGCAAAGATACTCTTAGGAAATATTTACGTAATTGAATACATATCAAATCGAAAGAGCCTCTGGCCATACAATGGTCAAAATCAACCGCCCAGAATGGATCCTGGAGCGGTTTATCAAGACTCGCAAACTCAACTTTATCACCATTCACTATTTCTACATCATCGGTTTCTGTATTGTCGGCTCCATCCTCGTCTACCCGATCAAAAACATGGCATACATTGATGCTCTCTTTTTCGCCGCCGGTGCATCTACTCAATCCGGCCTCAATACCATCGATCTCAACGCCTTGAAAACCTACCAGCAAGTCGTCTTGCTTCTCATAGCTTGCTTGACGAATCCGATTATTATAAATACCGGCGTAGTGTTTGTTCGACTGTATTGGTTTGAAAAGCGATTCGATTCAATTGTTGAACAGAGCAAATCGTTCGTCCAAAAAAGAACCGTATCCCGACGCAAATCCGAAAGTGAGGGTGTGGATAATGCAGAACGTGGAGTTGGTATGTTATCTGAGTTACGACTCATTTTTGAGGTTCGATTTTTTTTGACATTTCTGCTGCAGCTGGAAGAACCATCAACGTGCTCTTCAACTCTGGAAGAAAGACCAATGGCGACTTCTCAAATAGCACTGAAAGTACGGATGAGAAAACCACGACTGGCAACAAGGACCTTCAGGAATTTAGAAGAAACTTTGGTTCCTCAAGTGCCGGTCCTCAGCGCCCCATAAGGTGTGTTTTGCTGATAACATTGATGAAATAGCAAAGCTAACGAAAAATGTAGCTTCCCTGGTTTCAGAGGTCATGGTAGATCGAGATCAGATGCAAACCATCAGCTCGCCCTACGCCAAAGTAAACCCGGCGGCATGTTTGCTGATAGTAACAACGACAATGATTATGCTATTGAGGATGATGAAGAAGAAATTCAGAGACCTCCCTTATCACCCGCCCCCTTCAATCCCGAATTAACTGGCATCCTGGAGAAAGGACATGCTGATAATTCCACCTCCGCCCCTGGCCACATCACATTTGCTGATCCGAAGCAAAAGTCGAGACGCAAAGAGTCTACCACATATGTGGTTCCATCACCTTATGAAGTCGAAACACGTAAGTACGCCGTTTGTCTTATGTTATTAATTTATGGCAGCATTAATAGAGACTCGTGTCTAGGCGGATCTGGTTTGGCTACGAAGGTTGATGCCGAGGATGATGAAGAACGAGGACCAAAGGACGAAGAGTCACCAAACCCTGCTCCCGAACCCTCCGGACTTATGAGACGTGCTATCACAATTAATGAACCGACTTTGACACATAACTCCGCATATTCGGGGCCAAGGCAAAGACTGAGAACAGCTGATACTAAATCTTCCGCGGATCAAGCTTACATGTATACGCCAACCACCCCAGGAATCCATCGAGCACTCTCTGATGTATGGCGACGACGTCGTAATTCGAGTCCATCAAGAAGAAGCTCAAAGGCTTTGGAACCGATGCCATATCTTTCCTACACTCCTACGATCGGCAGAAACTCGCAGTTTAATTATGGCGAGCTCTCGGATGAGCAAAAGGAAGAGTTGGGCGGTGTCGAATACCGATCATTGCGTGCCTTGGCTTACATTCTTGTTGGTATGTAGGATCCAAATAAAAAAAAATGTTATTGGATTCTAATATCGTGCAGGTTATATTCTTTTCTTTCATGTGTTCGGCATTCTATGTTTTCTACCGTGGATTCACTCTCAATCAAAATGGGGCCAAATTGTGGATAACGATGGACAGAGTAAAACATGGTGGTAAGAATAGCTGTAAACTAAAGCCCTTTGGAAATGCGGTGCTGACAATGCCAGGGCCATCTTCACCTCTTGGTCTTGTTACACAGATTTGGGTTTCACCCTGACTCCAGATTCTATGGTATCATTCGACACTGCCACATGGCCACTGCTTGCGGGAGCTTACCTCATCGTCATTGGAAATACTGGGTTTCCCTGTATGCTCCGATTCATCATTTGGGTGCTCTGGAAAATTTGCCCGCAGCACTGGGTCACCAAAGAGAGCTTACATTTCTTACTCGACCATCCGAGACGTTGCTTCACGTTGTTGTTCCCAAGTTCCGCCACTTGGTGGCTTTTCGCAGTGTTGGTGTTGTTAAACGGTACCGACGTTATTCTATTCATCGTCCTCGATTTGAAGAACAGCGACGTGACCGAGTTACCGGTCAACTACCGCATTTTGGATTCTTTTTTCCAAGCTGTGTCAACAAGAACGGCAGGATTCGCTGTCGTCAATTTGGCCGATTTGCATCCCGGTGTTCAGGTTAGCTATCTAAGTAAGTCACAATAGCACACGTCTGGTAATATTGGAGTAATCGTAACTAACGTTAGAATCCGTAGTCATGATGTACATTTCCGTCTTCCCGATCGCTATTAGCGTGCGCAGAACGAATGTTTACGAAGAACGGTCATTGGGCATCTACGCAGACCCGAGCTCCCATGAAGAGACCGAACCCGACCCGAACGCACACTCCTTTGTCGGCGCCCACTTGAGAAGACAACTGTCCTTCGATCTGTGGTATGTGTTTATAGGATTGTTTGCAATCTGTATCGCCGAGGGTACCAAAATTGCTAACCGCAGCAATTACGTGAGTTCCTCTCCCTCCTCCCTTACTCCTATTTCATAACTCTATATTGACCTTCATGAATGATAACGACAGGCATTCACACAATTCTCCTGCCTCTTCGAAGTCGTCTCCGCGTACGGCACCGTCGGTCTATCCCTCGGCTACCCTAACGTGAACACTTCCTTCTCTGCTAAATTCACCACGTTCAGCAAGATTGTAATCATGGCTATGATGGTACGTGGACGGCACAGAGGTTTACCCTACGAACTCGACCGTGCTATCCTCTTACCCTCCGAGAGTCTACAACAGAAGGAGGAGGAAGACGTAGCGTTGCGGTTACAGCGGCGGGCGGATACGATCGAACGTAGGAGTTTGAGGCCTATGAGTCGGGGTCCTACAGGCGAGAATAAACATTACGAAGGGATGAATGGGGCGGGCCATTCGAATGGAGATATTGAGAATGGAGTGGCAACTGCAACTGGGTTTCAACCGCATGTATCCCCTGCGTCGACGTAGAGACGTCGGTTGTTTTCAGTGGGGTAAGGTATGGTATTAAACGAGGAGTGATAATGATGAGGGCAAAAGTAAGACAAGACAAGAAAGAAGAACGAGGATAAAAGTAAGAATAACGTCTTGTTGCGTTCTGTTTCTAGTATTGCTGTTTGTTTCTGTTTTGTTCGTGTATTTGCGTGGTTCTTCGAGACATCGATGGTAAGGGTACTTTTGATTTGGTTTTTCCAATGTCAAAAGAAAAGCAAAAGCGACGGTGGCTCTCATGGGAGATGTTAAAACGGGTATCCTTTCCCCTCCGTTTGGAGTTTTCTTGAAATTTGTGTGGGAGTATTGTTGGCGCTGGAACAGGGGTAAGATAAGAGTCTGCCCAAGATGGATGGAACTCAGGATGGCAAAAAGGGATTCTTTTCTTCCTCTTTACTTTTGTTTTGACTTATTTTTCCTTTTTTACGGCATTGTAATGCTGTTTCTTTCCCGTTCTTTCATTCTTTTCATGGCGTTTCTTTCGTTCAATCATATACACGTTTTCTCCTTATTATTTTTACTCATTATATTTCATTCTTTGGAGGATTATTTATATATATCTACGACTTTATTTTCATTTTTCAGGATGCGTGGTATCAATCGGTATTAGCTAGCATCTTTCTTTTGGCGGCCTTCTTTCATGTTTTTTCTCTTCATGTTAGACTTTTGTTCTCTCGCGAGGGGGTGGGTGGCCATGCGTGTGGTATGCATATATCTCAGCAGTTTATTGTTAATTTTTACAAGTGCTTGACATATATCTAATGAAATATATATTAGACTGGTGGGCGGATTTGATGGCCTGGAGCGGGGTATTAGAAGGATTTTAGATATCGATCCGATTAGAATTATACTAGAAAGCTTATATTTAAATATTTTAGTATATTTTAGAGAGATCGCGACTCTAAGATGAAGAAATCTCTACTAGTTTCCATCCATCTTCCTATTTTGATTTACCTTTCTCTTCGCTTTGTGTCCGTATATCATGGATAGTCTCATACGTCACAGAGGGAGGCATCTCCCACCATCGATTCCTCCACGTGTAGTAAGTACATATAAAGCATTTATTGAACCTTCTTCTCTTGCTCCGCCTTGACCTTCTCAATCTGCTCCAAGGCAGAATCAATCTTCCTCCACGGCCAACTGAACCTTGGATACAAAAACGGCCGCAAGTCGTATCGGTTGTCATCAGGCGAATACTGTTCCGCATGATACGACGGTGTCAACGTCGTTTGTTTGTGTCGGTTGATAGCGTAGTACCAGAAGAAATTCTTGGTTTTGGTTGCAATCTACCCCCATACACCACAATATTAGCATCTTCCTACCCTTCTGAGCGTAAATAATGAACATGACTTTTGCTTACCTCCGTCGGCGTCAACCTCGGATACCACATATGCAACAACTTGGTAAACATGCCATAAGGACCACACTTCTCAACCTTTCTCAGCCGTCCAAACACGCTCAACTCATCATACGTCATGCCCATATCCGCCTCATCGCTCTGCACGTACTCCTGCGTGATCGGCTCCAACTCGGCAGTAGGCGTTGCGGTCAAAAAGTCGTGCAAGATAGGAATATCAAAGCTATCACGAGCGTAGGCTATGAACCTTTTCAAATCGGTTTTGGATATCCCGCCTATGGGGTTGATATCTGCGCTCGAACAGTCGTATTTGGTAAGGTAACCACGCAGACACTCATCCACGTTTGCGGAACCGAGGACTAGCAGACCGCCTTCGAAGCCGCGTACCCACGGTAGCAGCTGTGCGAAAAGGTATGCGATTACCATGCGGAGACGGGCTTGGATATTTTGTAACGCCAGGTTTTCGGTCTTGGTTCCGCCATGGACAAAGAAGCGGGGTTTCTTGTTTGTCACGAAGGCGAAGAGCTCGCGGGCGGCGGTGACGAGAGAGTCCATGTTTAGATCGACGTGGTAGGATCCGATCGCCTCTGCGAATTCTTTGGCGCGGGAGCGTGTTTCTGCGCTGGAGTTTTCAGTACCCATGAAACAGGTGTGGAAGATGCGGTTGGCGAGTTCCTGCGGGGTAGATGGGATGAATATGGAGTCTTTGGTGATCTTTTGCACGTCGGATATGACTTGCTTGTCCCCGTTTTCGATAGCCTCGATTACTAGTCGACACATTGAGTGGACTATTGTAGCTGTCGCGCAGCTGTCGATGCCGCCGCTGAGGGGGAGAAAGAAACCTGCGGTTCCTGAGCGGCGGAGGTAGTCCCAGAGCCAGCATGCGGGACCTAACGCGATTTCTTCCTCGGGGGTGTGGTAGCGGACTTGAATCTCGGGGGAGGGTCCAATGCCTGGATGGAGGTGCTCCCCGCTCTTGGATAGAGATTTCGAGGCCTCTACTCGTTGGTAGGATTTACTTACACTTACGGCTTGGAGACCACGGGAGGGTGCAAAGCGGAAGCTGCGAACATCCTCCAGGTCGACGGTGGCTGTGACGACCTCTACGTCGTTTAGGGAGAACTGGGTTCCTTGGGCTACCACTTTGCCGTTGATGATAATCATCGCGCAGCCATCATAGTATAAACGATCTCCATCACAACCTTGTTGATTGGAATAAAGGTAGATGCCACCATGCTAACTAGAGAATTAGTATGCGTTTCGTTGAATATGTCTAACAACTAAACAAACCTGTAAGGTTGCATTCCGAATCAATTCAATCCTGGTATTCAACTTTCTCAATTCATGGTGGCTCCCACTTGAGTTTGTCACAACCTCCACACCATCAAGACCCATAGGAATATGAGGACTATCCGGGGTGAATAACTCCTCGCACGTTTCCGCACCGATACAGCTATCAGGCGTAGAAACAACCGCATCACCAAAGAGAACTTGAGCTTGTCCGGTGATCTCAGTAATCATTCGCGGTAGATAATACATTTCCGTGTAGCGTGGACGGGTCCAAGGTGTGAAGTAGCGCATTTCACGATAGTTGCCGTCGTTGGCAAGCCACATTTTGGGACGGATGAGGAGGATTTTGCGGTTCAAACAGATGACACGGCAGTTGTAGCGGATGTTCTTGTGAGTTACCGGCCTGTGTATATCAAATGAGCAATACTTTCAATATTGATATAAAGGTTTATGGGAGACATGCATGCCGATATCGAGGATGATGTCTTGACATTCCTCATGATTCAGGATTCTCGCAAACATCTCCCATGAGTGGAGGTATGTATCGCCTAATATATCGTGAAATGGTATTAGATATCAGATAATGAGTGAAAAAGGGTATGATATACCTTCGAGAAAGTGATCTAGACATCCATAGCCTCTTAACTCAATATTGTCAGCTCAGTCGGATGTGAGAACAAATTAAACTCCGGATATTATATATTTACGGATAGAGTCAAAGATCGTACGTTATCTCCAGCTCCGGTCCAACACGTAATGAAGCTCCGGCGGCTCTGGCGATGCGAATGCTTTCGATGATCCGTTCGGCATTGCCTTCGAAATCTAGGGCCCACTGATTCAGCGAGCTATAGAATTATATCGATTAGTGCGGTTTTAGTATATAGAGACAGAACGGACATACCAAGTCGCGAGGGTTGTCAAATGACCCATATCTATTGAATAACTAAGCTCTCTCTTTTCCTATCTTGATACAAAAAAAATTGAAAAGATGACGAAGAGAGGAGAAGCCCGATTAGTCTGTTTCGAGGCGTTTACTTAGCTAAGTAGCGGTTGCAATTGATTGCAAGGATCGGTTCAATGAACAAGGTTAGACGCGGGTGGCAGGGCAACACATATCAACTACCAAACCCAACAGTATTGTAAATACTGATGTTCCACAGTCGAACTGCTCGGTATAAACTTATACACTCGGGGTGTTAATCGCCCCTGCAACTCTTGCAAGGCATAGGCACATCTCTCACTACTAGGATGGTAGAGCGTTGCATTTCAACAAGCCTAGAGACTAGAAGTTTAATATAAGAGTCTGAAGAGAGGACTCATGTAATAACAAAGCAGATCCCTACTATGTTCAACGATGCATCTTAATCCGGTGTATCATTAGAATTCCTAGGTAAATAATATGTGAATTTTGGAGAGTGAATTTATAACTCAATGCCTTGGGAATAACCCTTAGGGTATCTATATCTTTCCAGCTCGCCGAGAGATTCTGCTATTTAACCTTCATCTCCATATTCTTCTTTGCGATACTTGACTTTAGCGATCCCCCCTTTGTTTTTGTATCTACCACTTGTCCATAATAGGAGGGGGTTTTAATGCTTCAAAAGTGTTGTCAACCAGAGGGATATACGTGGAACATCGACATCCTCTGGATAGAATGTCAATAAAGCTCTGCAATACATTGAGTTTGCCAGAACGCAACTTACTGTACGGTGAAGGAGATACTGTGGTGTTCAGGCCGACATCGCTCACAAAATAAGCCTCTGGAACAGCATTGACATCTCGAATACCGAGGCAAAAGCCGTGCTGCCATACTCTACACTGATCACATTGGATATTTAAGTTGTTTAATAAACCGATTTGGTCGTTGTCAGCGTATGGGTATCCATTAAAACCGCAGATGCATCGCGTTATTCCTTTCATCTGCTTCATGCTCGTAGTTGAGCGCTGTTTCATGATCAGCTACTTGGTCATCAATTGTTGAATCTTGGATATTCTGTTACGGTTTTACGGTTGTGAACAAGTAGTTATGAGGTTGATGATTTTGTATTGATTGGAGATTAGTTACAGGAGAGGATGGGGTCGAGTATCTATGTATCAGGTGGATTAGTCATCCACCTGGTCAACACCAATTTTGTCACATATTCGAATCTAGTTGGTGAGAGTAAAAGAGAATCAGCAAGTCACATCTACGGTTGGTATTAATAAATTTGCTAAAACACACCTCTCCTAGCTTCCGAAACCCTTTCAGAAAATATCCTTCACATATGTAACCATTTTTCTCGCAGTTCTCACCTAATAACATTATTGGATTGGTGGTTAGTGTTATTAAAAAATACAACATATATTTAAATACTTACACTCTGGTATTTTTTCATCACATTTCTTCTTCCGTTTTCTACAGGTCAAACACCCTGTCTTTGGTCTACTCCACCCTGTCTTTGATCTGCCATTGGCAACATTGGATCTGGAGAGTAATCGGGCTAGGAGCTCTGCGTCCTGTTTATCCTGTTCTAGCAAAAGATCCTCGTTTTGGCTCAGAGACTCTGAATTTGATCCAAAATAACTCTCCTCATTCTTTCCGTCGTCGCTCTTGTTGATTTCATCATCTCCTTCGTTATTGACTAGAATAGAAAGAATCGGTGTCGCCAAGCCTTCGAGATGGCGTCCAAGATGAGAGGATATTCTTTTGGCGTTTGTTGAAAGATCTTCTTTGCAGAATGGGCACTCTTTAACGGGTATATAAGAGTGGGCCGCCGTTTTCGCTATATTATGGATACCTGGTTCGTTAAATTTCTCGTGTGCGCTTCTCAAGTGTGCTTCAAATGCCTCTAGTGATTCTAATTTTTCTGAGCATCCAGATGCTAGACAGCAATACTCATATTTGAAACGATGCCTAAGCTCATGTTCCATCCATTGCGATTTATGTCCATAACGGATCCTGCTATCGCTACATGTTTCCCATGTGCAGAAATACGGCTGAATATCAGAAAAAACATGTTTCCTATAAAAAAATCCCTGGTTGTTAGTAGAGATTTGTATCTATTCCACTGCCACTTTTCTGCACAATGTAAATGAGACATACATCCAATCTCTCTCAGTAATATTTTTATTTCCTCGGACTTTAGAGCATATCATGCAGGTAAAAGGCTCGCCAGATCCTATTTCTACTGGTGGAAGCGGCACTTTGCCTCTTTCTTTACCAAAAACTGTGCTAATAACTGTCGTACCGGAGTCTGAAATGTCACATTTAATTGGTGGTGGGAGGAACTGAATTAGTGATGGCTGTTCCGCACTGTTGAGCGTGTGCAGCGCAGAGGAATAAGTCGAATCGTGAGCAACGGTACGTGCGCAATCTTCCCTCGATTTCCCTTTCTTTGCATCATCCTGTAACCGCAAACCTTCGCGGATACTATAGAAAAGCTGGAAGCATTCTCTTGAGACCCTTTTTAATAGACTTTCGTCAATATGTGGCAACTTCTCGATAATCATATTTCGAAAGTAATCTTGAGGAGTCAGATCCTTTAGCATCCCTTCTGAGGGATACTCATAGTCCACTTCTTGTAACACTAATTCTCGGTTTTGTTCGGTTTCAAACTCTATTATATACGGAGTAAGATCGTAATGAGTTGCCAGATGATCCGAAATGTCATCTGCAAGGTATTCGGGGTCTATACCCAGGTCTTTAGGAGTCCCAAGCCCCTTTGATTCTAAATCCTCTGAGAGGTCGTCATTAAATTTGCACTCGGGCTCGACGAGGATTAACTTCTCTAGTATAGCTTCGCATCTGAATCGGAGAAGGTTAATATCATCACAATCTGCTGAGTTGAGAGGATCTTCGCCGGGAGGTCCTATTCGGTCTGCCTTTTTGAAAAGAGAAAGGGCTAAGACAGAGACAAGAATACAGTCAGAGGTATCTAGGTTGAGCGATACCAGGCTGCTTCAAATTTGAGACCAAATCATACGTACCATCCCTCTGAAACTCTAAGAATCCATATAGAGCGGAGTATACACTGAAATGTAAATCTGCATCTGCAGTGTCCATGAGACGATCTAAATTGCCCGATGCGGCTTCCCACCTCTTAGCCCAAATTGCAAACTTCCCTGCCGCCTCACGTACTTACAACGCATTGATGTTACCCGCGTGCAGGATGTCCTCTTTGCTTAAGAATAATTTCAAGGTATCGAGGATAACCTCGCAGGTGTCGGCTATAAGGCCGACATCGTCAGTGTCATGATCACCCAAGACTCTGAATATTGCACTCTGAGGCTTAGCTATGTTCAGGGAATCACTACCAGAGGTCGATTCTTAGGATTCGCATGCCTTATCGTCAATTGATCGTCTGTTTCCCTCACGCTCACTCGCCGTCGCCCCGCTTTTGAGCGCACGCTCGCTCTCTAATATTGGGGGCGGTGATCTCGGTGTTGTTTTTTTTGAAGGTATGAAGGGAGTTATGCTTCCTTTGGGTCTGATCCTGCGTGCTATCCAATGCCTGGGTGGGTCTCCTTTGGTCTTGCTGGCAAGACCATCTTGGAACGAGGTCCCTTGGTAACTCCATCTCTCCAGACGGTGTGAGTGGTGGTTTCTATAAAATACAAAACAAGAAAAGTCAGTGGCCGGGATATCAACATATTGACGCTCGCGCACTGAAATGCGATACGACCTTAGGATGTTATTATAACGTACGATATGGCCAAACTTTGTTCCTTATCTATTTCAGGTGTTGTATCTTTGACCGTCGGATCCGAGAATCGAGTTCGTTTTTTGTCTCCCATCTCAGGAATATCCGTCACGGTAGGACTCCCTATGACTGGAGAAAATGAGGTGCTACTAGCTACACGCTGTTTAACTCTGGGGGGAAATTTCCTCCTCGGACCTGTTTCCTACACCATTCGTCGGCGACCGAATTCGCTCAAAAAAGAAAACTCCTTCGCCGGGTTCGATGATACATGAAGCCTTGCTATTTTGAAGCTACACCCACAGGCGCAAGACGTTATTTCTTCGGCATATTTTCGAGCTCTACAATTTATTGGCCTAGGGGCTAAACGTTTAAAAACTTGTTTCGACGGGAAACTTTTCGTCGGGTCCAAAGGCTTGCTAATAAGTTAATTCCGTTAAGTTTGATTTAACAGAATTCGCAGAATGAAGGCTGCGTGTTCGTCGACGATTGGTGACGCAAAACGCGGCCGCTTAATTTCGAGGCTGTTGCTTGTAGACACTGCTCAACACACATATATGCATGGATCTTTCGAAGTTCGCCCTGGCTATTTCGTAGGCTGAATACGGTGGCAGGATATCATTCCGGTTTCTCGCTTCCTTCTTACTTCCCGTGACCTTATTCCGTTGAAGATATAACAAATCGTAGGCCCCGCCCAAGCCAATGGAAGTTTTCTTACTTTGAAAAAGCATAGTTAAGTAACTACTTAAGTATAAGTCCTTCGTTAAATGTTGGTAGCTGGTGTTGTACCAGATGGAGATAGCTGGCGGCGTCCTCGCCGTGGTTGGAGTGATCAAACATATCCAAGAATTCGTAGCACCAGTTAGAGAAATCGGTAAAAGTTCAACTTCGCTTCTTCGAGTATTGGATAAAACTCGACGCGATCTTCAGATACAAGGCCGGGCTTCCTCAAACAATCTTCGAAACTTTTTCAAGGCTTCCTCGATGATAAAGAGATATCGCGGCTATTCTGCGAGGGCGGCTACAATGATAGCCGATGGCGAGATACAACTTTTCACGATGGTATAAAGACACATTTAGGGGACTCTTACCCCGAAATCAATTCAGTTCTTCGGCTTGTATCCGAGCAGTTTAGAGCCGTACACAATGAGTTAGGGAAAATAAAACTTGTATGTCTTCCAGGAGTTATTATATTCTAGCTTCATAGCCAACATAGCTAATTTTCAATACAGTTCGAAAATGAGAAGGGCAAAGATATAGCTATCGTACGGGTTGGAAAAACTAATTCAATTTCTATGATTGAAAAACTGAACTTTTCGCAAAAGAAGAAGGCTAAGCTTCGGGATTTAATGCGGGAGCTTTGAGAGTTCATGGCAGAATATCGGAGAGAGGTATTCGAATTTACAGAGAATATTTCTGCAGCCAATGCTGGGACTTCTCACCTCCCGCCAGCAAATCCTTTGATGGCATTCAGAACTAAGAAGCAGGCCTCTGGGGTGAACTGGAACCTGGCGAATCTAGTAATTGATGTCTTCCACAAGATCTCGAATGACCTCTTTCAAGTATTGAGTACTAGGGCCGGATGCGTTTGCCATCAGCTTGGTCTCAAACTCGATTTGGAGATATCTACCATTCTTGACGCTATTCATAGTAAGAATACATCTATATTGGATGACGTGAGAGTGGCGGCCGCAACAAGGCTATCCAGCGTTCTAAAGTTGGCTGTTATTGGAAGTGGTTCATTAACTCTGCACAGAACAAGTAAATCTCCTGCTCAACCATATATTCACCACTTGGAAATAAAAATGCGCCGATCAATCAGGGGCAAGCCACCGCAACATCAACCACGGGGCTCCTCGACACAAATGGTAGTAGATTCAAGTGCGTCACCTAATTCAACTGACGAAACCAAACCAAAGATAAAGAGGCGGGTGGGCTTCGTTTTCAATTTAGATGCATCAGGATCTTGCTCAAAACGTAAAGACCCAGAATCACAAAAAACTCAGGTGAATAAAAAGATTCTCCAAGTGTCAACGTCAAACTTCTCCAACCATTCTAGATTCACCAGGAATAAATCATCGGTTCTACTACTATTCAAACGGGCCTATCTAGAAATGAGACCACATCCACTCTAGAATATGGATCGCAAAACCAAACCGCAGACGATCCTGAAGCCAGGTCGGAAACGAGACCAGAAGATCCCGAACCTATAGACAAGCTCTGTTCGTGTCTATCAAAGATTAATATCAAAGCTCATTTCCTATCAACACCGCAAACATCAAACTCCTGCATAGGCTATCTGCCTCTTATCGAAAGCGAACTGTTCATGGTTTACGAAAGAAAACAGGCGTCGCCTGGGATTGCTATCCGATGGTGCGCCGTCTAAAGCACCTACGATGATGTCTTTACTAGAACTTTTGACCAAGTCCCGAGACACCTTTACAGTCTGGGAAAGGTTCGAGCTCGCGTATAGACTATCCCTTGCGATGCTGCAGTTGCACTCTACGCCTTGGATGCAAGATAACTGGCACAGTCGCGATATACTCTTACTCGAAGAGATAACCACTACTGTTCCAGCTCCAGCGGACCAGATACTTCGGTTGTGGCCATACGTGTCCGCCGCCTTCAACGATCTTGAAAAGATCAATTCGATGCAGATTGATGGGAACGAAAAATTTCGCAGCTCATACATTAGAAGCTTGGGTGTCGTGCTTATCGAGATTGGGTTGGTTAACTCGTTAGAAAATACAGCTAGTATGCGCGAGGCTGATGATATGGCGAAATGGTTGAAGGCGTGCCAAGAGGTCAACAGGGCTACTGTCGCAGGGGTAATGGGTAAAGACTATCACCTCGTTGTCGAACGCTGCGTCTTTTGGAGCGTTCAGAATGATGATCTTGAGAATGAGACAGTACAGCGAAGTTTCTATGAAGAAGTTGTTCTGAGGCTTAAGGGTTGTCTCCAGGAATATGATCGGGCCTTTGTTATATAAGCCCTAATCAAGATGTGCTTCGACAAAGAGTAATAGCAGCAGGCTCCATGGTCTTCTAAAGTGGAGACCTATCCACTATTATGGTTGAGGATTGTTTTGGGTCAAGAAGCTCATGATCCAAGAGTAACGCCCAGTGTTGTTTGAAGTCCGAATTCAGATTTCTACAAGCCAAAAACATTATAATATAATATTACTGGCAACAGACAGAAAGAATAGTTCTAGTTCTTTGCGACATTCTTCCTATCATCTCTCGAACGTCGAGTGAGAGTGTCGCATGTCGCCAATTGCAGGGGGGGGTAGGAACTCTGGTTTCAAAGTGCTACAATTGGTGCGCTTCCATGGATCCAGAATGTCAAATTATGTCAAACTGAGCGCCCTGAATTTAAATCAGTTCACATTCGCGACAGCGCGATGTGATAAGAATATATATTTCTCCTAATGACAGCCATTTGCGATTGATATTTAATTTTCCAGAACATAATCAAGTAATCAATAATCAATCAAGCAATCATGAATATCCTTTACCTACCTACAGAACTTCAGGAGCAAATACTGCACTACCTACCATGGCATGACCACTTCCTCGCCGCCTCAGTCTGCCCCCTCTGGCAATCTCTCCTAGAAAGGGACTCTTTCCGCCGAAAGCGCCACTACGACGGCCTTCGCGACACCTGGTGCCATGAGTCTTTCGCCTCGACCCATGGCTTTGTCTTTAATCGCCAATACCCCTACCGTCCTGATCTTTCCGCTGAAAACCGGCAGCAATTAACCCCATGTCTTCACGCGCTATTAGATCGCAGCGTATTACAACTAAAACTCTGCCGAAAAGTCGACAAACCCCCCAAAGTCACAATGGAAATACCCAACCTCAACCAATTCGACGAACAAGACCGTTTCAACCCCAAATACGTCAACCGCAATCTCGAATGCACAAGATATAACATTTCAAACTCCCCGCTATTACGCAGCGATACCGTGGTGTTCAGAATGGGCGCCGATGTCGATTATCCTGTTTTCGACGACAGGTTTGCTCCGCCGCCTGTTACGCTGGGGTCTTATAAGAATTCCAGGGTGATGATGCGGGTGCCGCTGGAGTATCCTATCCGGTTGGGAGGGGAGAAACCGCAGAGTGTGATGGATATGTTGGAGGATGTTATGGGGTATATGAGGTTGTGTTTTGAGGCGAAGGGGAATTTGGAGTCGATTAAGGCTAGTTTTGTCGGGTTTGGGATGGTGCATCATACCGATGAGGTAGAGTTTGAGTTTAATTATGGCGAATGTTGAGGAATCAAATTGGGAGGCGGTTTAGTTCCTTGTGCTGGCATAGGGAATACCATTCTTGAGATACTTTACTTATAGATATAGATTTGATGTATTTTTTAATATATTTTTGATTTTATTTTTAGGTGGGATATATACATGATCGTTAGACAAGTTGAAGTAGTCCAACTGGACATGGCAAGACTGTACAAGAAATGGTATATAGGAAATAGAGACACCCGCTTCATAAAAGAAAAGAAATACACCGTAGAACGCCCTTCTTCAGCCATTTTAGAAAAACACCGCACTCCATACTTCCTCTCGTTATTTCATATTGCTAATGGTTTATCACCGCGCCTTCATCTTTGAAGAGTGCAGCGTACTCGAGGAGTAGTCTGTAGGTATATATCGTCATATCGATCGGTCGGAGCACCTTTGTTGCCCACTCCTTTCCGAGTTGTGAAATCTTCTCACCAATAACCTGACCCTTCTCATCATTCGAGAAGTACTCCACGGCGCTCTCCAGCTCATCCATACTCATGCTCACAGGAACATAATGCACCCAAGGAATCAGCCGATCGTCATGCCACTGCTCCCACAGAGTCTGCTTGAACACTAAGCAATTGCTCAATAGCAACCGGTAGTATCGTCCGCTGTACCCATTCCCGTCCAAGTCCATCGCATACTTGTACTCAAAACCAACAGCTGGATGATCGATCGGTACCGTGGCTAACAGTTCCTCGAAGCGGGGGCAAAAGTCGTAGCACTGGACATACTTTGAGAAACCGATATTGAACATGGGGTTCTTGTTGAACTTTTGAACAAAGCGGACCCGATGGTTGCGTTCCCACGTCGATTCCGCGAATTTGGAACCTGTCGACCATCCTTTCCAGTACAGCTGGGTCTTCTTCTCCGCATACGGTGTCTTATCCACGGTTGCGGCGTCACCGATGTAATGCCAGTCGACGTAGTCGAGACCAGGGGTGATGAGATCGCTCATAGTCGCCAAACTCAACGTGCTTAAAAATGGGACCATGCTCGCCGTTGCTTTCAAGTTCGATGGTGCGTTCAGGAACCCGTGCATGTTTTGATACTCTGGATGGTTACAAATGTTAAGTTCATCTTTAAGGTCTTCCACGTATCGCACTTTCTGTCCCGTCGATGTGGTGGTGTAGGTATACCCAAGAGCAGCCCTCCGGTGCCTCATCTGGGACGAAAAGCGACATTTGGCAGTCAACGGCGCCCAGGAATCCTTGCCTCCAAAATCCTCGGTCTTAACCTCATTCTCCTCCGGTCTATTCCCCACGATCCTTGGCTCATCAAACCAATTCAGCAGGATATCCAAGTCCGGTAGGCGGTCCACGATCACCGCCACGCTTTCGTTAAACTGGTCGCTACCCTCTACGAATTTACCCCCACGTATCTTCAATGTCTCGTAGGCATCCGCATTGTATAGCCAAGATTTAATCCTCGCTTTCAAATCCGCTGGACTGAGAGATCGGAATGGATTGATCCTCTCCTCTATCACATCGTAGTCGTCGATTATTGTAGCGTTATTTTCTAATGCGTACTCGACCCATTTCGTGAACCCAGGTGGTGGATCCCGCGAGTACCGCTTCTTATAAGCCTTCACTGCCTGTTCTGGTGTTTTGGATTGCGAGGCAGCTAAGCGCTCGAAGCGTTTGAGGTTTTGGTTGAACAGGCGCTCGATGGGGTGAGACGACGTTGAAAGAGTGGTTTGGATAAATGTTGTTTCGTCGGAGATGAACTGGAAGATTAGGGTTCGCATATGGAGGATGAGAGCGACGATAAGGACGAAGAAGAGGATTGAGCGGAGTGAGTAGGGTTTTGTGATGCGGTAATAACCGCTATTGAAGGGTTTGGTGGCAATCATCGTGTATTTTTGTTACGAAATATATTCCATATAATAGCCTGTGCTAGTTTTCGTTTATTGGTGGATATGGGAATGATTTACGTGGGCCATGTATCGTATATTTAAGCGTGTACGGTATACATGCACCTGAATTTCAGTTGGTCGACAGGGATATTCCTAATACCTTGAAACAGGTGGATGTAAAAAATAATCGATAGGGAGTTTAGGAAGCTAAAACACAAAGCTCGAGGAATTGAAGAGAGCGTCGAGACATGGAATGCCCGAGCGACGGGAAAACCTTCGAGAGAAAGGGGGTCAAAATCCTACGAGAGGGAGGCTTGTGGGCTTCAGGAATGCGACCTATTATATACAATCGGTCCATGTGCATACTTTTAGGACTAACATTCTCGAGTAACATGCGTGAGGTTTGCGAGAGTAGGTAGCATTTGGATGCAAGATTCGAATGTATACGCCACCCGCCAGGAAAAGGAAATTATTCCTTGCGTTATCAACTAAGAATAAGGACAGCTTATTAAGGTGTCGTAGTTTATTATCGGCCAGGCAAAAGCTGCGAGTCAACTAGGCCCCTGACCTCCGTTCAATTCTTGGTTAGCTCTTTGGGTGTGTTGCATTTCGTGGATTGCGGCAAAGGGGTGTTCCACCTGAAGAATTCGACATCCTGGGCTGGACTGCGCCCAAACTTGAAGAGAAAAACGCGGGCGGGAGAAAGACGGAATCGATGCCTGTTTCTCCGCCGCCTTCCACGTCGCGCCCGCCAAGCGGCGCCAAGAATATGCGTTTTTCGATTGCTTCCTTGCCTTGTCCGCTGAAATTTTGAAGCCTGGGCCACTGGAAATGGGACGGGATCATTCGTTAGCTTGTTGATTCGTATCACGTATGGCATCCTTTGGGAAGTGGAGATTCGATTAAACCAGTTTATCAATCGATAAACAAAAGCGTTCGAAGCTACACTCTTGATTATTATATTTATATCGCGAGATGATATATAGATTAACGAAATATAAGTGGCGAACCAAATCTTAATATCATCTCGGAATCTAGATGAGATTAGATTTACAATTTCGTTATTTGCATCTCGCCTCTCGGCACCGGACTCTCCGCGGATAACTCAACTTGAATTCCGGGCTCGAGATATACGCATTTGTCCTTCACAAGTACATACTTTGTTAGAGCATTTCATTCTTCGCTTGCTCATTCTTGAACTTCCGGATCAAATATCAATCTCATCCTCGGAAGACCCTGGACTCTCCAGTAAATGCTCGATCGAACCGAGACCAAGCTGCCAAGACAAGCCGGTGAGCGAGGTCCCATCACGACATCTTCGTCTTTGATGTTCTTTCCATGTCCTCAGGGCCCGGGTATTATATTATTCTGAAACCTACTAGAAAATCAGGGCCAGCTTGCTCGGAGTCGGAGCATGGTTGAAGGTACTCTCCGTCTGCCGCTCAGATTTGTTTAAGCGAGCGAATCGGTGCCATCGGGATCTCATATTATGACAATCGTGTGCCCAATATTGTACGTCCTGCACCCAACCCAAAGCCAGGAACTTCAAGAGTTGATCGTGTAAGAGGAAAACTTGTGCAATAATAGCTCGTCTTAGAGGCATTCATATACTATGTGCAAGCACCTTTCATTTTAAATTAACTAGCACTTTCATAGAAGTTAAAAATTACGACAAGCAAGATACCGGGCACATCTGCCTATCTCATGCGCGTTTTAGCAAAAGGCCATCTTAGCTTCTCGTGCGAATTTTACTACCCAAGAACTAGGCGAGATATATCCACGACCAGGGTCCTTCTTCAGGAATGTTCGCCAAGATCAAAGCTTTGTCAGCCTAAATTCTTCAGTCTTTTAAACGACATATCAACCTGGTAGCTCTCAAGCTACATGTATTTTGTATAAATTAATCCGGCTGATAACCAGAAGACAAATGCCGAAAAAAAATTTAAAGAGAGAAAGAGAAAGAGGGAAACCGAACCTTGTCGTCCGCGTGGACGCTCAGACAAGGACGAGGGCACCTCCACCTCCACTCTTCTCGTGGGCATGATTCTCCAAACGGTATCCAGCATTTCCGGCGAGCAGCTTCGGACCACAACTTTCCCTTTGTCTTCTAGAACAACGCTGCGAAATAACGTAGGGCTCATGGGTGAACGGCAGGGTCGTTAGGTCTAAACTAGGGTGGCTGAAACAAACCCAACCCATGCATCCGTCTGGATGAAATTCATCCTATCTTGTCCGCAGGTCCTCGTTTATTTCGGGGTAAAATCAGGGCTTTAACCTTTATATCCAAATAAAATCTATACGAATTACGAAGAAGAAGTTTAGAAGGAAGTAGTTTAAGCTAAGATTGGTCGATGTTCAAATTGGGTGGCTATAGCGCCATCGTATTAAGATGGATCTACGTAGTATTAAGGTGCGCGACCTATATCGCCTAATATCGGATGAACATTTTTTCTTTCTTTTCCTGATAGAAGGAACTACCCGTTGAGTAAATCCGTTATTTCTCCTCCTTCCCTCTCCACCCTCAAATACAAGAAGCAAACTCTGCAGGTGCGAAAGCTGCGACGCTCCACTTCTAGCCTTAGATCGTTCGTTGTGCATTAAAAGTCTGGAGAAAAAGAAGGGTTCGAGCTAGGGTAAGCGAAGCCTCGAAGGCTTGACGGACCGATAAGTCAATAATAAAAAGAAAAGAAACGACTCATATTTTGACAGTTAATGGCGTGAGAGACTTGGATCTAAGGCCTAGTTATGAACCATGGAGAACTTAGTAAGCTGTTGTATATGTTTTACGTCGGCAGTAACAGAGGATATATCACGGAGGTTTACTTCGAATTTTTCATACTTACGGCGACTTTCGTAGAAAAAGAAAATAGCTACTTAAAGACATCAAAGATAGGACGAGCTTAGGGACCGATCGGGCATCATATCACCGATTAGAATTAAACAGTTCCGGTATATTAAGACTATATAGACGGTCATAGGTGTTCTTTGTTTGAGAATTGTCATGCGATCATGATATTGTGGCTTCGCTTACTATACTTCGATTTCGAATGCGTCCGATATTCGTACAGAGCAGTGCTGGCAATACCAAAAGATACATACAGGCAGCTTTAAATTTACTTTCGAATTTAGCTTCGATATATTCAATAATAGTAATACAGGAAATACACCTGTTATCCCATCACTTGACCCCAACTACGACTAGATTCCTCGGGCTAACACCATACTCGAATGCGCTCTCAACCTTAACAATCCTACACTCACCGCTTTCCACAAGATAACACCACCTATCCGCCACGATCAAGCTTTCCACACACCCCGCACAAACGGCCATCAAAGTCCACAGCACGCTCAGCTGTTTCAACCCCCCTACATACCGCTCCTCATACCCTGCCACCTCCTCCTTCCCAATCCTATCCAACCCGCTCTCCAAAATCCGCCTCTTTACCCCCTCTGCAACGCCAGACCCCGCACCTTCCTCTGTTGACGCGTTTAATACCTTCTTAACGGCGGCGGTAATATACTCCCAGAATCCGGTATAGGCTACCTTTCTCAAACTACCCACTATCAGGGGTTCTGTAGCGCTCAGCACGCTATTGTCGTAGAATATACGCTGGAGTAGTGCTCTGTAATAGTGGCGTTTGAAGAAGTCGGCAGAGGTTGCGGGTGTCCAGTTTCGTGGGGCTTGACAGGCCATCATTCGTGCTGTGATGTTTAGGGATGCGGATGAGGCTGTGAGGCGGGCGGAGAGGGGGAAGTGATGATTAAGGCTCGCGGGGGAAATGGGGGCGTTCGGGGTGGGGGTGTATTTTTGGTATGGAGGTTTGTAAGTTGGGCCTGAGCGGTCAGTCATGAGGTTATAGCAGCAGCCTGAGTAAATTATTAGTATATTTTTAGGGTTGTAAGATTATGCAATGTGAGTTCGTGAGACAGACCTACTACTGCTACGGCTTTTACTTGCTCGTTGGCGATAAGGGCATTGAGAGCGTGATGGATTAGGTTACCACAGGAATGAAGGGATATAATCATGAGTCCCGGGCCTGATATTCTATCCTGCCCATCGTCTGATATTTCAAGAGCATCGAGAACTTCCTTCATGCTCTCATCTTGGATCATATGTTGAACATATGTTATAGAACCCTGCTTCAATTCGTCACTGGGAGAACTCTTCAAACTCTCTTTGAGGCTCCTCCCTTGTGGTTTCTTGCTCAATCCCACTCTCGCATCGAGAATCTTACCAGCTTCAATATTGCCCGCTTTAGATTCCACAGCGATAAGGTCGAGGCTGTGGGGTGGTGAAGCAAGTATTCTAGATAGGTACGACTGTCCAGATCCAAAATCCACGAGATGAGTTATCGAATCACCCGCTCTTGATGGATCCGAAGCAATGGATTCGAGAAGAGAAGAGAGATACCGTGCAAAGTGTTCTACCTACTGAAAACAACAAAATACCCTTAGTTGATACATGCACACCCACTACTATTATGTGTGCACTCACCTCATGCAATTTCTTATCATTCATCCCCACCGCCAACCTCCTCTGTCTATTCAACTTGTGCTTATCCTCACGCCCAGCATTACTTCCACCACTGATCGTAAACTTTCTACTCAACTCATGCTGCTGAACATCTCGTGCGAACTCAAACAGAGAGTCCGGAATGTCGTCTGGACGAGTGGATGAAAGATCAATGTGTAGTAAAAGATGTAGTATCTCCTCTATACTCTTTCTATCAAAATATTCTCGCCAGTCTTGTGGGAGAGTAGAGTCGTACAGAGGAGGCGAGGAGGTAAAAAAGTCGAGGATGTGGACCCCTCCGACGAGTTGGCGGAAGAACGGCGTGGAGGTGAATGATACCAGTGATGATATGTAGCTGTCTGGCGATGTGAAGTATAATGGATTGTAGGGTAGTGAGGACTCCATTTTCTTCAATCACTGAGGGACATTCCCAGGTGAGTTTAAACGTTTAATCTGGCTGTGTACTCGAATAAAGTCTCTTGCCCCGATATTAGCCTTGGTTAGTGGTGGAAGTCAGCGTCTAGCAACGGGACTATGGTGGAAGCACAGCTCAAGCGTTAAAGACACGAATTCATGAAAGAGAATTGTTGCAAGTTGTATTTTGTCGTGTTGTTCATGCTTGTGGCAGTACATGTGGCTGAAGAACGTGGTGCGCGAATCAAGATACCACAAAGCAACACTGACAGCTGTGGGAATATCCTTGTTATACTGACACTGGCGCGGAGGTGCCTGGATCTCAGCAGAAAGCAGCTTGCGGGAAACTGTCAATACTTCAACCAACGAAAGAATTGGCTTGCGAGACGAAACTACTCATGGCATAGTTATTCTTTTAGTTCGTAAGACGATAATCTTGAGAGGCTTCACAGACCCCTTTAACAATCTGCATTATAAACTCCATGCAACCATGATTTCTAAAAACGTATTCCGACCCAGTTATAATAATGACATTATGTTTCTAGGCTTACCATAAGATTCTGTCGAACAGTCCAAGCTCTAGCACGCTTTCCAAATATATACATCGGCACAGTCCATAATAAAACAAAGAGCTGGATGCCTCCTAACGCTAAAAAGCAGTCTTTTGAGTTGGAGGCGTCCAACCAATCGTTCCAAAAAAGCGAAAACGCCAGTCCTAATATATCTATTCACCATTTTGTATTAGTATTGTCTCGCATAGGTGCTGAATAGGAACATTACTCTTAGTGAAGTTCAAGGTAACGAGCGCCTCGGCTGCATACTGTCGATACGAATCTACAGCAAATGTGATAGCAGTGGTGCTTCCAAGTGAACAGCCAAAACTTATTATGCCGAAAAATATGGTAGGCACGATCCATTTATCGTGGTCATACGCTGACCAACCAAATCTAACGATGCTATTAGCGAAATGGTAAATTTCGTTGGACAGTCGGGTCTTACCCATCAAACCGATCGAAGTCATAACGGCCACTCCGATAGCCATCACCAGACGAAATTCCCTAGATTGGGTTAGTTAACTTCTATGGCTTTTAAGGAAGCAATTACGTGACTTACGGCTCATAAAGACCGTCATTTTTCTTAGCCATAAACTTAACAATCTTGTCCGAAAGCTTTCCAGCAACCGCTGAGCCCAGAACACCACCAATGAATGGTGAAACATATACCATTCCTGTTTGGAACTGATTAAAGTTGTATGGATTGCTCTGGAGCCTGTGTAAGTAAAATATTATAGCCTCTTGTGTGAACAAACCTTACCTCATATATATGCGCGACGGTCTCCGAAAGAACGATCAACCAAACAACGCTCAGAGAATACACGAAAGTGGACCATAATATCGCGGGATAGGCAAAGAGCAAAAAAGGCCGAGCCATTGCTTTCCAAAAGCTATCTGGTCGCAGCCTACCATTCCATATAGAAAGCTGAGACTTGAACGAGACTTTGGGACCATGTCTGGTATATCTCATATTTTGAGGCTGGTGACCAGGCAGGTCAGCAAGAGTTGATCTCTTTGGCTTTGGCTTTGGCGTGCGAGGTATGGGTTTGCTTTTCTTTGTGCCTTCATGTTCCTGGGGAGGTGGGACAGAAATTTGAAGGTGGGGTCCTTCCGAGACTGCAACGGGTGGTACAACAGACGGTTCGACACCTCCTTCAAGTTTTTCATCACCTTCCAATCCACTTGAGCCTGGCTCTTTATGTTGCTCTTTGGTTGGCGAGACACCCTCAATGACACCGTCCCTTTCATGGCCATCCTCGGCCCCACTCTTTCCATGTCTGTGCGACAAAATGCTGAGGCTGCTTCGTGTAATTCCACTGAGGCGGTGGATCAGGCTAGGTCGTTGCGGGGGATGAGCGTAACGAACCCAATAGGTCTCTGGTACAAATAGAAAGAGCAAAAAGATCAAGGTTCCGATGATTATCGCAACAATCCAGAAAACCCATCTCCAACCTTTGCTTTCGATGATCACGCCGCTCACGAGGCTAGAAAATTCTTGCATTAGAAAGGTCATAGAGATAGAGGTGAGAAGGCCCTAGGGAGCTTACGGCACGAGATTTTTACCACCAAGCAATAAAAGTGTATAGATTCCCAATCTGAAACCTCGCTCATGAAGGTAAAAGATCTCGGACAAATAGGCGCTGGGGAGACACTCGCAAGGGCTGACGCCAATACCCATAATAACTCTCGCGAGGATGAGACTGACATATGATGGAGAAGCTGCGGCCCAAATCGACGCGGCAAAGAATATAACGGCTCCGGCAAGGTATAATGGACGTTTACCATATATAATGGCGAATGGCGATACTATGATGGCACCGATGGCGAGACCCAACATGTATACTCTGATAAAGTTTAGTAAACCCTATCTGGAGACTAAAGCCATGTGCGATGTGCCACTTACCCAGTGGTATATGCAACTTGTGGAATAGTCACACCAAACGACTGTGCGACGTTGTTGAAGCCAGCCGCTAAAATGGGTGTTTGGCCGCCTCCGATGAGACTGTAAAGGCCAATCGTAAGGAGCGCGCATTCGCGCCGCCACGCCGGCCAGTTCAACCTACGAAAAATTAAGTATTTTAATTCTGTTGAATTTTTGGGGGGTTACGTTTCGACTTACGGATCACTTTCATGATCATCTACGAAAATGGCTTTGGTTTAGTATACTATGCTATCTGGATCGCGGTGTGTTGAATCCACCAGCGCCTGTTCGGGAATGACTAAAATACCTGGTTGCGGGTCAAGGATAACTCCGTTGGGGCCTCTTTTCAAAGGCGAACTCTCGAGACTTTTCCCTTTCTCGAGCTGGTCAAGACCCAGAGGTTCAACCTCGTGGCCGACAAAAAGAACAGAACCTGAGATGATTTAGATTCTAAGCGTCTTGTGTGAATTTTTTCCGATTTCTACCTGGAACTTCTTCTCCGCTCTTTGGATCGCTGAGAATCCCAAGATGCGCCCTTCGCTTCGCTACCACTGGTTGGATATCGTCCCCCTGTCCTTGGCTCCCCGCGTTCTCCATCCGATATTGGATGCCGGTACTGAATTCGAGCCTGTCGACAACACTCGGAATACAAATTTCAATGGAGGCCAAAGTTGAAACTTTGAAGTCTGAAGTTTGAACAAGGCGGGATGGTTATTATAGCTTCAAATCTTGAGCTGATCTTTGGTGCTTGGCTCGAGCTATCTTGCCTCATTTCAGATGTCATAATCCAATCCAACTGTTAGCCGTACACTATGTGCAGCTGATGGTACGAGCTCGGTGCACCGGTGCCATAAAAGTTGGTCACAAGATCGTCAGATTCGGCTCCAAATTCTGGAGATTTATTAATTTAACCAATCTTGGAGCCTTTTCCACTTTTATTGGGGAAATGGGCTTCAAACTAATGCAGAATGATGCAAGGCTAAGCCAAATGCAGCGTCGCGTCGCGTATATGCACCAACCTTGGCAGAGAGGCTAGTTAATTGATCAAGCTTCCGCGCGAGTCCGAGCCAAGTGAGACTAAGCTTGCCAACTCCAAGCCAAGTTAGCTTAAGCTGTGATTCAAGTTTAAAGCCGACTTAGAGGGTGAAGTCACCACTTTTGTCTACTTACCGTGCTACCTGAGAACCGGTCAACCGTGAAGATAATGAAGTATTTGACTAACGAAACAACATAGAGGTACTCGGGTGGAAGACCGTGATTTTGACCTTTCCACTTATTTCCTGATGCATGATGCTGCGGTTGTATTTCGATGCACAACTGGCATGGTGGTACTCAGCTCAGTCTCGGCATTCGACAAAGGGTTGAACTCGTCTTCAACGATTCTACTTCAGCTTTCGGTTCTCGTATCATATTCTGTGCACCCTGTCAGTAATGCATGACCGGTTCGATTAGTATAAATACTGGCGCTATATGCGCTCGAAATATACTCCCCAACCTTTTTTTTTTCCTTTCCTATTGGTCGGGGGAGCCTTAGCATAAGGCTGATACTGTTAAGGGTCCTTGTCCCCGGGGTGGTTGGTATGTATAAGCAGATACATGTAGACACGCGTATTTTACCCGTTCTTAGGGTTTCTAGATCAGAGGTTTTGGGTTCTAGCCCTGCTAGATATTTACTTGAGTATTTGCGAGACAAACGGTCTTTAAATTTATGGTAGATAGAAGCTCCTAAGGTGGAGACCCCCCTGGACGGAAGTAATATCGATATAAACCATGGATTTCAGTTCCAATTTCTAAGAAATTATTTAGTTATTTTCCAAGGGAATGTACCGGAATTCGGTATCTTTTCCGGCCCTCCTGTCGCCGAAAGCTCAATCAATCGTGATTGACTTGATTTTAAATTTGCTTTTCTCTAGATGTTATATGGTCTCTACACTTATCAATTGGATACGGTAGATATTGAGATGGGTTACGTGTCTATACGGTTAATATGATTCTTAAGCTGTTGATTGATTTCTATAGATATCTGTTAAAAAAAGTCTAGATCTACGAACCTGTGAAACAACATGAAGCTAGTCTAGTTTCGTAAATAACAAATGAAATTCGTTTCTGGCCAGACTATGGTTTCTGCCTTTGTTTTTCGTCACAGTAAATGATGAAATATCGCCTTGTACTGTTTCTTCTCCCGCCGTTTTTATCACCATCCCGTCGCCCATTGTGTCACAAACTGATTTATCTAACCGTCAAACCCCCACTTGACACACCCAGGAGTATCTGGTGGCATAGCAGGACAGAGAGAGCAGAGCACCGCACCGCTGTTTCCAGGTTTGTTAATTCCCATACCCACGAAACCCCCTCGAACAGGTGACCCAAAACCGCACCCCGTCTGTTGACAACGGATCATTACAGCGTCTTGCAAGCCCGGGCTCTCGCAAAAATAGTGTATGATAAGCTGACCCCCTAGATCTGCGGCGGTACAGGTTCCGACGAGAAGAGTGACGACGCTTGTAAATTTGATAAGCATTTTGGCAAAAGAGAGGTTTGAATTTGGTAGTTTTGGATAAGAGAGTGTTGTGAGTTTTGAATGATTGTAAGGTTTCTTAAAGATCGAACTCGGTCTCACTGCGTAGACTGCAGAGGCGTATTCGTGTAAGGCTTTCTTCGCTACCTCGTAATAATTAAGGAATGATGAAGCTGCTTGCTGATGGAAGTTGAGGACTGGGGGTCCAAGAAGGCTTATTTATAGATTTTTGGATTGGAAGATGAAAACTTGCTGAGATCAATGCTATATATCTTTTACGAGACTAATACCACGAAAGTCTCTGCATTTTCCGATGAAGCATTTGGTTGATACCAAGGTGACAGCGTACAACTAGCACAAAATTATCTCCTCGTCGTAGTCAGTATATTGCGATGCAGAATTGTACCGCCAACGAGTCGCTGCGCACGAAAATATTCCACATGGGGATACAATATCCGAGTAGAAGATCTCTCCACATGACCGTTACACCAATAATAAGTTAGGAGTCGTATCACGCCAAATCGCGCGGAAGCGTCGAATATCCGTGCAGAGTATCGACTGGATATATGAAGGGTCTAATATCCTTGGGAGGAATAGAGTTTCCAATTGAATTAATTCGAATTGACGAAGACGCTCTCATTTAAATGGAAAAATTGGCGTTTCGAAATTCCCCATGATATAAAAGAATTATAATTCCACATGTATGAGATATTTTGAGGTTGTCTGGACTATAGAAATCGACTAAAAATAAAGGGAAGACGTCGTTTTGCGTGAGTTTCCTGCACATCTGCGACTATTCTGTAGATTTCAAGCGAATTGTGGTTAACGCATGTGGTCTTCCCAGTGTGGTCCGCATATGCGACCTAAACGTCTCATGCTGCGTTAACGTGCCCCACTGGCGTGCGTTTGCAAAAGACACTGGCCTTATTAGCGTTAATATCAAAAGAGTTGGCGAAAGGGTTCTCTCGGCTTCAGTATCCTGAAAGAATGGAGGTGGTGTTGCACACCTCCACGACAGCTTCGTGAATTTCAACGTTGCAATGGTTTTCGCGTTAGTGAGGTAAGATAATGAGAAGTTCGTCGAGGCACAAAATAAACGAGTCCCACGGGCCGTCCGTAGTCAACAGTTTCCCGCTAGCCGCGCTTCCAATATCCCATCACGTCCAAGATACCGGTCTGAGTTGGTCTTGAAGTCAGTTTCCCTACGGTCACCGAACGCCCGAATATTCTTTTGATGAATATAGTAAAATGAGCTCATGAGATGTGTATACATAATAGTTGATATGCCTATTTAAAATTACTCTTAAATGCCGTAAGGATATACATTAGAGTTAGGATAAACATGGCTATTGAAGCAGTAATTTATTATGCTTTGTCTACTCTGATGAACCGAACGAGCGATATCTGTTTGGCGATTTCTCAGGGCTTAGTGGCATTTACACTAGTTTATAGACATCCAGACGCTATGCCCAGAAAACAAAATGCAGAAATGAAATCAACTGCTGGTTTGGTGATACAATAGAGAATCCGATATTGAAGGATGTTGCCAAGCCGAGACTGCATACTCTGTGGCAATATTCTCGTTTCAGCATGCTGTTTTAATCTATGGGTGACTCGCATAGAGTCCGCCTATTTGAGCGTCCGCTATCTAGGCGGATTATAATAGTAAAGCCCAGCTCCCACCAATATTATACACCCAGATATTTTAAGTTCAGTAAAATAGAACAAACATCACAGTATTTTAAGAACGTTTCGAAAGTATGAGATATATACGCCTGAGTTATAACTTAAGTATAAAGAGATCTACTATAAAGTTGCAAGTCATCATACTACATGCTCGATCGATCGCGCCGCTGCCTTGATCAATTGATCTAATTTTATTTTCCGACTCTAAGAGCTAAGAGGTCCAACTTCGTCGGCGTCACTTTAAAATTGAATTAATGAAATAACTTGATGTATAGTAGTATTCGAGTATCTTGAATATTTCTGAGACTAAATGGTTTCCAGTAACCTACTTAAGAATAAAAAAATGATCCAATGAACGGCTTCCAAAGCTATACGGATAAATCGATTTTTTCCTCGCAATATCTGCTGGCGCAAAACATTTACAGATAGTATAACTATTATTTTAGATTGAATTTTATAAATGGTATGAAACAATTGGTAGGAGATCTTCTCTCTGGGCGCCCACTGCTCGCTTGGTATCAGGTTTTCGAAGACGAAGGTCAAATTGTTGCAATTTGTGCGTTGCCATCACCGCATCGATTTGGCGGGACCCGAAAATGGCGGCGCACCGAAAAGACACCCGGCGCGTCTTCCCGCAGCAAACGAACTACCAGCTTTAAACCTCATCGCATCGCCATCGTTATCGTCTGACTACAGTACCGTCCCTGACACGCAGCCTCGATCTCGCTGCGATTCCATCCATTGAGCTTGGGTAGACCTGTCAACATATATCCTTTCTGTATCTTTGTTTGAGTATATTACCTGCCGAGCTCTGTCGAAGCTCCAATCTGGTTGACAGCGAGGGAACGAAGAGCCTCGCGAGAGAGAACCGCACGCAGTAAATGTCGACTATAACAAGCTCTGCCCTTCAATCGGGCTATCCGTATGTATTTCTTCTCTCTTTCTCTTCCTCTCTTCCTTTCTTCCTTACTTTCCATCTTCAAATACATCCTCAAGCTCTATCAATGTTGTCTGCATATCAAGTCTGCCATCATGAATCTCAACAAACCAGCTAACATGCTCTCGACCCCCTCTAGTCCCATCATCCCACCAGATTTCTCAGCTAACCAACCGAAAACAATTCGTCTCTATCCCCTATCAAACTACACGTTTGGCACCAAAGAAAACCAGCCCGAGGAAGATCCCTCCGTTCTTGCTAGATTACAACGATTACAAGAGCACTATGAAAAACATGGCATGAGAAGAACCTGCGAGGGTATCCTCGTCTGCCACGAGCATTGTCATCCACACATTTTGATGTTGCAGATTGCGAACGCCTTTTTCAAATTGTAAGTCCATTCTTCATGTCATTGGTCTCAAACTTGAACTCAGCTCATCATACTAACATGATTCATCAGACCTGGAGACTATCTTCAGCCCGAAGAAGACGAAATCTCTGGTTTCAAGGCTCGTCTGAACGAACGTCTCGCCCCTGTCGGCAATCAATTCTCCGGCGAGGGTGTAAACGACGAATGGGAGATCGGTGACACGCTCGCCCAATGGTGGCGTCCCAACTTTGAGACGTTCATGTATCCTTTCATCCCAGCACACGTCACTAGACCGAAAGAAATCAAGAAACTCTATTTCATTCACCTACCTAGGAGTAGTACGTCTCTTCTCCACCAAACCTCCCCCTTCCCTTTCTGTTACTGACGTGCTTCTTTGGAAAATTACTATAGAAGTCCTCTCCGTCCCTAAAAACATGAAACTCCTCGCCGTACCCCTTTTCGAACTCTACGACAACACCGCCCGCTACGGTCCCCAGCTCTCCGCCATCCCTCATCTTCTCTCCCGTTACAACTTTGAGTTTGTGGACGAAAATGGTAAAGTCATCGCCATGACCCCTGGAGGCGGGCTTACTGGACAACAACCCTCGACGAAGCATTTAGCCGGTGGAAATGGTAGTGGAACGAACGGGGATGCTGGAGATGAGAGTATGCGAGTTGAAGAGGACGGCGGGACTGGCGATTTATAGAATAGATCGCGGATTCCTCGTCAGGCTGAGAGACAGAGCCATGGAAGATGGAGGGAGATGAGGGGGAAGAAGAAGAGGAAGAATGAGGTTGATGGGGATGAGTTTGAGAGTGGCGAGTGGGAGGAGGTGCAGTTGGATACGCCTGATGTCGTGGATGTGAGAATGAGACGTATGCGGGAGGAAGAGGAGATCAGGGCTATGATGACTGAGGCTATGAGTCAGATTCCGCCTGGTCTTGTGAGGATTGAGTGAAGACTAATCCTGGGAGTTTATTTCTGTCATCTGTGGTAAAAAGTAGAGGAGGTGTTTCCTCAGCTAATGTCTTTATTCATCTATGATCTCCCTTCTTGACACCCTCCTTCATTTCTTTATCTTCTCTCTCAATCACACCTCCCCATTTGCCCTCCTACGTCTCGACCAATGGCGCTGTAATCACTATAATTATAATTGTAACGCAGAAGAAATTCAAGCTCCATAAAGGAGAATTAAGAACCCACGCTTTCAATAGGATGTGATTGTTTTGCTTTCTCTATATAACCTTATATAGGTAGTATCATTATGCAAAGAAGGAAGATCGATTCTTAACGCCTCCCACCATATAAATATAGAAAGAAAGAAAAAAAATCACCCAAAAATGCTACAAACTAAAGGCCAGTGATATATAAGTATACATGCTAAAATCAGAAAGTACTAAAGTATTCGGGTATCCTTCCGGACCTTCATCCGATAACCCTCCTCTACTCAACCTATGACTTCTCTTCCTTCCCTCCAGCCGATTCTCCAGCCGCATCGTTCTCACTCTCTTTTGACTTCTCCCCGTTCGTAGTAGACGGCGTAGCAGGGGTAGGAGTAGCCGGAGTGGTGACACCATCTATGCTAGCTATCCCCTTACTCTGCACTATCTTTAGGATTGTTTCTCCCGCATCACCGCTTCCATCCAACTTTGCCATTCGATCTTTGAAATACTGTGCGTCTCGAGTCATCCTACCAAAACCAAATTGATTAGTCTCTCTACTAAGAATCCATCACAGAAGAAACAAGGAAACTGTTTGAGAAGAAACGTAAAATACCTTCCCTTCCCCACATCCGTCTTGACCACAACCCCAGAATACGCCTCCCCCAACCGTTTCTTATATATCGCAAACACAGGCCCCATGATACTCCCCAACACATCCTCGCTCAAATGCTTACTGAGCACCTTATGCAACGTACTCGTCTCCTTCACCAACGTCTCCATGTAGGGGTTAACCTTCCCCTCCACGTTCCCAGGTCCATCCCAATCGATCGTTTGTCGAATGTTTCGCACATGTGCCATCAGCCGGTCGGACATTATACTGATCAGCTTGCTGTGGATTTCAGACTGGTGTTCCTGGTAGTTTCGCTTTATGCGGTCAAAATCGGCGAGAAGGGTGCCGCCGTTGGGCGAGGTTGCCGCGGCGGTCCCTAGGTGTCGTCGGACAGCTTCACGGATGTAGGGTGTTACTGCTACGACGATGGAGAGGGCTTGGGAGGCTAGTGCTAAATGTTTGGTTGTGATGTGTTTCAAGCCGGCTGATTTGGTAGCGCCGGCGCCGAGAATGACCTGGCAGACGCGGGAGTTGAATAGCTGGTTAATTTGAATAATGTTAGCATATCATCATCGATATGTTAGTGAAGGGGTTTTGAATGAGTACCTTTAAAAACTCGAGCATATTCCCCGCTACGTCCGCCACGCTGACGGGTATCATCGCGAACAAACACTCGTACCGTTCCATGAGGCGTAACACCGCCAGCCCGCTTTCAGGTAATATAAACTTCTGTTCATCAATCGTGGCCGTACGAATTTTGCCTGACGGCGGCTGTTCCTCATCCGCAGAGGTATCCTCGGGAAGCGGTGGGTCTTCGTATACCCTTCCCCACATCTGCCAGACCTCCGCATCCTTCGTAGCAGCATCGAGGATTCTTTCCAAGCTAGCTTTGGCGGAGGGTTTAAAGTCCTTCGCCTCCCATTGATCCTTTTCGATCGTTGTTGCGAGTTGGGTAATATTCTCCGAGTGGAAGGCAGCGATGAAGTCTTTGATTTGTGCGCCAATTACGGTTTGCAAGTTGGTCGTAATCTTGCCGGATAAACCTTCGCATTCAGCGGAGAAGAGCTTGTTGAGCATAAAATATCGCAGGAAATCACCAAGTGGGAGACGCGCCGTCTGTTCGTTTCGAACTTTGAGCACCTTTACCATCTGGATTTGCGCGGCGTCTATAGCTGCGTTTATGAGCTCCGAGATGTCCATTGAATATACGGAATAAAAGGAGTCCATGGCTGGCTGTGGTTGCGGGCTGCTCACGCCGTTCGGCGAAGTTACAACATTTCGCGGTGATAAAATGCTGTCGATACCGCTCGTGACGTCGAGGAGCAGTTTTTGTTGGGTGCCTAGTCGTCTTAGTGTTTCACTGGTCGCAGTATATATCCTCACTAGCAGATCTTCTGTCTCCCGCGGACCTAACGCCCGCAGAGCCTTTGCGAGACTTGACGACTTTTCGGCAGCTGTTCTCCCCATACCTGTTGCGCGACTTATACCGCTCAAGTTACTTGCCGCATCGTCATCGCTGGGCATATTCCTGCGAATGATTGCTTTGGTTTCCTTGAGCACCGCTTCACGGTAAGCTTGTACTGCCTTTTCGACATGATTCGCCCTTCGAAGCCCACCCAAGTGATCGAGTAGCAATGCTCGTAACGAGTCCGGGAGATGCGTGTAATCCATCGAGACAGGCCGAGGCGAGGGCATTGAGTCCACTCGAAGGACCGAGCGGCTCTGCTGTCTCTGGTATGCTTGAAAGAAGCGGAGTAAGGTATCCGAGGGTGGGACAGTTTCGGCGTGTTTTCGAAGATCTGAGAGGAGAGTGTCCACGAAGCGTGTTTCGAGAGCTTTGCCGCACCGTGCACGGAGGGCTGTGAGGTCTACTTGAATTGAAGCAATGGCTCTGACGGGGCGAAGGTCGATTATGGGGGTTGTAAATTCACATGGAGAGCGTCCTTCTATTAAAGCTTCGGTGGCATCTATCACATTCATTGCCGCAACGATATCATCTTTCTCCAGACACTCCTCTACCTCGTTCAGCTTTTTGATAGCATGAGCAATCTGTTCTATCGAGTTGACCAACTTTTGGATATTGGCTTTCCGTCTTCGTATTCGAACAACTTCAAGACCGGCGAGAGCTTGGTCCCTGTCCAAACGGTCCAACTCGGCTCTCAAAGACTGTATCTTCCGGACCGATGCATCGGCTTCTGCGTGCAACTCTCTCAGATCACCCAAAGCGGCAAAAAATCCAGATGAGGCAGAGGATATTTCTTTGATCAAGTGCACTTCCACGATATCCATATACCAGCTCAGCTTTTCCTGGAGAATCGCATTTGTCGCCAACGCCTTTCGGTTAACCCCGGGATACCCATCCGGGCCGTTCTCTTGTATCGGAGATTGAATGACGTGACTCCTTTCACTAACCACATCGAACGTCCTGGGGTTTTCCAAATGAAAGTTTTCGTCAAAATATATCTGAGGAACCGTGCTTAACGGGGGTATAGCGACGCTCTGCTTCCGTAATGAGGTCTTTCTACTTGCGATACCGTCATCAGCGGATTGTGGGCGTATCGGCGGGTTGGAGGGTATCAATGATGTCTTTCTGCTATCCGGGCTTCTTAAGAGACCACCTCTGAACGGATCGGTTTCGGAAAATGGAGTGTCCGGTGTTCGGGGACGGCGTATGGCTTCCTCCCATTCGTGCTGTTTCGCTCGGTGGTACTTTTCGTAGTCTGGTGCGATGGAGAGGTACTGGCTGAACTCCCTGTATGCGACTTTGGTGATGTTGGTAAGTGTTACGGGAGGTATGTCTCGTGTTGTCGGTTTTGAAATGTTGGACCGTGAGGTAGCATTGTCGAGGAGAGAAGCGATGGCTGTAAAGAGAAGTAGAAGATCAGTAATCAAGACAATTTCCTCGAGATAATTTGAGAAGGTGATGTACCGGTATTCCTTAGCTCTTTGGCAGACCGATAGTCAGCTATGGAGTTGGTGGAGAAAATGGACGAAGCTGTGGAGCCTTTTCTGCCGCGAGGGTAGGAGGATGACGCCTGTTCACCGAATGAGAAGACGGAGAAGGTGGGAGATTTGGGCATGAAGGCCGCATCGTCGGTGAAGGAAGCCATATCTGATCAACAGATAGGACGAAATGTCGTCAGTTTCGAATCGGGAAGGAGAAAAGGTGCTGCTGTTGTCGGCGCGCGACAGGCACAGGCGGGTAGGGAAGATGAACTCTCTGTCGCAACCGTGGAATCATAATAATCGAGTCTCGACGTCCATTGCTGGGTAGGCGTGATCGTATTCAAACCGCCTTGGTGATTTCAATCGAATCGAGCGGGCGAGATGGTGCGGATATCGAGGGAGATGATGGTGACGTTACGGAGAGCTGTTTCATGCTGGTGATTCGCAGCGGTTGAGGCCACCCGAGCTTCGTGGATATTATATCACGTGACCGTCAACCTCACCACCAACACATTCGGTTTCCCGAGCGACGCACAGACGAGCGACAGTAAGTCGAAAGCTTCATTTATTCCTAGAAGGATATCGAGAACATGCTGGGCATATCTAGAATATTATAATAGAGCTTGATGATATAGTAGCTTGAATATTCGAGTGTTGCGTGAGGTTGCATTGCATTTCGCCCGCTGTGCCATGCGCGGGCTCTGATTGGTCGCCGCGTCTGAACCCGCTAACAACGACCGACACCAGCTAATTCTTCCTCTAACGCGCGTATATTGATTGATTGATAATAACTAATGCGATAGCGACCCGACTGCCCTCAGCTCCTATCCTCGACCCTGCCAGCTCTGAGCGGCGATACTGCTATTACGATAACTACACTCCCCTTACAAGACCATCGGCTTCTTGCAATCTCGATTACCCCGTTTCAGCAGTATCTACCACCACCCCGCCAAAATGGCTATGGACAGGGCATCCGTTTACTCCTTTCCGGTTTTACGATCAGAGTACGACGATAGCGGCGAATCCAACACTCAAATCGAAAGTCAATTTACACAATTCATCCTTACCTTCAAGCTCGGAAACAACTTTATCTATCGGTACGCTGCGACAACTTTGAATAACCCGTTTGACAAGGAGCTTCGCTGACTGTCATTCCAGAGACCAGCTGCAAGAGAACGTTTTAATCAAAACATACTGTCTAGATGTTCAGGTCATACATATCATAAGCTTCAGCGATGTACTCGCCGATGCCTTGGCTACGGAACCAGCTGAAAAGCTTCCGTTGGTACGGTCCTTAGTTTCTGAGGTATCATGGAGCTGTTACTAACATTGTTCTATCAAACAACAGTTCGAAGCCGCTGCTAAAGAATGCGCTCGCCGAATGCTCGTTCCCACTCTCGCAGCAGGCAAAACTGCTCCTGAAATCCCAGATATCCAAGTCACCCTCTCCTCGACCAAGAACGAAATCCGAATCCGTGACCTCACTGCTCAAAACGTCAGCAAACTTGTCCGCGTCCCTGGTATTATTATCGGTGCCTCCACCATCTCTTCTAAAGCTACTTCACTCCGTCTCCAATGCCGAGGTTGCCCTAGCACAATTTCCCTTCCCGTCAATAGCGGTTTCGCCGGCATCACATTACCACGTGTATGCAATGCGCCGAAGGAGGACGGTGCCGAAAAATGTCCCTTAGACCCTTACTTTATCCTCCACGAAGAATGTAAATTCATTGATCAACAGGTTTTGAAGTTGCAGGAGGCGCCAGATCAAGTTCCAGTCGGAGAATTACCTAGACATGTCCTGTTATCCGCGGATCGATACCTTACGAGCAGAGTAGTTCCTGGTACGAGGTGTAAAATTATCGGCATTTTTTCAATCTATCAAAATAAAGGAGCCAAAGGACCGTCTTCGGCCGTCGCTATCAGAACGCCGTATTTAAGAGTCGTGGGAATTGAAGTGGATCAAGACCACACATCGAAAGGAGCCGCCATCTTTACAGAAGAAGAAGAACAAGAGTTTTTAGAGTTGTCGAGAAACCCGCGGCTGTATGAAATCTTTGCTAGCTCCATCGCGCCATCGATTTATGGCAATCATGATATCAAAAAGGCCATTATATGTCTACTGATGGGTGGATCGAAAAAGATACTACCTGATGGTATGAGGCTGAGAGGTGATATCAACGTATTACTGCTCGGTGACCCGGGTACCGCCAAATCTCAGCTATTAAAATTCGTCGAAAAAGTCTCACCGGTATCGATTTACACGTCCGGAAAGGGTTCATCCGCAGCAGGTCTCACAGCTTCCGTTCAAAGAGATCCACAATCTCGAGAATTCTACTTGGAAGGAGGAGCCATGGTTCTCGGTGACGGTGGTGTCGTTTGTATTGACGAGTTTGACAAGATGCGTGACGAAGACAGAGTAGCCATCCACGAAGCCATGGAGCAGCAAACAATCTCGATCGCGAAAGCTGGTATCACGACTATTTTGAACGCTAGAACATCGGTTTTGGCAGCTGCGAATCCGATATTTGGCCGATACGATGATATGAAGAGTCCGGGTGACAATATTGATTTCCAGACAACCATCTTGTCTAGATTCGATATGATTTTTATCGTGAAGGATGAACACAATCAGGAGAGAGATAGAACTATTGCGAGACACGTTATTGGAATTCATATGAATAGAGACAACGACTCGAGTGCTCCAACAGGAGAAATTCCGATTGAAAAGATGAAGCGATATATTACATATTGCAAGACGTAATATTGCCCATTTTCCGTCTCTTCCTTCAAGTCTATCCTAGAGCAAACTACCGAATGCGGTTATAACTGATACTGATATATTCCACAAATATAGTCGATGTGCGCCAGTTTTATCACAAGAGGCAACGGAAAGATTATCGTCTCACTTTGTCTCGATTCGCAAGCAAGTTCATAAAACCGAGCTCGACTCAAACGAACGTTCTTCGATTCCAATCACCGTCCGTCAACTGGAAGCCATCATCCGTATCACCGAATCTTTAGCCAAGCTCACACTCTCGTCCGTCGCCACTGAAGCGCACGTCGATGAAGCTATTCGGCTCTTCATGGCCTCGACTATGGACGCTGTAAGCCAAGGTAGTACGCTGAGCGAAGAGGTACTACAGCAGGCTTCAAAGATCGAAGATGAGTTGAAGAAGCGGTTGCCGATAGGTTGGACTACCAGTCTGGCTACACTGAGGAGGGAGATGGTGAATAGGAGGGAGTATAGTGTGAGTGCGTTGGAGAGGGCTTTGCAGGTTATGGCGAGGAGGGAGTCAATTCAGTTCAAGAACCAGGGCGCGCAGATTGTTAGGATTGGGATTTAGGCCCGACGCGTCTTCACTCTCTTCCTTTTCATATTGTATGGAAGGCTGTTTAATCAACAGCATTATTTTTTTAGGGTTGTAGTTACGAAGGGACGACATTTGCAGGATCGGATGTCCGAGACATGAAGAGCTCTTATGACGGATAACATGGCGGTCCCAAAAAGGAAATAACCAAGCACCAAGAAGATATAATTCATCTAAGAGATGATATTTTATTTGAATTCGGAGCTGTCTCGTAACGTTAAAGGTGTGCTCGCTTGTCTAGCACCCACGCCAGCGCTTGCGTATGTTGAGTACGTACTGATACGTACTTTGCGCGAACGTCTATCAAAATCACTGTAAACGTAAGCCCGGTGCCGTACGGACTGACCCAGGCCATCCGTATATAAAATGAATGAGCCTTTCGAAGCCAAAAAATTATATGAAGGAGGGTGTCACAGGAGCAGCGGGTAGAAATAACGGCGAGTGACCAGCGCAAATTAGAGGCCATCGTTTTCGTTGGCTCGGATCAGCCCGCCAAGAAGAGAAAAGGCGAGACAGCTAACAACACCACACAGCTGGGCACCACGTAACAACCGCAGCTCAAAAAGAACCTCACAGCTGGTCAACTTGGTTGGTCCGGACCCCTAGCAGATATTATAACAATACCATCTTCTTATCTCCCCCCCCATCGCATCTCCTACTTCCCGTTTCCTCCATCGCGAATACTGCAGACGCTGCTCTGACCTCGTCCGATAAGCCTACGCCATGACAACCCAAGCCTACTCGTTCGTCTTTCCTCCCTTAGGTGCTGGCAAGATAAGAGACTTTGAGAAGCATAGCTAACAGCTCCGAGCGACACCATTTAGACAAAGCGTCAACGACCCGCAGCTTATTACCACCGTCAACAAGCTTCAGGATGTCTTTGCGACTGTCGGAGTACGTATCATGTCCTTGCTTGGCTAGCATTCATGGCTTTGCTTCAGGCTGAAGCTCAAGAGCAGGGGAGCTGACGATAAGCTGTTCTTCATAGGTCCAAAACCCCATAGATTTGCCACAGATTGTTGTCGTCGGATCTCAGTCGTCAGGAAAGAGTTCCGTGCTAGAAAATATCGTCGGAAGAGATTTGTACGTCACCCCCACCCCCTACCTTCCTTCGTTGGTTCTTTTGAAGACATGGAGCTGACTTTTTCTCGCTACTTCCTTCAGCCTCCCGAGAGGTACTGGTATCGTCACTAGACGGCCGTTGGTACGCAAACTTCTCCTTCCCATATCATTCCTCTCCGTTTCGATAACTCACGCGATCAATCCCTCTCCAGGTCCTCCAACTTATCAACAGACCGGCTGGTACGAACAACCCCGTCGTCAACGGCGATACCTCCAAAGCCGATAATGTTCTCAAGGGAACCACGGATTCCGCTGCCAACCTTGACGAGTGGGGCGAGTTTCTCCATATCCCCGGACAAAAGTACTACGACTTCAACAAGATCCGAGACGAGATTGTCAAGGAAACCGAAGCCAAAACTGGCCGGAACGCCGGTATCTCGCCTGCCCCCATCGGTCTGAGAATATACTCTCCCAACGTTCTGACTTTGACGCTCGTCGACTTGCCCGGTTTGACCAAGGTGCCGGTGGGTGATCAACCGAAGGATATCGAGAAGCAGATCAAGGATATGGTTTTGAAGCAGATTTCGAAACCGAATGCAATCATCTTGGCTGTCACGGCTGCCAATACCGATTTGGCAAACTCTGATGGTTTGAAGCTGGCGAGAGAAGTTGATCCTGAAGGTAGAATTCTAATCACACTCAGCTCATTTGTTGTAAGGTTTCACTGACGGACTTGCTAGGTCAACGGACGATTGGTGTGCTCACCAAGATTGATTTGATGGATGACGGAACTGACGTTGTCGACATTCTCGCCGGTCGTATCATCCCTCTTCGTCTCGGTTATGTTCCCGTCGTCAACCGTGGCCAACGTGATATTGAAAATAAGAAGCCGATTCAAGCAGCCCTTGAGTATGAGAAGAATTTTTTCGAAAACCACAAGTCCTACAGGAACAAGGCGCTCTACTGTGGTACTCCTTACCTGGCTCGCAAGCTCAACCTGATCCTGATGATGCACATCAAACAAACCCTCCCCGAAATCAAAAACAGAATCTCGACGTCTTTGCAAAAATACGCTAGCGAGCTTCAAACTCTCGGCGATAGCATTTTGGGCAATAGCTCTAACATTTTACTCAACATAATAACGGAATTCTGTAACGAATACAGAACAGTACTTGATGGTAACAACCAGGAGTTGACATCGATCGAGTTGTCTGGTGGTGCTCGTATTAGTTTTGTGTTCCATGAGGTCTACTCGAACGGTGTCAAGGCAGTCGATCCCTTCGATCAGGTCAAGGATGTAGATATCAGAACTATCTTGTACAATTCGTCCGGTTCCAGCCCTGCGTTGTTTGTTGGAACGACAGCGTTCGAGTTGATTGTCAAGCAGCAGATCAAGAGGCTCGAAGACCCAAGTGTGAAGTGCATCAACCTTGTGTATGACGAACTCATCCGAATCTTGAACCAATTGCTCCAGAAGCCAGTATGTTATATTTTACCTCTATTTTTTCATTCTTGGCTCAACTAACGAAATTATAGTTATTCCGCCGCTACCCGATGCTCAAAGAGAAATTCAACGCGGTTGTCGTTTCCTTTTTCAAGAAGGCCATGGCTCCAACGAATAAACTGGTCATGGACCTAGTATCTATGGAATCCTGCTATATCAATACTGGTCACCCCGACTTCCTCAACGGCCACCGCGCTATGGCTATCGTGAACGAGAAGCACAGCGCCGCTAAACCTGTCCAAGTGGACCCGAAGACTGGAAAGCCGCTGCCAAGGACGGACTCCCCAGCCCCTAGCATGGATGCCACCGAGAACACCGGCTTCTTTGGCAGTTTCTTCGCCAGCAAGAATAAGAAGAAGATGGCTGCTATGGAACCTCCACCACCAACTCTCAAGGCCTCGGGAACTCTAAGCGAGAGGGAAGGAATCGAAGTTGAGGTTATCAGTATGTTTTATCACTTTTCCGAATATGAAATGAAAGATTTGGTTTTATTAACACCCTTCTTACAGAGCTACTCATCCAATCCTATTACAATATTGTCAAGCGAACCATCATCGATATGGTTCCAAAAGCCATCATGTTGACTCTCGTGCAGTACGTTTATCTGACCCGCTATCTCTTTGTGTTGGCTTTCTAACCTCTTTATGCAAAATAGATACACGAAGGACGAAATGCAACGCGAACTCCTCGAGAACCTATACAAACTCGACAGCGTTGACGACTTGCTCCGCGAATCAGACTACACCGTCCGAAGAAGGAAGGAGTGTCAACAGATGGTGGAATCGCTGACCAAGGCTCAAGAGATCGTTAACACCGTCGGTTAGAAGCTGGTTCGCCTCCAGTCTTACGAAGGGCGGATATAACCGAGCCGGATTGGATTCCCAGAAGTTTGCTGGCAGGAGAGGACGCGATGCACGATGCTGTAATGAATGAACTGATCGATATATTATATTATTCTTTCTCTTTTTTTTGGTTGTGCTTCTTTGCGTGACCTTTGGAGGGTTTCTTTTTTTTACGTTTTAGCTTCGCACACCTGTCTCTCTACTCCTCTTGTTGGTAGCAAAGTTTGGAGGATGGTTTCTTGTTCTCGTGTGGTGCTACTTCTTTTAAATCTTTTCTTTATATTCTGGATGACTCTTTGATTTGTGTTAAAAGGCTAGAACGATTTATTTGATGGTTTAATAGGATTTTTACCCTTCTATTTGACAGGTTATAGGCTTAAATTTAACATGTTGTGAATAGTTAAATAGCGAAATAGATCTGGCTATAAATGATATAGTTGGGGCCTAAGCGCTTCCTAGGTTCCTAATTGATTTGGTAAGTATACGGGTGGACCGAATGGAGACGTTCAGTTGACAGTTGTAGATGTTTAAATGGAGCATATATAGGATTCGTTTTACAACCGTCTCAATCTTGCAGTCTGGTTACGAGACTTTAGTCTTGATGGTATTCTAGTTCAGATGGATTTCGCGTTGTCAACGCCATTTTCCAACAACCACCTTTTTCACGTCGGCCGACTTATAATTATATAATAAACCTTCCTTTCTTTCACAAACCACCAAACTTTATATAAATCCAAATTTTTAAGCCATAAAAGTCGTTCGATATACCCCATGAGCGCCCGCCAACGGCACTCTCGAACCACAACCTCCGACGGCTGGACCACCATCTCGCATTCCGCCAGAAACAACAAGAATAAAAATAAAACCAAAACTAGTAACAATGTACTTATAGCACATAAATCAGACCTGAAAATCCACAATGCACAAATACAATCCGATGGTGATGTCGCCATTACAACAGCGACAGTAGCAGACCCCTTCGAGCTAGAAAAAGTGAGGAAGACGTTAGACAGTCAGATTGATATCTTTAACTCTTCGAAGTGTCATGATGGGTTGAGGGGATTGTTTGAACGGGAGGTGTTTCTGAGGGATTCACCTGGGGGTGGTGGTGGTTCTGTCGTTGATAAGGTTTTGGTGTTGGCTTTGGGGTCTATTTCGGATAGTTGGAAAAGGGCGCCGGGGTACCAGCTCGCTGCGGCATTGACGATACTTGACCTTTTGAAAGAAGAGAAGGCTAGAATCGAGGATTCGAGACGAACAGATAGTTCCAAGAGCGGGGATACCAATGATAAAGGAGATGGTAACTCTGCGCAACAAGATACAAAGGATACATCCCAATCAAATACGCATGTGCAGCTGGGTTTAAAAGGTATAGAAGGAAAGGAAGATAGAAATACAGATATACCAATTACCGCCCTCTCATATGACCCAGTCTACACCCCAATCGACCGACACATCCAACGAACCCACGGACTAACACCCATCCCGGCCTCCGCTATCCCCACCGCGGAAGAATGGTACAGAACTGCAGTGGTATATATGCCCCACGCTTCGATATGGTTAAACCACAAGTACTTTACGATGAAGCCGAAAGCGTGGATTGGCAATTCTTTTGAGATGTATGAGGTTGCTGCGGCTGGTGGGGGGGAAGTTGGGGATTTGTTGAGGGAGGTGGAGGGGATGGTTGAGGGGGAGGGGTATGTTAGGTATGAGTGGCCGGATGAGGAGTGGGGTGGTGGTGCGGTTTTTAATAATCTGGTGGTTTATGTTAGGAGAGATGGTGGTGGGTCTTGTGATCTGGGAGGTGGTGATAAGGGATCGGGAGAAGGTGGAGGAGTGGAGGAGTTGGTGAAGGAGATTGGAGGGGTGAATCTTGGGTAATATCATTGTTGGAAGAGAGTGGTATGCGAGATCAGTTAATATCACAATGTGGATTTTATAATGTCTCGATAGTTTCGGGTGTAGGTTGGCGTTTAATGTCTAATCAATATTTGTATCCTTAATGAAGTTATGAGGCATTCTTTGTATCTCATAAGCATAGTATGCACTGAGATACTATCATTGCTGAATAAGTGTTCGAGCATGCCGTTAGAGTGGCTAATTCCAGACCAGTCGGAAAGTAGTTGCTACAGTATAGCAGCCTATATAGTTTGATAGTATATTTTATATTGTTCTCGAAACCAAACCCTCTCGAAGGCACTATTATATGATATACATCTAGGAGTCAGCTTCAGGGTACCGGCTTAGAAAGACTACAGTTTGCAATTTTTAAATCTAGTACGTAGGAAACACGGGATGCTTTAATTAAGATATATTGCACTTTATATACAATCGGAATGTATTGTACCGGTGACTCGATCAGGAATTTCGATAGATATTAAATCCAATTATATACCCTAGTTAACGCTATAACGATAGTTACGCAACCGCTTTTCCGATAAAACCCCCAACTTGATTTGATACATTGAATGAAAGACATGTCATTGGTCATTAAAAAGTTCATACACCACATTCCTTTCGTAAAAACCCCGACATAAAAAAAAAAAAAAAAAAAAAATATAGCTCGATAGAAAAAAGAAAAAGAAAATACAAGAAGATGCCTACCCCGTGTAACCCTCCAAACGCAAATCAATCTGAAATACGCACGAGGGATGAATAACCCGCGTGTAGGTATGTATGTATGAATTGCAGCGCGAGAAGATGAGAAAGAAAGCATTAACACTTGCACCCTACGACTTTGTCGAAGCAGTAACATTCTCGCGACCCACCGATTTCTCGCTATCGTTCGTTTTGTCGCTCCTCACGCTCATTCCAACCGATTCCAATTTATTGAGAACCTTTGGAGTGTAGTAGATGATCAAAGCTCTGACCGATGGTGCACAAGCGCAAATGAGGGCAAGGTTGAGTTCGACACTATAATAGTCATGAAAGTTAGCAAAGTCACCTTCTCTGGGGCGTGATAGTAGAGCGTCAGATTCTCACATAGTGTAAACGTCGACTTCGAGATTAGAACTAGCTTTTGCACTATATCTCGAGAATTCGTTGATAATCCACAATCGAAGGCCGCTAGCAATGCAAGCACTAGAATAATATATCAGCATAGGTATTCTTTGGGAAGGTTCACTAGGGAATAAAAGGAACTTACACGCCACCCAGGGAGAATGTAATCACGGCCAAAACCTTTTCTTTCGGTTTGAGTTTGAGTTTGAATACCAAAGGCATCGGCAAGGCCCAAATCGCAAGATCGGTAAGGATATAAAAGGAACCATAGGTCATTATTGGTATATTGAGGTTGAAGTTGCAGTTAGTATGATCCAGTTTGTAGTTCCAGGTATCCCAATGGTGACACTGAACGAATGGCGTGATGAACGAGGCGAGAGTATCGGCAATCGTAAGGCCACCGATAGCATAACAGGAGTAATGGACCCAGTTGAACTTTGTCATGCGGTAATAGAATAACAACAATGATAATTTTGTTGCACACATTGCCCAAGGATAGATCAGTTGCAGAATGGTGTATAACTATTGTGTATTTCCGATTAGTAATGGAGTCAATAATGTTTTCCCTTCATAATCAAACTCGAGTGTCGTGAAACTTACTCTTGCTGATTCTCTGATATCATTCCAAGTTTTGTCATAGTAGCGCATGTAGGCTCCCTCTATTCGATAGATAAAATTAGCGTGCTTCAGTGCTATTTATTAGCAATCTGCAGAACAGGTAACTTACCAACGCGACCCCGGTGGACCGCAAGGCCTCCAAATACAACGGCGAGAATCTAGAGCGTGCGAGACACTGAGATGAGATACTATTCCAGATAATTCGAACAAGAGAATAATCGAAAGCCGGGGAATGGTATTCGCCCCAAAAGATACTTACATAACCAAGAACAGCGAGGAAATCGAAATCTTTAATACCGTTAGCGATTTGGTGCCTAGACCACAATCGCAAGCCGATTGCCAAGGTTGTCATGACTGTAAGTGCTGCAAACAGAGGTGCTATGACATCTGTATTTCGTTCATGCGGTAGTAAAGGCTCAACCTGGTACGCTATTATACAGACGATGTTGGCAAGCCCCTCTGGGCTTTCAGTTTGCTCATATAAATATGGTACGTCTTGAGGCCGTGCGCCAAAATAGTTTATAAGATCGGATGGTTCTATAGTAAAGTTCTGTGATGCCATGGCAAACCTGGCCATCGTGTTGATGATATTGAGGATGATCTGGTTCTCAAATTTGAGAGCTACAGCACCTATGACTATGGAATATGTCAAGGCGGCCAATAGGGAATCATCGTCAAGAACCTGCGGCTGTGACGGGTCCTGACCGGGGGCGGTCGAGTTCGACATTTTGACGACGATATGTTTGCTATTCGACAAACAAACAAGTTGGAAGAGAGGCTCGATAACGGCGGTGCGGGAGAAGAAAGATGTTTGGAAAGGAAGTATGCATCGTTTATTTAATTACTTGTAAACTTTAGCTGTATCCAAATCGACAAGCATTGCCAAATACTGTTTCAATAGCCAGACTTGGGTCCTCTTTGCTTCCACGCTTTGCTTTTTTGGCTTTTTCATGGATCGATTCCCTTTTTTCTATGTCTTCGGTTAGCCCTCCGAAACTAGCTAGACGGTGCCCGCCTCTTATCGGCGAGTTCATCCAGCTCTGGGCACGACTGTGTTGCGCTCCAGGTCCCCCAAATGCTGCCGTGCGTGTGGATGCATTTGCTGAACGGAGGGTTTTAACAAGTTCGAGACTCCCAGCTTTCAACCTTGGAGGCGGCTTGACGGATATATTCCAGTTATCGTTCCTGCTTTTCTCCTTTTGTCACAAGTGGATATTTTCCCCTTGTTAACGAAGGGCGGGGACTATCATATAAAATCAGACTAATGACTCTAACTTTCCCTTTTTCCTGACTTGAAGTCCATCATATGGCGGACTTCAAGAAATAACACACTCTGTGAAAATTCAGAAGGTTGGATGTCTTGAATGCATGTAAAATGAATAGTACTCCCTCTGTACGTGACAATCACGAGTGCCTAAGCTTATAAGAGAGACGCCCTTGATCACTTGTCCTTCTAACCTCAGTTCTCTCCCAACATCCTTTTCTCTAGTAAATTAATAAATATACTCCAAACTTCGCCAAGATGAGGTTCCAATCGAGATCAAGCCCCAGGCATATTGCCATCCTCTCTCTTCTCTTCGCATCACCGTCTATGTGTTACTTTTTCGGATTTTTCGTACCCTATTATATCAACAAGCGAGAGGTGGAATTCAGCAACGTTGAATATCGTGACTTGGACGAGCGCGACCTCTTCCCCGCGCTCGAAAATGCAAATGGATTGGAGAAGAGACAGAATGGGTGCAGCCAATGTTTCGTCGTGCCCTCAGTCACTTATTCTCTCACCGGTTCCTTGTCGTACATGGCAACTCCATATGGTCCCTGTACGGTGGCCGCATCGACCTCAAACCTCTGTCCCACGGATTACTTCTGCGCGTGCCAAACAAATACAACTAGCATTTGCATCCCTACTGCCGTAGCGCAATCTGTTAGTGTTTGCTCGCAATACACTGGTCCGAAAACAACAGGTGCAGACTGGGCCAATGTGAATACAACCTTTATCTATACTTTGAGTTCAGCTCTCTCTGTTTGGGCTGCCCCGTCTGGACAATGCGGAGGAGTTGCCGCAACCTCGGCCTCTACTAGTAAGCACTCTTATCTCGAACCATCACAAATTGCCTAATAATTCTAATTATCCCCAACATTAAATAGGCTGGAATCCTGTTCAAACCGTCTGCCCACAAACCCAGGCTTGTGTATGTCAAACTGCTGGAGTATATTCTAGTTGCGTTGATACCAGTGCGAGCGGTTTCAACGGTCCTGCCTGTCCAAACACGTGCAGATACGAATTCACTGTCTCTTTACCTCCACCCAGCTCAACGGCTTTGATGAATGGTCAATGCGGAGGCAGCTGCTGGCCTGGTCCCACCAATTGTCCCGCCGGTGCAAGCTGTTTCACAGAGACTAGCCCAAATCCCGGTGGCTATGCTGAGTGCAATACCGCGCACGGCAGCAGACTCAGGGTCCGCAATAACGTAGATAACGCAGACGCCGGAATCAGGGTTCCGGTGCAAGCCCGCGCTATTGCCACTATGGTATACTTCTAAACGGAAGCTCTCAAAGGCTTTCTTCGAAGCCCAATAACTCAAGATCCAAAATCTCGATAACCATATTACAGACAATGTATTTTGGCTAAATAGTTTAGCCACACATATGGTTCTATTCTTAATATTAATGGACTTAACGTTTTCCTGAATTTCAGAATCTTGTATCTTTAGAAACAATAATACACTATTTTCATAAATCTACCATGCCTTTCTTTGCCACCCTCTGAGTCTCGTAAGACATCTTACTGCGACAGATCATTCCAAATACGATGGCGCTTTTATTCATCGGAGGGTTTCGTAGACACGTCCCACGTGTATTTGGCTTCTGCGTTGTTAGCGTGTTATTTCTGGAATAGTCTCGGTGCCAAGACTGTTACTGGGATTAGCCCTGCCCGCTCCAATCCGCCGTCGAGCGACATTCCAGCGTCTTGTTACGGCGTGTGCACCGGAGAAACCGGACCATAAAAACGGGGGCATCTTTTTCAACTCTCTTTCACCGTATTTTCATTTATCGACACCTTCATTTGGTGACTAGCCCTTAATGTAAAAAATTCAATTAAAGAATGGGCTTACGTAGCTTACATCTTGCCTTCGAATGGTCCCAGCCAATAGTTCTGGACGAGGCGTTGTGGCAACTTTCCCGCTTACGGTTTCGTACGATATAGCCCGCATGTCCGTTGACTTCGCTTCAAGGAACCTTCTTTGTCAAGACGGGTGTGTGATGACGATTTCCTGGTCAGGCTCCCCCATCCGAGCTTTTGAAGCTCGGATCCCTAGTAAGTCTGGTTGCACGGATTAGTGGAGCGGCTCCTCCACATTATTCAAAGTCTGGTCGTCCTTTTCAGCCCCACCATATTGTCGAAGACGCGGAATATATTAATCGCATTCGCATTAAATCCTCTTCTTGGATATCGGTTCGAGATAACCGGGGCTATTCGATAGCTGTCGTAGACATATACTAAGCCCTGATGATTGTGATATCTTAGCTTCGCGGTCAGCATACAGCCCTCTAAAGCTAGAACGGTCTTATTGCGCAATAAGATCATTCCTTGATTAGATTAAGGGCAATATACCGATTAAACGCATAAAAATAGGACCTCAATACGGACGCAGAATGTTTATCAAACAAAATACGCATTATTTATTTAAAATACTACCAGTAAATTTACTAGGATTCAAGCTTGAACCGATGAACGAGACTCGGCTGGCTTTATGCTCCGATGGCAAACTCTGATATTCATGTCTCAAGGCAACATGTGTCGAGCCGAGAGAATATTCCTCCCTCGTAGATACGGAGGCAAAGTTCACAATCTCGATCATCAGGACGATTTAAAACCAAGCACCCGAAATATTATGGCCATAATGAACTGGAAAACTTTGCTTTCTTAGCGCCCATTTGGAACTTTGCATATATATCCGGACTCTCACTATTGTGGCGTTGCTTTCGTCTCGTATAGTATTAGCCTGCTTGCATAGAACGTTGAAGCATGCATCGAGCCACTTATTGAGGATCGAAGAAAATTCCACGAGATGATCATCACGGAAGGATGTAGACTAAAAAGTGACAAGGGAGGACGCAGCTAGCTGACAAGTCCGCCGACGTTGCTAGGTTGTAAGAAGGAAATGTGTACATTGAGCGACAAAGTCATCACATGTGACTCCCAAGTGAGAGTTGCATTTGCTAATCATCTTGTCTTATTCCTATATTATAAAACCCTAATTAATAGTACCTGAATGGAGTATCTCTTTTTCGAGCATTGATGAACTCCTCAAAGTTTTCTCGGCCAAAATACCAAATTGCAAGCTAACTAAACTAAAGAAAAATATTTCAATCCAATATACCTCTATCTCCACCCAATATTAAAGGATCCTCGCTTCAAAGATTTATTCCAAAGGGTCCTCATAGCTTTGAGTTGGTCTCGGGAAAAGTCTGGTGCCACATTTTCGAATTCTCTTGAAGCCTACAGTCATAAACTTCCGCTGGGCCAATTTTTTGTCGAAACTCGCAACAGCCTCCCTAGATACCCTTTCAGTCATATCTCGAATCTCAGATATTTTCTTCTCTCGCTTCTTGATATTTCCTGCATGTTGCATTATTTCAGCAAACTCAAGTGGATAAACCTTTTCTATCAACCGCGCATATACGATATATTGCATCAGTTGATCATTTGGTCGTTGCATAATTGGACCTGCCGTGCGAAGTCTCGACATTTCGGAAGGACAGCTTGATAATATCTCATCAGCTCGTGAACCGGCTGAGAGATACCTCGAGAGACCATAGCCTCAATCATACTTGCCACACCCGCCACAATGGACATTAGTTGGTGACCAGAATGATAACTATTGGTATCGAGCCACTGCTCATGTTGGAGCATATCACCATCTAAGACCCATGACCTAAAACTCCAAGTTCCATCACATGGATGTACTCGCCGAATTTCGACAAAGTGAAGCGGCCTTTTTGATATATTTTTTCACCAGGTTTTGGTTTCTTTGTTAGTTTGAGTATCCTACAGGCCAAGACATCGGCTGTCGCTGCCAACCGACGAGGAGCTATCAATCTGTTGGCATTTTTCCCCAACAACGCAAACTGTCGACGCTCTAGCAGCCAGGACACCTTCTCGTACCCGTCATTCATCCACGAAATGACACCAAGTTTATAGAGTCGAGTAATCAGCAGGTGTATATCTAGCGGGGCGGCGGCGGTGACATATGATATGAAAGCTTGGATAGTAAGGCGGTGTTGCAAATTGGCTCCTGTGTTTTCTCCAGTCGTATGAGTCGCGTTGTAGCCCATGGAGCGCCAGCCATGCCAAATATCCCGGCAGAGGGTATTTCCTCTGGAGATCAACACGATCTGCTACAGGTTTAGGGCCTGTGGTGACCGTAAAGACACATGAGAAGAGCCACTTGCGAAAAATACCGACTTCCGTCAAAGCGTACGGATCTGTAATAAGCCTTTCGTTCTCTAACGCCAGTTGCCCTAGACTCGCGATTGTCGAAGACAATCGCGGTTAAAATCCGAGCTACTTCGAAAAATATTTGGTACGGATCGCAACCCTTTCCGAACTGGGTGGATAGAAGCATTTCGGGTGTGACAAAGTTAGTGCTATTTTGCATTATCGGTTAGGTAATATGGCGCGAGGGACTTATGAAACCATCCGTACGGTTGAATATGGTTAGAAGTGATTGATATTTTTTGGCTCTTTCCTCGTTAATAACCATTTTCCTTGCCAGAAGGCCAAGGTCTAAAATCTTGGTCCTAGACAAAACCACGCCAATAAAATCGTAAGACATCACTTTCCTTAGTTAAAGATCAACTATTACCATGGTGTTCGGGTGTCTGATGTTGACTTGGCGAATCCTCAAAAGCCTAGTCTCAATATTCCAGATTTGAGAATCGGAAGAATGAAGATTGGCTTGAGATACGATTTATTTATCAAAACCACCGGGACGACGTCCGAAGTCCCTGTAAGCGGCGAGATTAGGGAGAATGCTTATACGGGTATTCCGGATCCAAGAGCTATTGGAAACTACCTCGAGGAGCATTGGATGCTCGATAGCGCTGGGTTTATTGTACCTGGAAAAAAGCTACTCATTAGAGGTGCTTCCCTCTCGACTTGCTAATTCATATGCTTTAGAGGTAATTGCTTCCAATGCATGACCAACCAAATCGCGAGGACCACACGCGACAGAAGTATCAATATTCCCTTCTCTGATAGCATTATAGAATAGAGCTGCCGCGAAATATTCTCTTGCAGAAGAGATTGCAGTATCTCGTTTTTGTTAGTCATGGCCAGTTCGACGTACCGACTGTTCAAATCTGTAAGTCTATCCAGGGTGGTACATTGTTTTGGAGACAATCCTTTCTTGTTGATAGGAGCTGGTCCATCTAGGCCGGTATTAAGGGCTGCCCTGCAGTTAATCTGAAAGGCTGTTCCCGGCCCTTCCTCTTGGAATTGCATCTCATAGTAATCTTGAATACGGAATGTCTTATCGATAGGCTTGCCTCTCCAAATTATTGTAAGTTGTTCGGCAATATACACGTTATGGAAAAGGCGCCCGCGAACCCAAAACCGCAAACCGCAAGACGAATAGATTCCATTACCAATATATTAGAAAGTCGATCAACTAGAACCAAATTGACTTGAATCACAACTAAGACGATTCAAAATAAATTAGGTCAGCAAGACGACTTAAAAATTTAGAAGCCTTACTGGAACTAAGTAGTCTGTAAACAGGAGCAGTGCATCAACAAAAGTGGGATAGATAATAGAACTAGAAGGTTACATGTACAAAACTGTTGACGACTTCGTACTTGGTCGACTTACAAGTTCGCACTCCAGCAGCCAGGTCAGGTAAATATGAATGACTGGGGATCGCGATGCATCGATGCGGGACATGAATGTAGAGCTCAATATTTTCTATACATTTATATATTTTATATTTTCAGCATTATTACAAAAATATACATCGCTGTCAATATCAAATTTCGCAATATTGCTACTGGAAAGCCAAGGCCAAGCATAGTTCCTTTTTTCAAGCGGTAGATGAGTTTCCTGCATTGTCGTCGATTCGTTACAACTGTAGTTTTTCGTTTGTATCTGCTTGCTCACTACTTCTGTAACATTAATTGTTTGTTAGTGTAGTCTACATCAAGAACAGGAGAATCTAAAGAAACTTCTTTGATTGGATATAAGAGACATAATAGGCGTAGTAGAGGTGAGTATGGCTGCGTTGCAAATTGTATTCATAGAATTTTGTAAATGATTATTTCTGAAAAGGTGACGGATAAAGAAAAAGGGGTAGCCGTGGGGATTCCGCTAGCGGCGGGGGCACGTCTGCTCCAAAACACATGTAAACGTAAGATTGAGTACTCACCTCACACAGGCAAAGCCAAGACGAATATCTCGAATTACAATAATTGAAATGGTGTTGTTGTTGTGTTCGCTTCGCTTTGTGCGACACATTCCACCATCTTCCCGAACCAATTCGATCTCCAGACGTTGAAAGAAGCTAGAAGCTACCAACCCCAGACATTAACGTGTTATTGGTGTACATGTTATTGGTGTACATGTATTCCATGCTACTTGAGATGTTTAACAAGCTGTTCATGAATTACCTTGACAAGCTACATTTTCGAGTAAAACCAACGGCGTTAGCCCTTTGCTCAATGGATCCCGGATTTCCTTGCGCACTTGAGAATTGGTCCATGGTTCCGCAGCCTTGAATGCAATCCGTGCCGAATTGGCAGTTAGTGCCCCGCAACAGCAGCCGTTCAGATGTCACCAACTCATTACCCTTGCAATTGGCCGGCTACAGCACGACATATCCGACAATCCAGCGTCGATATCCCAGTGGGAAATTCTTCGGAGGCAGGTGGTAAAGTCACGGCCGGCGCATCGCCAGCCTCAGATGCAATCTTTCTTCGAATTAGGGCCTACGGAAGTCCCCTATTTTCGTCTCGAGAACCCCGGAACTGCATACAATACAATGTTTCCAATCTTATATTGAATCTAACTTAGACTATATTTAGCTATATCTACTATGACGATTGGTAGACAGTTCCGTCCCGCATCCTAGCCCTCAGATGACAGCTAGCTTTGTCATATCTAAAGAAAATAATTTGTTTCGAAACTTCCGTCTAGTTAACCGGCTCGGCATTTTCAACATAGGAAGCACTATGCAGATTTGCCAGTTGTCATGTCTCTTACATTCTCACCTCTTTCAGAAGTAACCCATTAGGACGTAGACATGAATCTGTGGAAAACACAAAATTTCCGAAACTGACGAAAGTTTCAAAGACGACACCTTTGTAATCCCTGTTTCACAATGGTACGAGCAAGCTTTAAGGCATTATTTTGAATACTGAGAAATTAATTCGACCATATATGAATTAGTGAACCGGATGCTAAGAATTTGTAACTCTAGTCCCTGAAAAATAAGTAGAAAACATCGAAAATATATATGTGTAGTATTCTATATTACAGCAATGTCAAAGAGAACCTAAATTTTCAAATGGTTTGATTTGTCAAGTCTCGTATTATTTTTCTAGATCTCCTTTGCATACCGCTTGTCTCTTACGTAGCCTAACCTCATGTACCCTCAATTGGCTCCCTCGAGCGATATAACATGGGGATTTTAAAATTACTCCACAAGCCACAGTTTTCGATAGATTTTACATTACTCATCGGTGTTTCGAAAGACACTTTGGTGGGGATGTACGTATGTAGATGACGAGGTCTGGTCTACCCAAGACGCAAACACTCCGCAAAAATCTCCGCAAAATATTAACGAATATTTTCATATCGTGTTTTCATATCATATTGATTTCCTCTGCTTAAATTTTCTAATCCTGCAGTCCCCCAAGGTGAATAACCACCCTCATTTAAATTGATGTTTCAAGCCTGCAACATGGCTCAAGGTGTTCCCGAGAATTTTTGGTTGCAGAAAATTTGTTTCATATCTGAGATTCAGAGCCTGGATATGCTTCAAACATCCACAGATTTATGTTTCGTTTAGCAGGTATAAGTCAACATCACATTATAACAGGACGATCTCATCTAATTTCAATTCCTATGTGCTACTATACATATTAACAGCCTAATTCAAATGCTCGAAAACTCCAAGTTCAAGTCCCACCAAGCAACCATATATCATGAAAAACACCGTTCATTATGAGGTATATAAAAGCCATAGTCCAAGCCATGAAAAGAGCGTATGAGCGAAGTATCAAACAAAGGTTCGAGTGTATTAAACTTCGCTATCAGGCCGCCAAAGCCACCAAACGTCGGAAATGTCGGGCTAAAACCATCAAAGATTTTTCCCGGCGGAAAGAAGAAGAAGAAGTGTGGAGTCCTAGAGATCTCGATCATTACACCAGACCGATTTTTGGCTTCTTCTTTATGCCTAAAGCCCCTGCAAGATCCTTCTTTTTCTTAGGCTGACGCTTGAAACTGGGTATATCCGCAGAGGCAACGGTGACCGCATCCTTCTCGTCTCCAAATGTGATGACACCTTTAGGTTGCTTTGATGAAGTCGATTCGCCATTTTGAATGTCGACTAGACGCCTCACATGGTCTCCATCAGATGTCTGGAACGCCCGTTTTGCCGCCTCTTCATCCTCCTTCGCTAATCGCTCTTCCTCTTCATCTCTTGCCTCTCGGATAGTCGTGATCGCATCCAAAACAGCACCCCCATCCGCCTTCTCTATCCTTGCATTCCTCGTCCTAATCTCGTCAAGTGCATCCGCAATCGCCATTTCTCTCTTCGAATCCAAGGTTTTTGTCTCCAACCTCGCCATTGCATTCTCATCCTCCTCTTCTTGAATCTGTTCCTCCAGCCTATTCAATCTCTCCTCTTCCGTCTCTTCAATGGCATTTTGATCCCGCCACGGTTCGAAATTCCTCACCGCCCCCTTCTCACATTCGTAGTCCATGTTTTTAGGGTCTGTCTTGAACACAATCTCCGAGCTGCATCGTGTACATCTAATATAGAACCTATAAACACTAATTGCGTAGTATTTCTCGTCTGTATGTTCTTTTCGCGCGTTGAACTTGCGTCCTTTGTAAATGTACTCTCCGCATGATGTGCAGCGCATGCTGAAGGGCGCCATGAGACGGACGGTCTGAGATTTGGGACCGGAGGATTTAGGTGCCTTGGAGCGTTTGATCTTCGACGGGTCGAAGTCTGGGGGGTACCATTTCGTGAGAACTTTACGTTCAGACATCGCGGCGGGTTATAGTAGAAGGGATTATATCGGGTGTTTGGGTGTCCGAGGTCTCGTTCTTCTCGAAATAGAGGTATATAGTATCGGAAGGAGTTTTTAAAACGTATACCGGGCGTGGGTGGCGAAAAAAGGGTGAATCTTGGTCCAGAGATAGATTTCAAGGGTGGTTGTTCAGAGTTATGTCCGTCACGACTCATCGCTCTTTTGCCATCTCGCGTTTTAGATCGGCAAAATCTTCGCGCTTATCGCGCTTGCTTCCAGAATGCAACAAGTTGCAACACATAATAGAGCCAGGTTTTGTTGTCTCGTAATCATCCAAACCAGACACTTATAGAGTTGTCCCTCATAGGCCTCATAGTCGTATGCAACGTTATCAATTCAAATAAGATCAAATTTGTCGATTAGACTTTTCCATTTACATTATTAATTCAGCTGAACATTCGAACAAAAACTTATGAGACTTTGACCCAGAGTTTTCTGCAGCGTCTGGTAACGAGACTAAGTTTTCTACAGATAAAGTTGAAATTTTAACTCCATTGGCTCCAATATCCCGCCTTTTAATCAACGCTATGTTTCATACTCTCTGATCAGTGTGAATATATAAAAATAGTTTCTAAATATGCTCTTTTTTCAACCTCATCCTTAAAGTTTGTCATCGGACACAGATTTTCCGGCGTCCACGCTATACAGAGATATCAACCTCGGTGCTTCGATGATAAGAGTGACTTCTACCGAGGTATATTGAAACATGTGGCTTCGGAATTGCAGCAAACCCCGTCTCAGCATGTGGATCGGATACCCAGCCTGAAACTAAATTCCGAATCGGCGCACATTACAACCAATGAAAACACGGGCGCCGCATTTCCGATCGAATCTCATTCTGCCAACGTTGTCCACATCTTGAACACCGCTACCAACCCTTTCATGTGCTAATTATCACCCAAGCGGCTACCCGCTGACTATTTCAGGGGTCTATACGGTTACAGCACGTGCCAGTATCCGGATCCATCAAAATCATTTTCCCATCTCACCAAACCATGCATAATGCTAGTCTCGAGAAGCATAATGCAAGGTCGCACGTATTACATGTTGCGCTCACCTTTTCTTCCTCCGGGTGGATAGCCAGCAAACCAGAGTTCGCAGAATGGGAAATATGATACGCATCTCAAACTGTGATTTCCCTTTTAACATGTTTGTATCTTTTAGTTGTGTGACCTGAGTGTTTTGAGGGTACATGTTACAATACCGCCACGTGGGAATGCTGTGCACATCCAACCAACTATCCATCCATTACGGCGGCTAATATTTAAATTTGGGGGGCTTTATGACGACAATGCACCGTTACAACGGACTATAAGCCTACATACAACGTCACTCTTCACAATAGAATTGGATGCATTTCGATACGATTGACTTTACTTCCGGACACGAAACATCACTCTACCAGAGCTGCTTTTACCGGAGTTACTTTCAGCTCAAGCCTAGCTACTTGCTCTCATTCTCATTCGTGCGTACCTTGTCAAACTGTATGCAGCCAAAATATACCAAATTACTACATGAACCCAGAAAACCCATTCCATGTAACATGACACCAACAGCTCGTCTTGGCAAATACCCACCCATTCGTCCATGCGACCCCCGATGAGAACCTAGTCTGGGGGACGCCGCTAACGTGCAAAATGAGAACCAGAATCCTTCCCCCCGACCCCGGTTTAGAACTCCTAAAATATACATGTTCTAGACCTTCTTTTTGCCACCATTGTCTCACAGCTATGCGTTTAATCCTCGCGCGCCGCCCTACTTTATTTAGTCTGTACACGGTAAGAAAAAGAAGGCGAGCCTCTCGTGTAACTTCAATTTGAAAAAAATAAGAAACTTATGTCATCCACGTGGTGAAAAGAATGGACGAGTTCTCGGGTATTCTCCTGTTCATATATTTACTTTAACTCCGTGTATACGTCCAAATCGTATATAGAAACCATCAACGGTGAAAGTTATATCACAAAATCATCGTTTGGCATATCTGATTTTAAAGCTAAGATGAAAGTCTGCACGATAAGAATTCAATTGACTGATACTTTACATGTATACATGTATCATGTCAAATTTTCAATCTTCACTTCAAATCAAGTCAAATTTGCAAAGAAAACCCATGCAAATTAACTTCCTAAGAAAAAATTAAGAGTAGATTATCGAAGAAAATCTTGATATTCGTACTACCCTTCAATCCCCCCAACCATCCCTCCAGCTCAGCAAGGTAAGCTCGCGAGAAAGAACGAGAGGAAGGAAAAGAAGGACCGAATAGAAGAAGACTAAAAACACGAAAAAAAACATATTACTATACTAAAATTTATCTTTCTCTTTTGTACCATGCCCATATGATAACTGATAACCCTATGTGCTCAAAACAAGACCCGACCGACCCCCCTTAGCACCTTATTTTGTTCCGCATATGCGTGTTGAAATTTTTTTATTTTAATTTTTTTGGTCCCACCTTTATATCGATTCATTCACCAACTTTTGTCTTTCCAGCGTTATAATGAGTTCCCTCCCACCCATGTTGCTCCAACTCCAAAAAAAGATAAAAGCGAAATGATAAAAAGAAAATGAAAAAAAGGAAGAATCCAAATGAAGGAAAGGTAAAAAGGCAAGTAGAGAAGTAAGTAATTTAACAATAAAGATGAAAAGTGGAGAAGATGAGATACATGAAAGGTACGGACGTGATGTCGATGAAGAGCTAATAAAAGCTATGAATGGAAATGCAGTCTTGTCGCGTACACATGCATTAAATATGTCAATTTATGGATGCGAAAAAAAAAAGATGATGATGAAAAGAAGAAAAATGCCCAGGATATCCTATCGCTCCATATCTTTTGCAGACTTAAAACAAAGGCTCGTTGAACGTCGTGAAGATAAAACAGCAATAAAAAGTGCAAGGGAAGAACGGAATCGAAAGGATAAAAAGAAGAGTGAAAAAAACTGAATGGATAAGAATGAATTTAAACACGTAAGTTTTTTTGGTCTTTTGCACTGTTGGAATTAGAGGATTCGCATACTATATTTGAAGAAGAGAAGAAAGCGGTTCGCGTGGAGATAATGGGATAGCAGTCTTGGGAGGAAGAGAGATATCAGGTGTTTAACGGGTAGGAGAGTCGATGCCAGCATGTAAAATATGAATCGGAAAAAAAGCCGAAACGAAAGCCCTCGTTCTATATCATTTAACCAAGTCCAGGCTGGCTTTTTGCTTTGGAGACGAGCACTTCTACATCGCCGGAGAGCGGGTAGAAGACATGGATCCGTTCATGAGCCTCTGTCGAGGTTCATCATTGAGACCGAGTCCTCCAATACTGTTAGAAAGGAAGGAGAGGTCCTCGTTCGGCATACCGGAGTAACCATTTCCACCGGGTGGCATGCCACCAAAACCTGGGTCGCCACCGCGTTGGTCAAAAGGTCCACCCATACCTGCGCCACCGTGTCCCATATGAGGATTGCCGATTGGAGAGGAGAATCCGCTGCTACCAGCCACGCTTCCTCCCATTCCGAAGCCGCCTTGGCTGTATTGTGGACCAGGGTATCCACCTGGTCCGTGGAAGGCATTCGAGCCAAGAGCACCTGGAGGTGGGATCAATCCAGCACTAGGAGGGCCAGAGTAGGGAGAAGCAGCCTCGATTGGAGAAGAGTAGCCAGTGTCGGCGACAACAGCGGCACCAGCACGACTGGCGCCGCATCGGAGACAGCTAACATTCTTTGCAAAATTGTGATAGCCACAATTCTCGGAGCCGCATTTCCAATCTCCAGCACGGAACGGGACCATGCTTCCGCCAGACGACATTGCTCTACCCATGCCGTGGGAGTGTCCGTGAACCGCAAGAGTGGGAGGTGCTGGTGGCAAGAGAGATGATGGAGGATAGAAGGACGGGAAGATTTCTCCACCACCACCGCCAGGAGCGGCGCTGACAGCAGGGTAGGAGCAACGGAAGCAAGCGGTGCGGCGCTGGAAGTTGGAGAACCCACAAGATGGGCAAGTCCAATCCCCAGGGCGAGGTCGATTCTTGCTCGGAGGGAACGGAGTCAAGATATCTGCAGCTCGGTCTAAGACCCGGCTACTACTCGGTGAGACCTCAATGGCTTTTTCATTTAATGCTCGCCCGTTCATACAGAGACTTTCGGCAGCCTAGAAACCACATTTGTTAACAAAGACTCTTCATGCTATACTGTTTGCAAACGAGAACATACCTCTTCATGAGAAGAGAACACGGCAAATCCAGTTCCAGTAGGCTTATGCTGATCCGGCGTCCGTAGAGTCCAGAAAGCGATAGGTCGGCCGCCGTACTGAGTGAACCAACTTTCGAGCTCTGACTGCGTGGTGTCGTGAGGGAGGCCGCTCATGTGGAGAACTTTGCTTCGTTCGCTCAAGAAAGCCCGAACGTCTGCTCTAGCGTCCATAGGACGAGCGAGAACATCTGGATGCTGGTCTGGCGGTTGGGACTTCTTTATAAGGCCACGAAGGACTCTAGCCAACGTGATAGCCTCCTCCATTGCCCTTCTAGGGGAAGCAGGGGCTAATGCCTGGAGGTGAAAAGGAAGGTTGTGCTTGATTGGTGCAGATGATTGAACTGGTTCTACTTCAAGAGCAGCACAGATGTTTGCGAGCGAAGAGGGTCCGAAAGGTAGGCTTTCGGGGTGGTGGGACTGCCATCTTGTGTACTCAGTTCGCAGGTCGAATGTCCGAGAGTGCTGAAGGTAGGGAGGTAGCACCACAGCCTTGTCACGAGCCTCTCGGGGAAGCTGAACCCTCAAATCCCATGCATCTAGAGTAACAAAGGTGAAGTCATTGTTTTGACCAGAAAGAAATTCCTGCACAAAACTATCAAACCGGTTTATGGCATCGCGGAAGGTACCAGCATTTCTAACATGTTCCCACGTCAATGTCGTGAGACTGGCTATAGGACCCAAAGGATTGTTTTGTCAGTAAGGGTTCCCGAGTTATATGTCGCAGAGTGACAGAAATATCGTCCCAAGGTAGCACGAAGAACGTCTCCTACTTCACCGTGGCTATTTATTACGGGGTGGGACTAGGAGCGCTTACTGCAGAGGGGAGTAATAGGAGTATTAACCGGGCGTACGAGAACACTTTCACGGTGAACCTAGATACGATGCAAACAGCGCAGACGGTCAGCACGCGGGTATATCTCCAGAAGAAAACGGCTACGGATGTACAGCGACGGAGTGGAAAGATGGAAAAATTCAACGTGAGAGGTCTGGAGCGGGTGCCAGGGAGAGTCCACGCAGCTATAATTACCTCTTCCAATGATTTTGCATTCAGGAGAATCCACCCAATTTCAATAACCTCGGCTGAGTCTTTGGTGACATAGACACCATGCTCGTCGCACGTTGTCGCGACATGGATAACAACGTAGAACATGGCTTTCTATTCGGGGAATGATTCTCGGGTTTGCAGCCTGGCGTATAGTTTCGAGGGAAGTTGGCCGTTAAGGTTTTGTCGGCTAACTCAGGAACGTGCTCGTTGCGTGACCGAAGCCGGTGAAGTTGAGTTGCGAAAATTTTTCGACGACGTCAGGGAATCAACCTCAGTTTCGAAATCCAGACGGAGGGTGACGGCGTCTGTACTAGCGAATATGATCGGGAATGATGTCGTCGAGATATGCTAGAAATGATGAAATAGAATTTGGTTGGAACTTGGGGCAGGTGTTTGTTCGGTTAAAAAAAAAAAAGTCGTGGGATGAGTTTTCGAGTTCCAGTTTAGGGATAACGAGGAGCTCGAGATTTCAGGGTCAACCTAATAATACGGCCGGATCAAGCTTGATAGGGATCTTGAGAAGGGATAAGTAACCACGCTGGACGGGCCAATGCAGGTAATGTCGAGACGTATATTTTCACAAGCTATCGCGCTTCTTGGTAAACAGATTCGGGAAGCTCAACAACCAGCTAAATAGCTTGCTAGCTTCTAGTATGGCGAGGGGGTCGATGTCCGTAGAGAGTAGATTAGAAAAGGCTGGTGTAAGTATCGGATAGCTATACGAAGGACGTATCGGATCCTAGAGCCACAGCTTCGAATTAGGGATAACAAAGACTCGACGCCACCACTTGGATAACGAGTAAAGAACGGTATGAAAGTATCGTGCTATCGTACAGGCAAAGGGAAGTTAGCGAGCTGGTCTGGCGAGCGGCAGTCAATATGACGCCAACAAGGGGGCCGAAGAAGTAGCTGGCGTAGATAGAGCTCGCCCGCGCAAAGGGAAAGCTTGTCGGTTGTGATAGTATGCCTGTCAAAAAGTGTCGTCTGCTCGGTGCCACAGAGATGATGCAGGGAGCAGTCTGACGGAAGGAGAGAGGCGGCAGCAGCAGCAGGCAGCCAATTGGAAGCTTCTGAAGCCTCCGATGACTGCAGCGAAACGGAGCAAAAAGCAGGAGAGGCGGAGAGAGCTTACCAGTTAAGCAGTACCGTTGATACCAAGCACCAGAGGAGGACTATGTATATGCAAGAAGAAGTAGAGAAGGAAATGGGTGTCGTTTCAGTCGTAAAATGTACGAACAAATGAAATGCTGCACTCCAAATGATAAAATGAGAAACCGAACCGCACCAAAAACACCCAAGACGACGACGAATACCAGATGACGGTGGAGGGAATATTTTACAAGGCGATGCAAATGAGGAGGGCGAGGATGATATTTACAAACGAGTGTCGGAGGCCGAACCACAACTACTAAGAGAAAAACTTTTAGTGTTGACCTCTCGCCCTACTTTTTTTTTTTTCTTGTCGCTTTCTCCACATGTCTTCGAATTTACAGGGAAAGTTTAAAAAAAAGAATAAAAAGAATAATAAAGTTGGCTGGGGAATAATAGTCGCCAAAAACAGGAAAGAGTTTTCAGCCAAACAGTCGGGTATCATAGTCGTACAACTTGCAGCCAATCAGCGACCGTCTACGATGCCGACTCGAAAGTCGCCTGCAAATGACGAGACGCTCGCATCACTCGAACACCCTCAATCGGGGCGGAGCATCAGCTCCTGTTGTCGTTAATGGGGTCTCTCGTACCCGTCGACATTAGCTTCACGGCTTATATAGCATAATATAGGATCCCTTGGTTGTGTTTGTCACGATCTTGAGCATGTGTTGGACATGAGGTGCAGCGCTTTTGCGCATCCGTCGATCTATTTCATGCTCTAAACAACCGTAGCCTCATAACCATACTACTTACCGAAAATATAGTGATACAGAGAGGGCAGTTCAGGTAGTGCACTTTTGACACCTGCTCGACTTTGTATTTAATAACGCAATATAAATCCAGAACGTTCGATGGGTGCATAAACTGCGGGTGTATCGACTTCGGTACCGTTGTCAGCAGCTCGAGAGAGAGATATCGATATATCATCGACCCGCGGAACCGATCGCCATTTAGCCTAGCATAAATGCATGCAGCTTACATGTTAATATTCCGAATAAAAAGACAGTTCCTCCGATATCTCGGTTCGTTAATTCGATCTCGAACAAGGGGGAAGCCAGAAGAGAAAAGCAAAGATTGTTAAACCCAGGATATATGTATACATACAGGCTTGCAAGCGTTTAAACCCAAGCCAAAACCGCTGAGCATTTAAACGGGTCCCTGCCTGAAAAGAAAGCTTACATCTGGGAAAATACAAACCTAGCCTGGGCACATAAGCTGAGCACATTTTTCCAACTATCCATTTGGGGTATCGGGATTGTCGTCTTTAAAGACGACGGAAACCTTCAACGGAGCAGATGTAATGACCAATAGGGCGCGAATTAATAAATACCAAGTCCGGAGGCCTTGCATGCGCGAGTCAGATATCTGCGGGTTGCTATACATTAACCGATTGTGATCGATATGGAGAGAAAACAACAAAGACAAGCAAGCAATAGGAGGGGCAGGAGCCAGCACCCTCCTTTCTCACGTTCAGCCTTCGTGCATGTAGATTATGAAACGCCTTATCGCCTGTTCTTGTTGGCATGTCTCCTGCGGCAGCCCAGCCAGGAGCCTGAGAAGGACTTGAGGAAAGTGCGAGTGTGCGGGGAGAAACTGGCTTGTTTCAAACTTGCTGCCAATGACAAGCTAGCAGTGAAGAGCTGGTGGGATAAGCGACGCGATGCTGCTTTCAGCAGCCTGCCCCTGCAATTGAATCAATAACTTGACAGGAAAATATAATTAGCAGAGCGGCTCCCGTCGAGGAGACCAAAAGAAAAGAAGAAAAGGAAGAGTAAGGGTCTACTGCTTAAGAACTCTGAGACTTCCCTTCATAAATCCCGTTGTTCGCTCTCTTCTTCGTCATCTTACCGGATCTTCTCCCACTCGATCTGAATTCATCAATCTCTTTTAAAGCTTTTCGCAGGCGACCTTGATATCCGGGACGACCTTGGCAGAACGAGTGTGATTGGACCCTATCTTTCTTCGATTCGCATGTAAGTAACAAAGTTCGGTTCCGACAGTTGCAACCACAGACCTGCACAAAATATTCTTCAATCTCTGTTCCGCAGGATTCACGAGTCCGATTGCAATTCGGTCTGTTAAGTAACAGAAACTGGGTTCAATTGGGCCACCATTCCTGTCGCGGCGGAATAGCATCATTTGCCAGGAGCCGCAATAATCTCATCGCGGGCAAATGAAATGTGTGCCTCAAACTAGCCCAGACATTCCTTCCTCCTCTTCTTCTTGTCGTCAACCCCTTCTCTCCATTAGACCTTTCCTCTAATATTCATCATTTCAATCGCCCGTAACGAGATCCATGTCGGCAAGTGCGAAACTAATTTAAACACGTCAGGAACTAGGATACATCTTCTTCTCTTCCACCATTCAGCTTTCATTTCCTCCTCTCGCTTCCCTCCAGGATCTCACGCGAACCATCAGCCGTGATAAGCACCACCAATACGAGGCACGATACTGATTATTATCTATGATTGTTACGATTGCCACGCATCCTTCTGCGCCCTTCACAAAACCCCTACTTGGATAACGTTGCTGGTTTCGACATCGACAGCCTGACGACAATTTGATCGATCTTTCTTTGTCTCCTTTCCTCGCTCCTAATTTGAGAGTGAGAAGCATTTGTCAAGTCACGTAGCAAGTTCGGAAGCATTTGTTGGACCGATCTAACCGTGCCGCATCCAGCTTCTCTGGCGCACAATCGACACTTGCATCTGGTCTGCGACTTAGACGACTAGCACAGCAAACCCGGCAACCTCACGACCTGACACACTTGAAAAACGAGTTCGCAATCGATTCCTATCCTTTCAAGATACTCGCTGGTGTTTAGCAGGTTGGAATAGGGGATCTCTCTCATCACTCATATTGAAAGCACCAAGACGCGGTGATCAATTCTCATTTTCAAGAAAGGGGTTGTCAACATTGATACAAGCAAATCGACCACCAACAATAGGTTTTTAGCTTGTTCGTCTGTAAAAGCCCCTTTGGACCGCATCACGCAGTTGCTGCTATCCCCTTGCCTGTGCAGCTCAACGGAACTGCCGGTTATTCCTCTTTACTTTTCGTACCTTAGTCCCCGTTTCCGAACGGAGCGACACGATACCAGTTACCACGATGAAGAGATTCATGAAACTTTTCAGCAAATCGTCGCGGACCAAGGCGACTGTCGCTGCGGATGACCAATATTTCGACAAACCAGCAAGGAATGGCAAAAAAATTGGCATGTACGGGAACCATAGCACTCCTGATTTTCGACATACCTTCAAAAACAAAACTCAGGATCCCCCACCAATGCCAGACTTTCCGCGACAGCACCGCCGCCTGTCAGTTGCCGCCAAGTTTCCAAACGAGATCCTCGCCAAGATATTCACCTTTGTCGCACCTCATGTAGCAAACGAATCTCTATATTCAGATGAAGAAATCTTACACTGTGTCAATGGATGCGTTCTTTGCGATACTCGAGATCTGGCCCATTTGTCATTGGTCTGCCTGAAATGGTCTAGAGTCGCTCAGATGCTGCTCTACAAGAATATTCAACTAGAACGAGTTCACTACTGCGGTCGAGAGGAACAGCTTGACGAGCTGCGCAAGCGCCGGTCGAGGGTTATTTATACCGATCCAGATACTATTGATACCGCTGCCGAGAGAATGGACCTCTTGATCAGAACATTTCGCTTGAACGATGAGCTAGCCAGCTATACCTTGTTTATCCGCTTACAGTACATGACACGCGAATCGTGCAAGTCTGTTCTGACATCGTTGGTCAACGTGCCACTGACAAATCTCCGCTGGATGGACCTCCCCGACGGCTTCTACAAGGATGACCCGTCTTGCCAAGCCTTGAAGGCGATCATGTATCAAAAATGTCCCGACTTGCGCCGGATGCGCTGGACGGAAGGCTCTGAAAATGGCTTTCTCGGTCTCACCATTGATAAGCCATGGGTGAATCTTGAGTTTATGGAGTTGTGGAAGCTGAACGTTGAGGAAGACCATATTGCGAACGTCCTAGCAAGTCTCCCAAAGGTTGACTCTATCGGTATTCAAGAACTGCCATGGGTGACCGGTCGTCTGCTCTCACCAGCAATGAATGGAAAGCGATCACTCCTACCCCCATTAAATAGCCTCTCAATTTCAAAATGCGAAAACATAAACTACCAATCCATCATCGACTATGTCTCCATCCTAGCCGTCAAGGAAAAACTCGAGCATTTAACCCTGAAGGAGATCGATTTCCCTCCTCATCTCATATATCAGCTTCTCCAAGCCCTGCCGAAGATCAAATCTCTCCGCATCATCGCACCCGTAACACGAATCTTCCCAGCCTACGACCAACCACCCCATCCACCCCTTCAAAGCACCAGCCTCTGTGAACTCTCCTACGAGATCCGTCCGGCCCAACAATCCAAAACCCTCGCCAGCCCCGCAACGAGTTACTACGAATACCTCTGCGAGAGCCTCCGCCTCGGCGGCTTACCCAACCTCAAAGCCCTTCATGTCCGTGATGAGAATTTTGGAAAAATGCTGAAACGTGTCACAGAGACCATGCAAACCTATGGCAAAGATTATGAAATTCTGCAAAAGTTGGAACAATTGACGATTCACGCAAAGGCCTGGAATGGATTGGTCTGGTCCACTTTCACGCTAAACGATCAGGGTAGTGGAGAGGATCTAGATGAGTTCGGGGCATTACTTGTTGCTGCGGGTGGGAATGTCAGCCCCCAGTCACCACGGTTCTTGGGTTTGCCGAATGCAGCAGATGAGAAGCGACTCTCCTGGCGAGAACGTCGGGAGAATAGGAAGAGCAGAATGGATCTTTGGAGATAGGTATCTGTCATGGGCTTATCTGCCTATATCGCCATGACTGCGATATTTTCACATTTGTGTGTGGCTAAGTGCCAATGTTTGCGTAATGAATACTCTCATATTTCATTTCTTCCTCTTCGACGGATGGACGTTAAGTTTTTTTTTTCTCTAATTTCTACTTCAACATGTATTTACACCTTTTGATGTTTTTTTATCTCTCTGATTTTATTATGGCGTTCGAGGATAAAATTGGGATGCGTTTCACAGGGTCGAGTTTTTTTTTTTTTTTTCCTTATTTGTTTCATCTTTCATTCATTCCCTCCTATATCCAATCCGTAATTCAGCGAGTTACATTACTTGTTTTTCAGTTCTCATCGGCATATCATGTTGAAAGCTACCACTTTGCTCTTCGCTTCTTCTTTTCATTTCCCCTCAACTTCTTTTTGAACTGCGCTTTAAAGTAGCCTTTGCGATTACATGTTGAATGTTCGGTGTGTGAATGTATACTAGCTACCAGGTTCTTCGCGAGATTAAGACTGCAGGCAAAAGTTCTGTTCGTCTGATCCACGGGACGAATCGAGACGGAGACGTTACTTTATGGTATATGAACATATTTTTATATACACTATTCATCCTTGCAAAACTCGACCTGAAACAGTGAGATTCAATAATGATGCTGATACCGTTATGTATAGAGTACGTAGAGGTGACTCGGAAGTAAACAGAACACAAAGCCATACGGCCAGCTAAGTATCCTTTCGATCTATCACCTACAGATCATCTCCATCTCCTGGTATTGTTTTCTGGAATACGAGCGTGGCAGCTCAACCGCGCCTAGCGGAAATGTGACTTTTCCTTGATGTTCTTCGTTCTCATACTAATCTTATACTAATATCATTTTTACTATGAATAATATTTGGCTTCGCGTTGATAACAAGCGTCGATAGCCAGGGGCGCTACATTTTTTCGCTATTTTATGGTCAGATTTTAAAATCCGAGATAACAATCGTGCACAAGCTAAATAGTCAAGAGCTACGAAACTCACTGGAAGCCCTGTGTTTTCTTCGACTTCATTCTCCGGCGCCATATAAAAAGATTGCCTTCTTCACCATTATCCGATCTTTTCTCCCGGATCTTCTAAACCAAATAGCTGGTCTAGAAATTTTGGATGGTTGGGTGAGCCGACATTGGTATAAATTCAAAAATTATGTTTGATTTCGAATTCATTGGTATTCACTTTCACTTACCGCTACAGAATATCCTTCAATATACCCTTTGATCACACTACCATAAGGTCCGTTATAAGCAGGTGTTACGAAACAAGCATGTAACAGGGCAAGAGTTATATTTGGGAGGGACGCAATCATTGTAAGTCTTGGGTTAAATTTATTATTGAGCCAAACTATGCAAATTAACATCCAAATACCGATTTTAGGGAGGTTAAAACGGACATTGCGGAAAGCTGGTTTCTGAATCTAGACGACTTGCCTACGTTCTACATCAGAACTTCGATATTCCAGTCGTATGTAAAAGAGTTAGAGTTTCAATCCTCGACAGTGGGATAATTCCAGATCACCAACAACTAGACTTGGTGGAAGATTATAAGGATTTTGTCAACAAAAAAAGTAAAAAAAAAGGTCGACGAGCATGATAAGAAGCATGGTTCTGCTGGGGCTGAACTCATAGCACGAATTGCGCTAGAGGCCGAGATTTACGTTGCACGCGTTTTCGAGAAGGCGCAAGCTAGTGAAAATACTTCGGCTCTCGTAGCTGAGGTACGTCTACAGAATATCTAAAACAAAAATTACTAACAATGAAAGCACTACAACCGAAGGTTTGCAAGAAATACAAACTAACAACTAGAACTAACGTATATAAATCTCTGCTGTAAGTTATCGATCATACTATTGACAAGTGGGATGCAGATATTATTACTCTTGCTTCTGGATTTGAGGCTGACGGCGACTATCCGGAATTAAAAAGGGCAGCACAAAAAGCGAATGCGAAGTGTGTCCTTATCTTTGCTGCAGCCGCAAACTATGAAAATTCAAAGCGGATAGAGTTCCCCGCCAACATGGATGGAGAGGTGATGTACATGTTCGCCAGTAATAGCGAGAACAAGTGACCAATGCTTTTAATCCAAAGTCGAACGAGGAAGGCGACAGTTTTGCCTTCCTAGGCGAAAATATCAACATATACCAAAGCTCGGGTGGCAAGTTGAGAAATGGAACATCATATGCGACCTTCACAGGTGCTGGGATCGCTCTGCTTTTACTTGAATTTTCCCATCAGAGAGGTGTCGCAGAGAATTTGCTATACGTAGAAAGATTAAAGGGAGTAAGAGGTATGTCGGCTATTTTCAGGGATACGATTGGCAGAGGAAATCGAAGAGAATATGATTTTGTAGTCCCTTGGGATTATATCAACAATCGACCATTGACTAAAGAGCAAGAGAGAATCAACATATGCGGAGCAATGAGCAGGATTTTAAAACGGATCACATAAAAGTAATCTGAAGAAATGGAGGAGGCTCCGTGGCTCTTAATATTTATTCTATCCAATATCCCCCCAAAAAAAAACAATATCCAGAAATTATTTACGCTTTCTGTGAAAGAATGAAAGATGAGTTTGCAAATTGTGCCCACACCTCAATCTTATTTCGGAAAATTAGGCCAAAGTGATGCTAGCCGATGACAAGCGTTCCCTTGAGGTGTTTAACTTTATTATTCATAGGACACTGCTTTATGGTGTTTGACATGAACTTATTTTGTTTCGATGTATTTTATTTAGCAATTACGGTACTCGAACCGAAATGGTTAGAAATGATGCATAATGCTGCGGATATCGTTGTGTATTCGGCCGGAAACCGCACTAATTAATCGATCGAATGCATCAAGACGTTAAATTTGAATATAGAGCACACATAAACGACACAATAAGCATAACTTGAAGCCATACGCAAAGCCGATATAATTTCGACCAATTCCCTTAGACTATCCCCGAATCCCAGTCGTAAACCCGACGAAGTATTATATTTTGCAACCGACACCGTACCGTGCTTTGTAATCCTCGCTTCTCAAAAGCTTAAGCGTCGCGGAGACCGGGAAGCAATTAAGTTCCGAAACGCGCAAAAACACAGTCCTAAAGCGCGGGAGCGACATAAGCTACTAAACTCTCCGCCATTTTCTTACAAATCATTCAATTAGACCCGGCCGACAGGTGTTTCTTCAGGTTCTAAAAGATTTAGCTAGTGGGGGCAACGTTTCAGGGCATCCGGGGTAGCAATCATGCGGTTCGAATATGGCGTCGGATAGTGGGAGAATGGTATCATGCGTGCGATATACTATAATATCGACCGCGCTGGCAGAAAGTTTAACTTCAACTGCGGGGTCAATGCAATAAACTTGACAATGATATAAAGAAGTGTATATATATACCATCTCCTCGCTCTCCTCATCAATCACAATTACAATCAAGCTCTGTCACCAATCTATCATACCAACTGCACCAAAAAATACCACACCCAACACAAACCGTAACCATGCCTGCACCATCCGACCTCGACATCGCCTTAACCCTCTACTCCAACCCGGGCTGCCCCTACGTCCACCGCGCGACCACCACCCTCCACGAATTAGGCCTCCCCTATACCTCCGTCCCAATCGACCTCGACACCCCCCGTCCAGCATCATACCTGGCAATCAACCCACGCGGCACAGTCCCAGCATTAACCTTCACCTCCCCTTCCTACCGCCCGGGTAAAACCACAATAGTAAACGAATCCCTCGTGATAATCAACTTTCTCGCCGACCTCTTTCCCAATCACCTCCTCCCTCCCTCGTCGCAAAATGTAAAAGATACGGCGGATAGAGCACGTATCAATTTCTTCATAGATACGTGGGGGAATAAAGTCGGTGCGGCGTTGCCTAAGATCCTTCTATCGCAGGCGCAAGGTGAGGAGGCGGTGAAGGAGGCGGTGGAGAATGTTGTCAAGATTATAGAGAAGGAGATTGAGCCGTTGTTGGCGCGGGAGGAGGGGGACGGGGAAGGTGTGTTTTTGGGGGGTAGGGAGAAGGTTACGCTTGCTGAGGTACGTCTTTATAACACCAGTTATACCCCACTACACCCCACTACACCACACTACACTGTTGGTTGATATTTTACATATCTATAAATCTATTAAGCCCACAACCGTCGAATGAAAAATAGAAATAATGCTAACGTCGGTGGTGGTGGTAATATAAAGGTCGTCGCGGCACCTTTCATCCTTCGCAACTTCGCCTGGGCAGACGCGGGTCTCATCCCCGCATCACTAAAAGAATCCCTCATCGCCCTGCCAAACTTCGGTAAATGGGCCCAAGCTGTGATCAAAAACGAAAGTCTCTTGAAAGGGTGGGATGAAGCTACGTTTTTGGAGAAATCAAAGATTAGATTGCAGGCGTTCAAGGACGGTACCTGGAAACCAAAGGTTAATTAACAAGCCTCTTAATACGGATAAGGGCTGTATCGAGCAACTTTGTACTTACCACAAGTAACATAACTAGTTGGCTTAGAAGTCCTTGTTTACGGTGGATAGAAACAAAATATTTTCTCAAGAGAAATTAACATTATCATTGATATCTTCCTAAATAATCATAGGTCGAAGCATGGCCTTTCTTTTACAAAGTCCCACACTTCTTATAGTAGATGAAAAAAGCATAGTAGTAGTCCCATCCCAATGCCAGTGCAAAATAAATTTTTTGTTTTTTTATCCGTCCACCCCGTCCATCCATCCACATGAAATGACCGCACTCCATGGACCATATCCATAAACCGATAAAAGCAAAAAGAAAAGAGTGGGGGACACAGTTAAAAAGGATACTAATTGTTAAATAAAAGCACAATCGCGAAGACTTTGACGGTGAGGTTGGGGGGTATAAAAGACATAAAGGGTCAAGTAGATACAGGAATCGAGAGGAATAAAAAAGGAACTAGAATCCCGGGATGGAAAGTTCCAGTAACATGCAAGGGAGAAATTAAACTATAATGCAAGCATTTTTGTATGATGAGGTGGTGATGATGATATGAGGATCGAGAGTTTGTTTTCGTCGTGAGAATTGAGGTCTGTTATTACAACCGTAGCCGGCGGAACCGGCATTTAAAGAAACAGAAGTTCGCGAAAGCAATATTGACAAGAATCGAAGACGGAGGTTGAAACTTGATGTCTAGGAGTGATAAGGAGGAGTGTTTAGATAGAGCCGGCGGGTTTCCCCCTTTCCTCTCGAACCGGTGGGAAAACCGAGGGGATTGCCACAATTTAAGCCTTTCGGGAACGGGTGACTGGGCCACCTGGGCTTGGGGCACGGGCACGAAGCTCTCCGTTGGTAGCACCGTTCTCATAGGTGGTGGTCAATCCATCCTGGCCCTTGGCGGGCTTGGGTGTAGCGGCAGAGGGGGTAGTGTTCTCCAAGGCGGCATCGGAGAACTTGGGGTCGAGGCTGATAGTACCGTTGGAGATCGATTTTCTAGCAGCTCGCTTGCCAGACTTCTTATATGTGGCAAGGTAGAAAGAGATGAAGAGGACGAGGTACGAGGAAAGGATACCCATTCCAGCAAAAGCAGCGAATTCCTCACCGGCGCACTCTCCGACATTTGGCATCCATCGGAAGTAGGTGGAGGTGAAGTAGGTGTAGGAAGCAAAGTAGACAAAGACTGGAAGAAATCATTTGTTAGGTTTCGGTTTGTATGTGACCGAACGGAGAGGTGGTGAGGAGCGTGCAGGGCTTCTTACCGAGGTCAATAACAAACTGAGCAATCTGGAGACGAGTGATCCATTCCTTCCACCAAACACGAATGCCGCGAGCAGAGAGGAAGTAGTACCAGTACATCACGACATGGACGAACAGGTTGATGGTGATGGGCACCCATTGCTAAACATTCATCAATCGTCAGCATTTCGATTTTTCTAGAGGAACGACTGGGTGGAGACTTACGACGGAGGTCGTGCCGACGAGCTGGGTATAGCACAGCAACGCGGTGGCTCCATGGTGATAGGTGTGGAGGAAGGCTATATTTCACGTCAGCAATTCCATTCTTCTTCCTTTTCCTTCTTTCCTTTCGAATCAGTTTGGATGATTTGAACTCACTGAGTGGCTTCTTCTTCAAGAAGAGGAAAACGGTATCCAGAAGCTCAAACTAAATCATCTTCCCGTCAGTCATGCGGCTACCCGAATTGCGCCCAACCATCCGAATCGCGAGATTGCATCGAAGATTTCTTACGTATTTGGTCAAATAATTCAGCTACAATGATCAGTTAGCAAACCACTTCATTTCTTTGATACGAACGGCAAGTAGGAGAGCGTTTTTTGGTACTCACATAATAGATAACGACTAACTTTTGAGTATACGAATTAATGTTGCAGATACCGTAGAAAAGGCCGTTTCGCAGTAAAATAGGGATGAGCTGCTCGGCTGCCAACGCGAGAAGCGAGCCGGAAAGCATGGTCAAAAAGACATTGTGGATCTGGAAGAGGGCGTTCAACTTCAGAGCCTTCTTGTCGCTCATGAAGGACTTTCCGCCAAAGATGACGACATAGTAGATCGTGATGATGGATAAGGCGTGAGGCAGAGTCGAGACGGGTGTCTTGCCGTGAACGAACTCGAATTCCTCGGCCGGGTAGCCGACAACGGCCTCGAAGACCTTGGAGAAGATAGGCCAGAGATGAATACCAAACGGTCGGTCCAGAGTCGGGATTGGAAGGGAGTCCATGGTTGGAGTTTCTGCTACCGTCTTCTCCCGCTCACACGTTTATAACACGCACGAGGTGATAAAAATAATAAAAATATATATAAAATATTAGAGGGGAGGAAACGAAACTCGGAAGGGGGAAATGGTCGTGAGACTGTCGTTATTTCGTGTTTCTACGAAGGACCAGAAGGTAAAAGAAGATCCCGAAAGGGGCTGGATGATTGAAATGAAGAGGAAGATGGAGGAAGAGGGTTCGGAAAAAGTTGGACGAGGAGAGGAAGATAAAAAGAATTCGGCCAGGGCTCAGGAGTCGGAACCTGCGGATATGAACTTAAGGGAGGTCGAGCTTTTAGAGCCTTTCCCTCGCTCGCTGGGCGTCAGACTCGGAAATTCGTTTGAGCAGAACAGAACGACACCCGCAACACGAATTCGAACCCAGGGGGAGTGTTCTCTCTCGCTCAATATCTCGTCAGGGCAACCAAGAGGCAAGTAGGTATGTGATGTATTCCTCGTCTGGGTACATACTGTCGATTGACGGCAGGTCCTTAATAATTGTTCGGGTCGCGCTGGCCTGGCCTGCTTGGCTTGGGCTGGTGGGCAGCACACGTCCGTTCTGTCTGCGATTGTCTTGTCTCACCACGAGAAATCTCGGTTGTCCGGGGTATACTTCGCGGTATACTCCAGGATTGAAAGAAAAAGGAACGACGAGAAGCAAAGCCAGGAACAAGTCAATTCAAAGGTACGTCAAGTATTCAAAGTTGTGCTGGAGAACTCAACTCGGCGGATTGGAATTAGACTATGTTATAGATATCAAATGTTATTATATACGGAGTGATTGCGTCTACGAACGTGCATATACAGGAGATCGATCAATATTAAACTTTCCGCTGATCAAGATCTCAGTTTCTCCACGAAAAAGGGGCAAGTTTAATCTCACAATATAAACATATACAACAGCTCGAAGAAGAATCCAATAAATTGGACAATAACATACCATAACAGAATGAAGACAAGGTTGAGGCTGCTGCTGCTGCTGCTTACTGGCTCGGGCTGGCTCGGTTCACCCGTCATTTTGCATACAACTGTGGCGGAAATTACTGGGGTGCAGCAAGCACACCCAACCGACCGACAATCAACTTGAACTCGGGGCCCTCCCGCCGTCGTCGAATAGGAAAAGGGGATTTTCCCAGAAATTAGTGTGTTTTCTTCACAGGCATGTGAACATCTATATCCTTCGTTAGCCTTTTCCTTAGTCTGTATCCAGCGATCCAATCGACGACCAACCCCCAAAAAAGTGTCCTTGGCAAGTCCAGTTGTAACAGCTATTTTAGCTTTTTGTTTTTCTTTGCTGGCGGTCACCTTCCGAAACTGTACACCCTTTATATCATAGTATATTGGTGATTTCCTCATTTGTGAAGCTTCGAATACCGAGGTTCAATCAAATAAACAGACATCGTCCTCCGACTTTTGCGAAACGTTTAAATCTCCGTTCGTTCGTTCGGTCGGATCCAAATTCTTCCGGTCCGCGGGCGACGTTTGATCCAACGTCACGCCGAATACAACAACACAAACGAAGTGATATGAACCATGGTAACCCGACACCCCTTCCCTTGACATGAATAGTATCTCGGGTCGTTCAGTTGAACGGGATATCCATACATTCGCATATACGAAGCTTAAGGGATGAGCCGAGGAGAAAAAAAATATTCTAGAAAAATTCTGGAATACAGGGTATACGTACTGGTCGGCAGTTTGTCCATTCTTGATCTCTTGCCCCATCTGGGTACACCGCGAACACAATGCACGTGCGATGCATTGGACACCCTCGATTCATAGAAGACAAGTGGTAATCAATTAATATATTGGATTGATCGCATTGGTGTATTCAATTACTGTGACACCCACATGCATATGCACAACCAGACGCTCGCGATCAGACCGTTTTTTCGTGACGTTGTGTCACCACTTTTTCGGGACCATCTTAAATTTAAAGTGGTTGAAATATATCCGATCTTTGTAATATATCCTTGCGACAGGGTATATGCTTGTTGTCTACGAATATATATAGAATATATCGCCTTTCTAGAAATATTCAAACTCAAGTACTCAGTACTAATATACTTTCGGTAATACTCAGAAGGAAACAGTTGGTCACATAGACGTCTAGACTGCTCAGCCTAACCTCTCATTACATTCAAGTTGGAGAACGAGGTTTCCAATATAATATATATACTTAAGTATATATCCACATTCGAACAAGCTTACATATGCCCTAGCTTATGGTAGTAATAGTATATCTTTATATTTTCATTCCCGCCATCACCTCATATCATAAATCAACAAGCTCAAACACCACATCATACCATCGACAAAGGTCTTTTTTTTAACCCCAAAAGTAAAAAAACACAAGAAAAAAAAAAGAGTTTATCATAAAGAGAAAAAAGTAAACCAAAAAAATGTGTTTGTTTTCTTTACAGGCGAAATTTCAATTATCCCCCTCTTCCCTTCCATTTCTTTCTCCGAACGAGCAGCTAGTCATCTCGACTTTCTTTCGAATATTATATTCCTTCGATGAGCTTTCTTCCGTCTATCTATCCATCTATCCGTCTATAAGGAAGGGTCTAAGCCTTCGCAACGGGAGGATACAGTTCCTCGGCCAACTGGACGCCCAGTTCCTCCCGTAACGGCTTTAGTTCTGCGAGATATTGTTCGTATTGCACGCTGTTTTCGACTTTAGCTCTGATACCTATCGTCGTATAACAAAAATATACATTAGCTCCCAATATAAAAAAAATCCGTCATAACACCGCAATGAGTGAAATAGCAAAGGCCGATTCAATTTATCCATTGAAACGCATTTCCAGGACTTTGTTCGATTGTGATATGTGATGTTGGTGTGAAAAGGGTAGAGTATAAAATATACCTTCGAAAATCCTCACAGCGGTGGGGAAATCGTTCACCCGTCTGGCCGCACGGAGGGCAGCCTCGATGACAGAGGTGGAAGGGACGAGATCGTACGCGAAGCAGTTGTTTAGGTTTCGCTATATCTGCTACATTAGCATCATATCCACATATAAAACACAACATATAACATATCAATCGAAGATGGGGAGTAAGCATGGCATACCTGAAGTTCAAAAACATCCTGCACGTTATCGAATTCCTTCTCATATCTAAATCACACCTCATATCATATATATCAGTTAATTGTCCCAATATATCCCACATCCCCAACTTCCACTGGTCCTCGGTAGGTGTATTATAACAGATATATACACCCCATAAACCCCGACTACAGCGCGAAAAACACGCCCCAAAAAGGGGAACGGCAACCCGGAAGCTGTCATTTCAACACGCGGGTATAAAAAATGGGAATATATGATCCTCACCTGGCGGTAAACTCCTCAAAGGTCTCCTCGTCATGAGCGCTCGAATAGGACCTCACGCCCCCCACTAGCGACGAGGAGGGAGGGGTGTATCGTGTGATGACTGCCGCGGCAGTGGTGGTTCGGGGAATAGTAGCAGTGGTACGCAGGAGCGGACGGGCGACGGCGGCAGAGGAGACTAATCTGAGGATGGAGGCCATTGTGGGGAGGTTGAGTTTTTTTGCTTGTCGGTTTTTCCGGGTATGGTTTGTGGTGTGGTGTTGCGGGGTTTTTTTCGTATGGGTGAATGAGAGGGAGGCCGATTGGCGGGAATAGGCGGATTGAACGGTGTTAGCGGGTGGATTTCGGGGTCGGCGGTTTGATTGAGATGATGGAGAAGACGACGACGAAGATGGATGACGGCGGTTGCGGTAGTGGTAGCCTTGCTTTAGTCTACAATTAAGCAAGGCGGTGGAGGTTGGCTGGCCTTTATTTTTTTGGCTGGGCGGACGTCGGAAGGTCGAAAATGCTGCTAAACTTTTTTTTTTCCGCTCGCTTGGTGGCAGTTTTGGGCTAAGCTCCAACAACCGAAATAACCACCAAAAAACGAAGGGAAGGGATATGTATTATTTGGCAGAGATAGGAATGGATGGATGAACATAACATGATGCTGTTCCCACTTGACTGATTGATCAATGGCGTCCATTGGCCAATCACAGCTCGTGCATAACATCCCTGGCCCGGTTAACATTCGCATTGCATCAAGAGTTCTCTTCTCTCAAGATATGTCATGTCTCCACTGCCCTGCACTCCCGATACAAAATTTACACAATCGATCAAAACCCGGTGAGGTAAAGCTTATAACATATGTTTTAATATTTCAAAACTGAAGAGAGGTGCTCAATTGGGCTTGTGCTGAGGCTTTTCGAATTGACGCTCGCGTGTGTACATGGATTATTAATCATGCGACTCTGGAGCTCCAAGTCTGTACTTCGTACGTATCCGCTGGATGCATTATTGCAGAATGATCCTAGCCTGCGTTGTCAGAAGCTGAAGTCTGGCTTATATCTCTCTATATTGTGTTCGGATTATGATTCTTAGACTTCATTGCATAGCAATTCGGGACATAGCTACAATATGCGATATGCTGTTAAATTATTCAGTCTCTCTATATAGAATCCCATCAAAACTCTAGATAAAGGAAGTAGGTACTTTTTGATATTAAATTCGCATCAAAATGTACCATAACATGCAGTCCAAGAATGCGGACCGGAACAACGACCTTGCATTGATGTACCGCCATCATATTTTACCCAGTTATCAGAACATTAGTTACATATATTATTATCCAACAGGTTTTATTTCCCCACCAGCACTCAATTCCACAGTTTTCAACAATACAAGCCCATACTAGAAACATCGCCTTCATCACAACCCTTATCCCATCACCAGGTTGCAGCGCCCGTACAAATTCCCCATTCGCCACATGCCCCGTCTCCCAAAACCTAACGATTTCCTTCCATTTGGCCTCATCTCTGTGTTCCGGATTCAATGGGCGTAAGGAACCTGAATTTCGGCAGGTACAAATATATAAGAGGGAATACACTAAAGATCATGCTGATGAGAGAATGGCGCACAATTCGATGACCCTCATAGCTAACGGCAAAGCCCCATGATTGCAACCTGTGTATCAATTTGTTGGAACTTCAAACAGCGATAGTGCGGCGCGGTATGCTTTGAAAAAGGTCCAGCGTCTGGTTTGAGACAATCTACGTTCACTTTCCAGACCACAGGGAGAGATAAAAGTCAGGTTAATTGTATGTATTCAATTGATCAAACAGGCTATTCTGTTACAAGCTCTACGTAACTACTTAATATACACCCGGGTATCCAAAAACTAAATATACGTACTTGTACAAAAAAAAAAGTCCCATAACTCCGATATGATACTCATGAAATCGTATCCAAATGCATAACACTCCAATCCTCCACCTTTCTCCTCTTCCCCGCCCTATCTTTCCCCTCATCCTCAACAATCCGCTGCATCCGCTTAAGAATCCTCCAACTGTAAATCTCCACTACCATCTTCCGCGCAGGAGTACTCTTTTCAAGCTTCTTGATAAAATCTTTAACCTCATCCCGCTTCTGTTCTTCGACTAGCAAGATCGCCTTCTCTTCTATTCCCACATCTGCTCGGTGGCCATCTTGAATTAAATCCTTACAGCTCCCGCCTCTTATCACTTGTAAGCTCTTCAAAAGATCTGCGATCTCGGGTTTATCCGAAAGATGATGCATCAGATACACCCGACCTTCAAACAACGGGGAGGTAGAAACCACCCGGCTAGAATCATACTGTGACTCTACCACCTCTCCTTCTGGTGAAAAGCTGCAGTTTCCTGTAATTTGTGACAACGGCCGCTTCTCCCGTCTCGAAAACGATTGCGACACCTCTTCTACAAATGAGAATGAATTCTTCCCACTTAGCCACTGTGAATTCGTCCCACCCGACCACTGTGAATTCGTCATCGCGTGTAGTTCATCAACAGTTGGCGAATCAGCCTCCCAAAAAGATTTGGCTAGCATTCCCTTCACCTCTTGCGACTCTTTTCCATGCTTATGGTGCTTCCGTCTCCTCGCCGACGAAGCCCTAAGTTTCTTCTCCCATTCTTTTATCTCCTCTGCAAACCCTGAAGAGATGGTATTTGCGCCTTCCGCCATCTTTTGTAGCTCTTGGAACGTTACGGCTTCAAGATACTCTCTATCCTTATGGATCTTCTGAACCCTCGGCCATCTTAAAGTCCAGTACTCCGCACGATCGAGTTTGTCGAACCCGGCTCCAAAACATTCCACGACCAAGGGTGTTGAGAATAGAAAGTCTGGTTCTGGAAAGTGGGAGTTAAGTTTGGCAAGGGTGTATGTCGTGGATGGGGTTTCCGAGTATTCCACGCCGTGGAAGTATCTGTGGGATTTTAAGAATTCGAGGTCGGGTCGTGTGAGGTTGTAGGAGACTGTAAACACGATTTTGAATATCGGTTTTACACCCTGTGGTTTTATAATAAGTATCCGAACTTGCACACGTTTATAGGTCGCACTCACTAGTGTTACCACATCCTGTTTATTTGTCAAGCAGGCAGCGTAGAATGTGTTCGCCATATCCGGGTCCACTTATATCGTGTCTGTAGTTAGTATATTATTCTCTGAAGATGAATATTGTTAGGTATACTCACGTCCACGCTCCACCCCCCTCTTCCCGCCACACCGCCCCCCTATAATCGCAAAGTCCGCAGAGTCGCCAAAGCCGGGAATGTAATCCTTCTTCAGCTTGATCCACACATTTCTTTCCTCGACGCCCCACCCTAGGTACCTCCCCGCGCAAGGTTTCATCACAAACCCCTCCCACTTCATGCCTACCCCTTCCGCAAAAGTAGCAAAGAATGTTCCCCTCGCATCCGCCTTTGAAAAGTCGATAACCTTCCGAGTAACAAGTTCCGCTCGGTTGGGTATTCTTTTGATCAGAGTTTCCAGATGATGTCTCCGTGCGTTATAGCTGCTAGATGGGGTACATATATCATCGAGAAGGATACAGTCGAAGAACTTTAGCATGATGTGTTCTGTTGCCCGGTGTTCGCGGACAGCGGAGAGGGTAGTGCCAATGTAAGTTCCACTTCGCGTGACGTGGTTTCTGATACTGTGGAAATTGGCGATACGTTTTTCGGTATCGGAGTATACGAGGAACTCGGCTTCAAGGATACACTTTTGGTTGATTTTCCGGGTGTTGGGGGAGTTTAGGCGGAGACAGTCGCGGATGATAGAGTGGCAGCCGATGCGGTCTTGGGTTGAGTCTCTGCCTGATTTGCTGTATATTTTCAGCCAGTCGTTGCCTTTGGTGAGGTCGATGTGGATTTGGCAATATTCTGACAGTTACACATTAGAAAGCTGTTCCATGAGAAAGCAGGAGGGTGAAGAGAGCATAGTGCATACCACCGTCGTATTTTCTTTCTAAAGCCCAAGTGTCTTTTCCTACGGTTTGTAAAACACGGTCACAGTTCACCGCCTTGACAAAATGCGGACGGCCGACTTTGACACCCATCTCGGGAACTAGTAGCTTTCTCCCCGCCTCCCTCAACTCATCTTCGTCCTCCGGGCTTGGATGAGAAGGGAACAACCTGAAAGTCTTGCTGCTGAGTAAATCCAATGCGGATTTCAATTCACCCCTGATACGCCAAATCTCGGGTAACAAGAAGTGGAACTCGCGAAAGAGGTTGTCGGGTGTTAAAAATACCGGAAGCAGAGACTTGAACATGATTCTCGTAAGCCATTTAGCGTCACGACTGGAGAGACGCATGTAGAGACGGCCCAGGAGGAATTGCCGGGTAGGAATTCGATTTGGATTCATTCTTCCACTTTTAGAAGTTGTATCGGGTTTTTGCGAGCGGATTGAAGAGGCGGAGAAGCGGCAATGGGACGCTAGTTCGTTTAGAACGCTTTCAATCTCGTCTATCGTAACGGCATTCGAGGTTGCCACCGCATTTTCCTAATGATCATGTCAGACTCTGCTCCCTCGAGTACGATATAGTCCATCTCGACAACGGAACTAAGACGTACACTCATAGCAAACACTCTCTCTACCGAGTCCGCCAAATCTTTACCACCCCTCCCCAGAGTCCTCCATCTTCGCAATTCTTCTACTCGACTGGGCCCGAAACACATCGCCGCCGAAACAGCATTGATAAATCCATCCTCTTTGAAGCCGTAGACTCGGTCCGGTCTGCCTTCGGGCCATAACAGTGAAAATAGGGGTACCCAAAGGTCCGGTGTTAGATCTGCTCGGAAGTATGCGAACCAGGAGGTTAAATGTGGTTTATACGCCGCCGCGAGGGCCTTGTCGTTATTAGCTGTGGAACCGACCTGCGCTGAGAGATTTTCGAGAGTACTAAGGAGATCGCAGACGTGGGCGAAGAGGAAGGGCATTGCTGTTCTCCGGGTCCGTTTTTCGTGTATCGCTGCATGGAAAAGGTTCGAAGGACGAGCCGGCAGTTTCGATTGGGATATATAGGAGTCCTGGTGTCACCGCTGAATGACGGCGCTCAATCTGGCTGAGGGAATAATCACTCGTTAGTTTGTTTAAGGTTCGCGTAGTCACCAAACAAAACAGGCTTAATAATTGTGCAACTTACTTGGTATAATCTCATGATGCCTTCGTGACACTATACGAGACAAGACTCACAGCTAAAGTATTTTGTCTCTGGCCGATTACTGTTATGACATGACTTTTGAGGAAGTCATAAACGGGAGGTCCAAAATGCAATTTGAACCGGGGTGGGCGCGTGCAAATCGAATTCCCGGCGTAGGTGTCTTTGTTTGCGCCATAACGGGCTTTCAGCCAAAACAGGGAATTCCTCGTTTTGGAAGGTTTTTCTTATTGGACGCTTGCAGTCATCAGCTGAACAGACAGCCATGGGGACCGGGTTTCGGTATTAGTCTTGCGGTTTGAGAAGATGAGGATCGGTATTTCGGCCAATAAATTCTATGTATATTCAATGCATACTTAAAGTATCCATAAAGCGATTTCAGATCCATGGGAAGCCATTTTAAGAATTGCATAGAGTACTTAAGTCTTAGGATCCTGGGTTACCCAGGTCCAAATGCATGAGTAGGGTATCAATTTGATCGCCCCAAGTTAACCTCAGCTTTCATAAATTTATACCAATTAGATGATGAGATGGGGCGTATATCTACGTATAACCTGAATTTCTAAATCTTCTTCAACAATATTCAAATATTGTCGCTAAAAGTGCACTGTAATCATTATATATCGTAGGTGTCTCTGGTTCGCTGTCTCCTAACTTTTAAAGTCCTCGCCTCTCCCATTCGCCTAGCAATGCATAATCCGAACATCCGGTATCTCGTCCAGCCTTTTGACAAACGAGATGCCTAGTGTCAGACATACAGAGATGAAATGCGCTTTGACTAGTGACCCCGGAAAATTAATCCGGAAGGCTTCAAACCTGATTATATGAATATTAGGCTGGAAAAACTTTCTGTAACGTGACATGTCATTTCTTTGAGCCGCATCAACCGGACCTTGACAATGAATCAATGCCATGAAACTTGTTCCTGTAGTAGCTATTGCTATAGTTACGAGATATCCGAGACGGGATGAATCTCTATAAGCTTAAATTGTAATTTACATCAAGCAGATCAAAATTCGTTTCACAAGATTTGAAATCTTAAAATACTTACTCAACAACGTTGAAATTTGTTTATCCGTGTCGACATGCCGAGTTTTGTGGCGATACAGCAGTAGCGGTGACGACTTTAAGCCAGCTAGGAGCTGGGTGCCCAGGGCCCGAAGATATACAAATAAAGTAAAACGGGATGTTCTTTTATTTTCTACAGAACTATATTAAGGTTAGCGTTTCTTAGCTGCGTACGCTCGGTTCGCCTGTTATTCTTTTTTTGTTGCTTAAGATCTTGAAAATTACGAGCTATATCTCGACCGGTATAGGGCCGACGTATCATCTCATCTTTGTTTTCTGGAGATGCGGAGACACAAGTTTGGAGATATATCTGGCAACTAGGGTTGGAGTGGTCGCAGCTCGAGGGCTCCATAGTTGACAAAGAATTACCGAGCAACGGTATCTATAAAGAGGTCTGTGCTGGTGTACGAAAAGATATAAAGTTAGTTTGTGGCAGAGATGACCTGCAGTAGCGCTGGCCAGGTACCAGACCCGATTTTTCGGAAGGCTCTGGCTGCATGAGTCTGTAAGCACTACATGTAAACAGCATGTTTTCGCGGGTTGGGTAACCAGCCAAGCCACGATGTTGCTGACCACCAGGGTAGTTCCGAAACACAAAGGAACGACGGGATCTCTGAATTCCATCCAGGCCTTCCTTCGTTTTAGGTCTTTATATCACTGAAATTGAAGATTGGACAATAAAGTGTGCGCATAAGCTTGAGGCTCTTGTCAACTATCGAACTTCCTTTCAAGGCTACTTTGAAAGACGTTATAGTGTTCTAGCTTCTGCGTTGACCCGTTTCATCAATGCGTTCGCCCATATCCAAATATATTCGCATAGCTATAGTCAAACGAGGATTTGAAATACCTTGCAAGTTGAGCTTTCTGATATATATCGAGGGAAAATTCATCAAATCTGCAAAAGCGACACCGTCTAAAATGGGAAATTTTTTTTGCCATCCGAATACCGACAATTAGATGGACCCTAGAGCCACGGCTTGGCTTAGTCTGACGGTGTAAAAATACAACCCTGCGAGAGGCTGCTGACGCTCGCTTTTTCCCGCCCAAGGAATTGGCAGTTGAATCTGCAACAAACAACACAAAAGCTAGCTCGTGCAGAATCTGACACGGGTTGCAGAAGATTAGGGGTTAACTCACTAGGGTAACTTATAGATTCATGGCACTCGTACGATCCCTAAGCCCCCCTTACTGGGAAGGAGTCCGCATGACGTGGAAGAATTATTGGACTTCAGAGCTGGGACTTCCGTGATGTATATTCTTGGAGATGGATTCCGGGATTAACGTTAGTTGAGTGATCATTGACCCAAGAATCGAGATATTTTGGTGCCAAGCGCCCTTGCAAGAAGCCAAGCTCCGACCAGTCGATTCGTGAGTCTGTCGTTTGAAGCGTGAGGCAATGTGCGTGCACATGTATGTGTAAAGCTTAAGATACGAAAGATGCTAGGCCCTTATCGCGAAAAGGGATATAAATTTACAGCGCCCTACCCTCATGATCATTTTTATATTCTCTTCTCATCATCATTAGTATTTGGTCACATCGGCATAGCTAGCGCCCGTTCAACGTTCGCTCAAACATTCCCTGGTTTCCTTATGCATGTTGATTCGCTAACTCTATACCCTCTCTAACAAATTTCTATCCATTCCTTACTATACGTATTACAATGGTTCAACTTACTACTCTCATTACACTCGCCGGTATGATGATGGGCGCACTGGCGAATCTCAAAACCCTAATCGACTACCCAAACGGCCTCTCGGTTCCCTTCGACCCCGATTTCATGGAACTCACAAATGCACCCCTCGAACTAATCGACCCATGGGGCACCGGTTGGATTCCACAAGGCTGCAAAGATCGTTTCCTAGCACGAGGGCTATCCCCAAGCGATGCTAAAGTTTACAATGTCAAATATACGGATTGCGATCGTGCTTGGACTTTGTGTCGTCATAAAGACGCGCAGCTCAGTATTCAACAAATGGCCGACTTTTTCGGTAGGATGCCCGTTCATATGAGAAGTTTGGTACGGCATCCGATCGCTCTTCCTCAGGATGGGTGTGCAGCGCAGGCGTTTATCGATGTTGGTGACATTGTCATGTATGGTGGTTGTGCTGCTCTTTCCGTTTGGGTTCACGAAACGTGAGTAATATTTTAATTATTTGGATATATTTTGTGGAAAGGGAGCGTAGGCTGACATCTAGATTTGCTTTTAAATTGGTAGTGGCCATCAGCTTGATACACAATTGAAGCCGTTGAAACCCCTCAGCGGTACGAGGGACTGGAAACAGAATCTTTCATATGACAGCTGCGTTCCGGATAATTATGCAAACATAAGTATGTCATCATAACCTATCTCCACCGCCGTCTTACCTTAAACTGGTCCTAACGTCTTGGCGATCGCAGACATTGTTGAAGACTTCGCTCAAGTCGTAGTAGTCGCCCAATTCAACACCCTCGCAGGATATAAGCCAACAGAAGCCTATCCGGGCTGTATGGACCACCGACACGGTTACCTAGAGCAAAGATATCGTGCGCTCTTCATGGAACCCGGTGGCACTTGCGGATCCCGCCCGGCTGACTCTGCGATCGTATCGATGACTGCCACTAAGAGGGATATGATGAAGATGGTGAAGCGGGCTAATGAGACTGAGGCGGCGGACCCTGCTGTTATTGGACCGTGTGTTTTTAATTTATAAAACTATATTGCGCGGGTTGGATGAAAGAGGAGGGTTGAGTTTTTGAAAGCTTGCAGCGTGTCCGCGCGTGGGCGATTTCATTAGCTTTGATTTGGGAATATAATATTGGCGTACGGTTTTGGGATCACTAGTTTGTAGACTACTGAGGATTAATTAATTGGGAACAAGTGTAGAAAAGTTCGAATACGGACAATAGAGTTCACTTCATATTTCCAAGTGTCAGAGGAGTAAGAGCCTAAATAAGATGTTTATATGTATATTATATAAAGATATCATGCTATGCGACAAATGCGAACGCATAACTCAGAGTACTAGGATGTAATTGGCGATAGAGACAGGATTTTAACAAAAATGTAACTCTTAGTTAGACTCGAAGCTTGTATTAGGGCTCCATTTCCGTAACGTCTAAAAACTTATGTCAATCCCTTCGTTTCCTCGTCAGGTTTCCCAACCTATTTCGCGGTAACAGTGCTGTAATAATCGGTAGTGTAGAGGTAGGCTTTGACATAGATTTCGGCGTTCTTCACAAGTGAGGTATGTTTTGGTGTAAAGTCGAGGTACTGCTCGGCCCTACTGGTGTCGAGGAGGATGGATGTCGCTAAGGCAGTATTAAAGTAATCATCCGCAGCTGGAGCTTGGAACTTGATGTCTCCGGTGACGTCTAAAACTTTTGCGGCAGCCCTAGTAACCTCGCCGAGTGTTTCGTGGCCGCCGGCGATACTAAAGACCGGGTAGTGAATTTGAGAAATAACTTCGAACTATAGACATTCGGATGATACTTGGTTAGCCATGTTTAGGACAACAACTCCGACCAAAGGCTTCTACATACCTTCTCAACAGCGTTTAGAATTAACTCAGCATAGTCGTCTTTGTGAATGAGAGCAAGTATCGTATCATCTTTTCCACCAATAGTCACCGGCTCACCAGCCTTATTTGCCTTCAAAGCCTCGACGAGAGGCTTCCACCAAATCTGGAACAAGCTACCACTTCCGCCGAACAGAACACCAGCTCGGATGACCGCAACATCGATCACATCGCGGCTTTCCAGGATACTATCTTCAAAAGCCGGTCGCCAGCCAACAAGACCTGGCGGCTTTCGCGCCACGTGATTACCAGCGGGTTCTCTATCAGTAATAAGCTCCTTAGAGTCACCATGGACCCAAACGCCAGAAACGTAGATGAATCCAAGCTTGGGGTCGAATTTTCTGGCTGAGGTCACACGAGGAGACTCTTTGATGGTCTTGAGGATTCCTTCGCTGATACCGCCGAATGATGGAGAAGCATCAATAACGACGTCAATGCGGTCAAGAACTGGAGCCCATGTTTCTGGCTGGCTGGCGTCGCCAAGGACCGGGATGAGCTCTAGTTTAGTTAATTCGATAGATTTTTCCTCGTTTCTAGCGACAGCATAGACAGTGTGTCCACGACGGCGTAAGGCCGCGGCGACAGAACCTGCATGTAGTTGATTAGCGGGGTTCGTTTGGGTGCCATGTTAATGCGACGCGACAGAGCGTATTATGCATATGATGACTTACTTCCAATGAAGCCGGTAGCACCAAATAGTAGAACTCTGACCATCTTGTATCTAACTTAAAATTTTCTTTTCTTTTCTTCTTTAAATTGAAAAGTTGAAAGATCTGGAGTTGAAGTGTTCGTAAATTACGTCAGTTACTAGCTAGTACTGGCGGGGTAATTTGAGGTGATTAGCGGCTTGTAAAAACTATTAACGATAATATTATAAAAAAGAGCTAAATATGTTGACGAAAGGGTCTGGGATAACGTTATAACTATCTCGAACTTGATATCTTGCAATTGAGCGAGGAATTGAGTTTCGAGGTCGGATTGCGATCCCTTTATAGAAAATCGCATCCTCCGTATCCTCCAATCCTCACATCCTCACTACTTACTGCCGTACCTAACCCCGCACCAACTATCGACAGCTCGATGGTGTTGGATAGCGTGCTTTCGCATTCCTAGTAAGCCGGGATGCGATTCTCACTTTCCCGGCCTTTGCGTTGAATATTACAATATGAGTTATACATCTGGTTGCATATGCATGGTTGTTGCTTAACCATGCGGGCACGCATTTCCTGGGTACTCTCGGGCGATAACTCCCACCTGAGTTGCGTCATATCGCCCGAGCTAACCGCAGTGGGCGTGATTGTCTCAACAACATGAGAACAAAGGCCGGTTTGGCCATTACATTGGGCTGTCGGCGGCTTCGGGATTGTATGTTCCGATAATCTCTAGCTCGTTTTTCTTTTTTACGAAATACGACCTCGAGCTCAAGTATATTCAGGAGCGCTGTGCGACATCAGATTTCGAGTAACTGACCTGCGGTCTTTGCTGGTTGAACGGATTTAGCGGCTTAGTAACCCCCAGAATCGGATTTTAGTGTCCTTGCAACAAATATAAGTATACGTATATCATACGCCGTGAAGCGTCATCCAAAACGGAAATTTAAACGGAGGGATAATATACGCGTGGCCATAGCAGCGGTGTTTAAACGGATTTTTTATGAGGATTTGTCATTTCGAAGGAATGTTGATTTGTAACTTCGGATACTTGTCTGAATGCTATCATCTCCACTTTTGCATATTCGAGAGTGAAGCTTTGTAAATTAGGGTGCTCGTCTAGTGTATTGCCTAGTGCTCTAGATCCGCCTTCCACCCGAAGAAGCTATTCTGATTACACCTATATCACTGAAAAGATAAATTCTTTGGAAGCGCGAAATCTATTCATTTGGAACATACTTGATGAAAACAATCAAATCTCTTCTACAGGACCAACTTGAATGTCATACAGATTTTCATTTGAAAGAATCCAGCGGTGTTTAGACTTAGCTTGCGTCTCTCTCCACCAAAGCAGCGGACTATTATTCATGATCTGCATCGCTTCATGGACTTCTTTATGCGCTCCCTTAGCGGCTGGCAAAATCTGCTCCTTCTCGTATATATCCCTGCGATACCTCTCCCTATCATCAAAGTCTTTAGAGGCTGTGAATATTGGGAAAGGTGTGTTCCTGTGGAAATCAAGTTGACATTTGTCGCAATAGCAGTGGAGTTTGCCGTGTTTGAATTCGTTTGCCGTGACTTTTCTAGAGTATATCGATTGAGTGCTAGCGATAACATCCGAATTTGATTGGTCTTTTGAAAGAAACTTGTCTGCTGAGGGTCCTTCAATCCAAGATGTTCGTACGATAGAGTTTTCGGGCTTTGCTGTTTCATTTTTGACCCAGCCTTGAGGTTCCTCTCATCGGCCCCATCTGTAGCTGTCAAGTATCCGACTGGAGTCTCAATCCACGGGTTGCCGTCGAGTTGGGTGGGAGGTTGAATTCTCTCTTGGTGGGATTTCTTATCGATCGTTAGGTCTCGGAATGCTACAACAGTCTCATCCCCATTTTGAATTTTAAGGCGTAGTTTTATCTCGGTGCTCTATCAATTGATCAAGTTATTTTAAGGACTGTATTTGTTGGATTAAGGTTGGACCACTAGAAGCGGTGACGCGGACATGAAGCCTGTAAGTTCCGATGGTTGTAAGTACACTTGCCTTGAGCGTAAGTCTAGTACATCGGGATTCATATAATCTTAATTTTTGTCTTCGGGTGACCTTTATAAGCTATAAATAAATACTAACTCAAAGGCATGGTGGCATCTTATAGCTAGATCGGCGAGTCGATCAAAATGTGGCTGGAGGACCCGTTAGAGAGAAGGATTAATATTATTTAAATCTATGATCACAGCTGGGTATAGTGTTAATATATACAAATAAATTTCTCCATAAGCTTCTTCGGCCGAGTCGTATCAATGGGAAGAATTGGGTACCTTTGATTTGCTCGTGCTAGCTTCAGTAACGACGAAATCTGAAACAAAGGCGACTAATTCCTTCACCATCTCCTCAGTACAGTTATGTCCTACGCCTTCGTACACAATATCTTTTACATCGACGATACCCTGGCCTTCAGTTTTAAGAAGCTCCAGAAATGGTTTCGAGCAGTCGTAGGGAACCAACTTATCCGCGCCTCCACTGAGTGCTAGTAACTTCTTCCCACCAAGTCTTTCCTGGATGAGCTTTACCCTCTCCGCTGTATCTTTATCTCTCATAATGATACCAGCAGGATCCGTCTTCCTCACCGTGACATCCAGCGCTTTCGGGTAGTCCACACTACCCAAAAATCCGCCTCCTTTGTAGCTCTTCAATTTGCTCTTCCACGCACGGTGGGTCATGACACTTTGAAAATCTGGACATCCGATAACGATAACACCGGCTTTCACTCTCGGCTCGTTAACAAGGCTTAACCAAGTCGCGTGTCCACCAAGACTGACACCAGCGCACATCCAGTCATCCACCGTCTTGTTGCCGTCAGGGAAAACGTAAGAAGGTATATGATCCATCAATAAAGAAACATCGAGGCTCGTCCCTTGGTATATTCCAAACATATCAATAGCATGGAGCTCGTTTCCATCTCTCCAGGCATCGTTCGCCTTGCTTGAGACTAGTCTTGCGCCGTGGTTTCGTTGATCGAAGGAAGCAACGATCAGTCCTTTTTCGGAGGATAAGTGCGCATGATGAGCTTGCAGGCATCTCAATGCGATAGGTTCGACATAGCTCAACGTTTCAAGTCGTGGATGAAGGAGAATAAGACAGGCGATTGAAGTTGTTGATTCGGAAATCTCGGATATGCCGTAGATGGTTGTTTCAATTCCAGCGATATGGTATGTCCTTTTAGAAATTTTAGAGTCGCTTACGCAGCTTCTGTCAAATGAGGATGCCATTTTTTTTTTTTTTCGGTAAGTCTTGATGTCCTTCGGATAGCTTTAAGCTAAATTAGATAAAGGATGGGTTGGAGGCTACAGGGTATATATATCCCAAAGTTACAATGGAAAAGAGGGCTATCAAACTGGAGAATCGAAAGCAGTCTCGGCACTCGCGGATTTTAACCAAGGTCAAAAACAACACCCAAAATACAACGTATTACTTATATACAGTACAGTATCAACATTCGTAAATCTTTACCGTGGCGTGTCCTTCTCATTTGGAAATTTTCGGGCACGCCGAGAAACCGGTGACACAAATGGCTTCTTAGTCTGTGTATCAGGAAAGTTGGTCTCCTTAGGACGGTAGTATTTTGCGAATGTTGGATGCTTTAAAAGTGCGGATATTTTGCTCTCGAAAGACCCTGGCAAAATGATTTGCGGCATCACTATCTGCAAGACAGGAGCGCAATTTATGTCTGCTCCTGCCTCAAGTAATGCGTTAATAATTCCAATGTTGTGATTTGTGACTGTCCAGTTCATACATGCTAAGTTCAAAGGACTTATATTCCCTGTAATCGATGAACTGGAGATACCGGCAAAATTTGGATTCGCTCCGGCTTTGAGCAACGCCCGGACTATAGCCGAAGATCTATTCAACTCGCAAGCTATTTGTAATGCTGTTTTTCCAGCTCTGTCCAGTCTTGTAACCCCTAGTTCCTGAGAATCTACCTTGATCCCCCGCCATTTCAATAATGAGCGTACTACCGGTACGTTTTCACATGCTGCCGCGAGATGTAACGAGTTCTGTGTTTTAGAAACGATATCATTGATGTTGAAATGTGGGGGAGCGGAAAGCCTCAGAGCTTCGACGACACGAAAGCTATCAGGGTGGTTAGGACGTTTTGCGGCCGCCCCAAGAATCAAGCCCACTGTAGGGTGATTCCATAGCTCGCCTGTTAACAAGCTTCCAGTCAGTACATTGAACTCAACTCGTATTAAAACATGTCTTAGAAAGGGATTCACTATCCTAAAATGCTCTACTTACGAGAGGTGAGATGCGGGAAGAACCTATCATCCACCAACATGAAATCAGCATCATCGCCGGATTTAAACGCGAATGCAGTTTCTATATATTCGAAGGTAGCATTGGGGCCTAGGGTCGCATGAGGATCGTCTGATTCTGGAAGATATAAGGTTTTAAAATCTCCGATCGTGCTATCCCTTGCGATCAGTGAAGCGAAATCAAGTCTACTGTTGTCAATGTTTGCGGGCTTTTTGGGTTTCCGTTCCACCGGCCTTGGAGTTGTATCGCCAATAACAGCATTTACCCAACGTTCTTCAAGTAGGGTGTACTCAGTTTCACCTTCGCGGCTAATTCCGTTCTTCCAATCCTCCCGTGACAGATTAGACTTAGATTTGATAGCAACGCTTTGGTTATGATACCATGAAGAATCTGCCTTCTTGCCCAAAGCCTTTTGTATTCTCGCCATCAAATCGAATGGCAAGCTAAGAAGGAGTGGGCCTTCATTCCAGCCTTGTAGCTTTTCTTGGTATTCTTTAATAAGCCTAGTGCAAACCCGTCTCGCCGAATCAAAGTCCTGGTTTTTGAACAAAGCTACCGTTTTGATCAAATAAAAGCTTTGACTACGTGGAGTTTGGGCGTTTTGTTGAACTTCGATCATTTTTAATGCATTATTTGCACTCCCGTAAACAAGCTCGAGTATCAAAGGCGATGTTAGAGTTATGTCATGGCTTTCCGGATTTACGCCTTTCTTATCCCTAGAAACAATTTCTGCATGTTCGGCAAATTCATCCCAGCGACCGTCTCTTGCGGCTTCACTCCACATTTGGGTATGGAATCTGAGTCGCTCTTCTAACATTTCCTGACTTAGAAAATCAAAGTCCGAATCTGAGTCGTAATCGTCATCTTTGGGGCTGAACGGCCGATGTCAAGTTGCTCCATGGAAGAACTAAGACCTTCTTGAGGGTTTCGTCCTGGAAACCCTTCTCTTTGGCGAGATTGAGAAACAGATTCGAGATCTAGTTTATAATTACGTTGCTGCGTAGTCGATTCTTGTGTCTGGTGCGCACGTGCTGATGCCGACGTGCTCTTCGATTCATATCCAAACCCTTCCTTACCTCTCATTTGCGCACCTTGTGTTTCGGTTTGGCGACGGGAACCTTCTATATTCCAGCTATTTTCCGACGGCAGGCTAGAAAAGAGACCATTATTTTCGTAACCTCTACCAGTTTGGTTATAGGCGGTCTCGAACCCTCTCCCCTCAGGGCTCTGCGGTGATTTATAGGCTGCATTCTCAGCGTTTCTTCCGGCTCGAGTTCTGCCAGAATCAGCAGTTTCGAAAATCCGTCGAGAATCATTCGATATCGATTCCTGGCTATGAACGGGACGCCTCGGTATAAACTGTGAATTTTCTGATCGCCATGCCTGTGTTGAATATAATAGGCGTGGAAGTCTCCTTTTTCTTGTGATTCCATTTTCATCGATTCTCTCAGGTCCCAGCTAGTACAGTCCCATGTAACATAGAGCTCTAAGCGATCAATATGAGTTTGCCGTGTCGGTGGCAGTTGGCGCTAATACAATGATCCTATTTGTATTGGATTCTAAAGTTGGGCGGCGGGGTCAGGATTTAGCCGAACTAGGAAATGTCGACAGAGTACTGGTAGTCTGCACCCAAATTCACGGATGGTTCCTGGAGTACGAATGATACGGACTTATAGCTTGTTTTTAGGGTCTTTAAGGTCGCAAACTCCGGGAATATATTATGGTCGATATCCAGGAGATAGTGGTCAGTTAGGACCTCGATGCATTGGCCGAATCGATATCTAAGCAGTTTGGGCTAGACTGCGGTACTAAAATCCCCAGCCTGATTCCAATTTCCCTTTTTCGAAATGCAGCTCCTCTTCCATCGGCGCCAACACTTTTCCACTTGATCATAGCGTCGCGGAGTTACTGAGCCTGGGCAGCAAATTCCAGCTAAAATACTACCTACAATCGTCGCACTCGAAGCCTCTTCTTCCGGATGTCGTGAAACTGATAAATTAAGCAATTGGAGGAGTATTCTTACAAAATACTTAAGAAGTGAATATCATAATATGTTAACAATGCTGATGATGGCTCGCGCCTCTGTTGTAGACATCTTAAGGCTTCAAATGTAAAGATCCTACAAGCAACCATCTATTCGTTCAAATATAGTCCCAAATAATTTTTCATTTCATAAGAGGGGTTCCGCCAAGTCCATCATCTCAAATCCATATAAGGTCGACCATAACGCCTACAACAACTACGCAGAACAAGCCCGAGAAGTAAAATGTATACACCGACCCTAAATTCGTCGAGACAAACGTGTCCATTGCATGCTTGGTCGGTAGAGACTCGCCCAATACGCAATCAAAAAACTGCCAGTAATAAAATCTGCAACCCAAAGGCCAGCAAATAGAAGAACCAAGACTCCCTCACATTCACTACAGCAGCATCCGAAGTCCATCGCATCCGCCTATTGCATCTTCGAGTATTGTGGTATTCAGGCTTGAAACATCCCAGCGCAGCATAAATCCCAACCCCAATCGCAGCCAAAGCAGCGATCCCAACGACCCATGCGATAACCTTCAACCAACTTCTCGCGTTGCTCCACCTGCTTTCTCGGGTAGGTAATCGGCCGATAAATTCGTTCGTTTCTGCATCTATCTGTTGTATGTCGGAGGGGTGAGTTGGAGAAATCGGTGTCGTCCTATCATTGTTCTGCTTCTCGCTTTCGAAGGTATTTACTCGAAAGGGCGTGGTGCTCTGCGAGCTCGCCGGTGGGGAGACCATTTTAGGACGCGCTTGCAGGGGCTGATGGCAAACGGTTGATGCAGGGTCTTCGAGGAGCTTTGCACGGTTTCAGCACACAACGAGATGCTGCAGATAAATTTTAAAATAGCCTTTCGGAGGATTCGATGATAAAATGGTGAAGAACCAAATTCAAAAGGTTGGTCCGGCCATCGTTTGCGAAGAGGACCAGAAGATTCCAATTCTAGTAATTCTAGACGGTGAAAAAAGTAGAAAGGAGTGGGAGGAATGCATTCAATCGACAAAGGAAAGCACCCTTCTTTTGTGCGCCACTCCAGCAGCAAACAAGCGAGATTGTCTATATTATTCTCTAGAAGACTATATTGTTCCACAAAGCCCAGCCTAAGCAATCTTTACAAAGTGACTTGGCGAATTCTCGTCGGCTGTTTTCATTCGACATCCAGCAGAAATTTCGGATTTTCTTAACGGTTAACACGGCCGGCCGGGTACACCAGAGTTGCTTGGGAACCACGCCAACTGCGCCAAGTAGCATTCCAAGAACTTGGACATGTTCACAACTTGAAGATCTCCAAAACGTTGAAGTTTGCCATTTGAATGACGTAGAGAAATATCGTTCTAACTATGTCTAATGATTTATCAAATATGTTGTAGTAATTCAAGAATTCTTCGGTGGATACTTCGAAATATGAAATTTGTGTCTACCCATTAACTATAGATAAAGGCATTCCTGCGTAAATGCACCAGAGTAGACACCGTATAGTGACTACTAATCTCGAATCCTTGTTTAAATCGAGGGGATTGACTTATTTTCGCTCACAAAGATCTGTTAGACTATTAGGGACAAGCACAAAGACATACGCAAACATCTCTTTGTATGCAATGCGAAAATAGATTCGCACGAACGACAGCACCGTCTGTCATAAATTTTGCGTTATAACACTCATGTTGGATACCCTTTCGTGAGCACCAAACGAGTAGATTTAACCGAAGTATATATGCCAAGACAATGAATACACTACCCCACTTCAGCTCTTAGTTGCACCAGAATATAACGAAGATTATATGCTTAAGTCATTATCAGATTATTCGCCTAGCCCTTACCCATGCAGTTATCATCCTGGATTGATGTCTAGGATTTTGTCAAGAATTGTAGACACACGGCTGTACAGAGCGCTAAGGCAGGAGTCAAGTTGGACTCAATAATACAGAATGCTTCCATAGGATTTAGAAACACTCTTTTTTCGTTGAGTAAAGACTGCCTTGAAGCTCAATTTTAAATCTGCCCACATCGCTCAGGTCAGACAACAAGTCCAAAGCTACATCTCTGCTTTGCGATGACACTCTCTATGCTTAGTATGTAAGCTGCCATGTGGCTGCTAGTTAACAATTAGACACGCTATAGTTTATTATTTCTCCAGCTCACTTATTTAGCTCTTTAGTTCTTACTCAAAAAAAGCCTTCTCACATACAACAAGCTGACCTTGAAACAAACATGAAGACTTTGAGCAATTCAAAAGGGGATCTCAATATGAGAATCAGCAAATTACTAGCGCCAAGTTACAGCGGCACACCTTCGATCAAAATGGAAACTCTGCCAGTATTTGCTGATGGCGGAATCCGTGCTTTCTGATGCGACCGTATGCTGTGGCAGCATGAGCGGTAGTGCGGTTGGTGGCTCTGCGGTAAGACCAGAGGGTTCTGTAATCGGTTTAGATCAAAAGCAGTATTCATTTATTGAGTCATGGAGACATCGTGGAGATATTCAAAATGCTGGTTAGTATTCAGAAAATTGGCTTTCACCACACTTGTAAGCCTACTAATTACTAATTTCTTAGATAATTCCGAAACCAGAGTTTTCACTCGTCCATTGACAACAAACGTCTCGCTCTTACTTCAAAGAAAATAGAAGAAAAGAAATACCGAGATGCAGATAAGTTACTTTCAACCTTCATCACAAACACTAAAAGTTCCGAAAACCATCCAAACTATCAAATAATTAAAACCAAACTATTACCGGATCTTGCTTACGAGGCTCAAGCAAAATTCAAAGAAGCCATACAAATTTTTCAAGAATTATTAAACTTAAGTGATATCTCTACGTCTCAAACGCTATTTCTTAAATACTGTTTGGCTGAAATTTATTTGAGTGATGCCCAAGCAGAAGCTGCATTGCCGTTTGCCCTGAGCGCTTGTGAAGGAAGACACAACTTAGAAAAGGATCATCTATATTTTGAGGCGTGTCTCTTAGTTGCTAGAGTATATTCAGCTTTAGGGAATATGATAGATTTATTATTTGAAAGTCTCGAATTATTTACAAAATTGTCCAGCCCCTAGCTACACCATAGCTAGAGGACCTAACTTCATGTATGCTCTACGGTGATCATTAATGGGGGGTATCGATAAATTAAACCGAGAGCTTTGTAAAATATAAGGCGGAAGGGTTTGATTTTTGAAATGTTGGGGTTTGTGGGTGGCCGTGTGTCTTGGGGCCTGGAATCCGGGGGAATCATCCCAAGATATACGCTATCACTAATGAAATATTCATAACCCCGAGGAATTAAATCCACGATGTTCTACAAAATCAACTAATCTCACCGAATTAGCCGACGCGAAAGCGGTTATACAAAAACTAAAAATATTAAGTTTGATGTGTCGTCTTATCGATAAATATCATCCAAGCAGACCAGTCCAGCATACCTTCTTATATGATCCAAGAAACACCAACCATATATCTACATTTTATATGAAATCCATCTTTGCTTGTGCAGCTAGAAGAGCCGGCTCGTGTCGGACGTATATCGTTCTTGGCACCGCCTAATTGTAATTACGTAAACTTCGCTCTGCTTGGCCCGGGGAAGAATCAATTGGCCAACCTCCACATATAATTTGTGAACGAAAGAAATTTGTGTAACAGTTCATGCATGTTGTTATATATATGCCCAGATGCAGATACTGTTGACGTAACCTCCTATCTACCATTAATATTTCCGAAATTAAAAGCCCCACGCCCCCGCCCAGAATTTTTTATTCTTTTCCGAATATATATCTTTGCGGCAAAAGCTGCAATAGTTACTCGTTTATTTGACTAGAATGAACCGGATATTACAACAACGGGTTGATAGACATCAAGAAAACTCAGCCCTTGACGGGGTGACTCAAATTCAAACCAACCACGATATCAATTCGAATATCGATTAGATCGGACGAGTGCCGTGCCGGATAATCCAAATGCAACTGAAACGTACAATTAGAATTTTCCTATCTCTTCCTTATCTCCTTGGCGGAGTCGTTGCTGGATATACCGATGAAACTGTGAAAACGGTCTAAACCTGTCACACCGAGTATTGCTTTGAGAAGATATACAACATCCTAACATATAGCAGAACCATTCATACGACCTCGAACATTATTATCACGAAAATTCTAAAACAAAAGACCCGCTATGTTACTAAAACAAAATCCGTCAAAACTAAGAATACGATTACTGTGATACTGTGCCTTCTGCTTGCGTTGTAGCCTAATAGACGATCCTCCTAGAAAATTCGGGGCGTGTGATATCACATTTTTGGGGTGTGCAGCGAGCATGATGGGGGCCCTCGCTTCGACTCGAACCGTTTCTGCACCAACGGCACAATTGGTTGTACCTGTGAATTTTGTGGAGAGAACCCACTCGGAATAGTTTCGACTATTACTAGTGTCCATATATATCACATGACGGACCGAGGTAGAAGTGTCAAGTCATTAATACATAGCTGATACTGACGCTGCTTTCAGGTCGTACATGTGGACTGGACTAATTGGAGGGAAAAAAGCTGAGCTCAAATATTGGCGTGGTGCAGCCGTTAGTAATGTGCTTCCTTGTCTATTTTAGCTTCGCCTCGGGCGGGACGGCACGTAATTACCATTCTTTTTCCAGGTCCAAAACATAGCGCTGACTCGGGTTTTTTAAGCAATAAATTTTGCAAATCCCTTACCCCAATCAAAAGTCCAATCCTTGCGATAAGTGATCCACCTAGAAGACTGTATTTATTGTCCTCACATTTTTATAACATAAAAGTTGGATTAAATCAAGTTAGGAAATGAATTCTCGAAACTTATCATCCTTATGATAAACGCTAATTCTGTTTGAGATATGATCCTAGTGACTTGTGTCACCCTAGAACCGAAATTTCGGAGGCTTACAACAGAATTCAATAGTTCGTACGATCGTTCGATTGTTCATACATTGAGGTGCTACAAGGGTTTGGCCTGTCGTTGTACCGCTTTGTACATACCCCATGTGACTCCCTGTTAGTGAATGAAAATTCAGGATTGAGGAGAACGTACCCTGCCGTGCAGATCTTGTGCAACCTGGACCCGTATATGGGGAGTTATTTAATTGCGTCACCGATACCAAGGCGTGAAAGTGCCGGATTTTACTTCTAGTTCCAGCTTACGAAGGCCACATTTGCTTAATGCTGACAGCAACTGCTGCTTCGGTTAACTTAACGGCAGACTGTGAAAAAAGGAAACCCCAAGAGAGAACCTTAATTATTATTCCTATCATCTTCTTTTCTTTTTCTGAAACATCTTGCTCTGTATGCATGCAGATATATACTGTTGGAAGCAATGCATTCAATTGCTGGTCGTTTCTGGATATGCTTGCAGGTATTGGATCGCCTTTTGGAAAAATTTTCAGTGGTTTGGGTATTTCGAATATGAGGTTACCCCTCTTTTACCGTAACTAAGAATGATAACAATCTCCTGCATAGATTGGTATTCCACTTCCAAAGCCCCGCATAAACCCTTTAAGCTTTAGAAGCTCACGCGGGGATTATAGAGTTATATTAATAATTACGCCATAGTTAATCATTCCTACTAATATAAATAGGCTTAATTACTAGCTCCACGATCCCCAACAACAAAATGCAAATAATTAGTAAAGAAATATATATAAATAAAAATACGAATTCTTAATCTTTATATAGTAATATTTGCTTTATATTTGTAACGATGATATAGTGGTGCGAAACTACCAGTTAGTCGGTAGTTTCCAGCGGCTTTTTAGCGTAACGGATATATACACCACTGTATAAAATTATTATTAAAATTGATAAATGATTCTTATTTTCATTGATTAATTTAAATACAATACAGATTAATAGTTTACTATTATTTTATTATTGTTACACATCTCATATATCATTCTTTGATATCGTTTGACTACATACTTCCTAGATTCGAAGCCTGGTATCTTAGAGTGAGAGATCAGACGCAGAAGTGAAGCGTGTTGACTAGGAGAGCCTAGTCAAGTGTAACAAATTTAAATTAATCTAGTTTATTACTATTAGGTTTAGTCTAAATTTCTCCTTTTTCTTTTAGTCTCCATCTTTTACCTAACAGTCAATATAATACACAAGATCACGGCTCCACAGTTCACGGCTACATCAACGAGTGGTTGGTTAATTGGTTACACATCTCAGCTCCATCGTTTTTTTCTTGGCCGCAAGACTCACCGACCGATTGATAACGGCCAATACTAGCAGTGGCAACTTTAGATGACCTAGTTTACTCATTCGCGGATTTGACGATGTCGCATGTGTTTACAGGTGGGCATGTTGCATGTTGAAATGAACCATCAATCCTCCTATATAACACAAGTTTGGTCACGATGCAACAAACCATCTGCTTGTAACATTACTAGCCAGACACGTTGTTGCCCATCCGTCGAGCACATTGGATAAAATATCATTACCTGATTTTCACATCATATCAACCTTATCTGGCTTGTAAGACTGGACAGCTTATATGTTCAACCCACCATTCCTTCTTCCTTTGCTTCACCAAAAATCTTGCATGTTATGAGACGAGACAGCCAACTTCATTCCATCATGTCCAAAATCCCACTCTTATATAGACATTTACATTCCAACTATTCAGCAAACATGGCTTCTGCTTTTCGGCGATTCTGGCCCTTTAAACCGCTAGAAAGTGCTCTGCACCCTTTGGGCAGTCCAAAGTAGATTTATCCCTAGGGATTGGTGTACATGCCCGTCCTGTATCGATTCGATTAAGAAACACAAAGTGACTCTCGACCAATCAGACAGTTGTCGGGTCCCAGGGGTTTATTGTTAACGTAAGCTCAAAAAGTTCAGTTAATTAGTTAACTAAGGGGTATGCTCGAGCGTTTATGCTAGATGCCGATTGTGAATATAAGATATATTTTCAACATTTGCAAAAGATATGGACCCACATTAACTTGAGAAAATATGGAGCCTATGATAGGAATAATTCTAAAAAACCGATTCAAAGAATATCCTATAAGCTAACATATCATGAGGTGTTGGGGCTGGAGGCTTGGATCTGGGCAACATGCATAGCTCCGAGGCAGAGCTTTAATTTTTTTCTACTAACTGACATCTTCAGGAGATTGATGCCAGGGCGCTATTGCTTGTTTGCTTTTTCTAATGATGGGCTTGTCATTCGATGCTCCGGAATTTACACTGAAGGGTCCTTCGAAGAGCAAGTGACCAAAAATCCGCATATCTGAAAACTTAATATTACGATTTTCCGCGGTATTGAAACCGGTGCCGTGTTCGGGGCTCACTAGAGCACTTATTTCAAGATGTAATACCTGTAACCTAAATCCCTTATTCATTATACTAATTTTGTACACAATAATGGATCTATTTATTAAATTTGTTGTCAGAATTTATTCAACTTTTATAAATACTAAAGGAGTAAATAAAGACTACTACATGATCATAAGGCTAACTTCGGTGATATCGAGATCTGTACTTTATAGTCAAGCCTACAATACGAATGATATTTCGATACTAGTTAATAGGCAGCCAACTGATTCGCCGACTAATTTGTTATCTGCTTGACCTCTTCAAGAAACAGCGCATAGTATACCATCTGATCCCGACTCAGGTCTTCCCATTTTTTCCCTTGCAGAATTTTGAACATCTCCTTTTTCTCCCCCATAATCCATGTATTAAACTCCGTAATTCCCTGTATACTGTACTGTCGTTTGATCGAAGATAAACGAGCACTCGATTCCAAGGAAATAGCTTGAGTTATCTGATTTAGACGATCTCCGCGTCCCTGGGGGTTTACTACTTGAAGTTCCGGGTATTGAAGTTTTTCGGCCAAGTCAGGCGCAATGGCTTGAATCATCTCATACATTGAAACTGTGTATTCTTGCTGATAGCGTGATAGGCGTTAGTTTGCGATAACTGGCATTTTTAAAGTGGATGTTCACCTCCATGATTCTCCAGTATCGGTAATCTTTCACAGTGGATGCCCATGCTGGGGGACTAGCAATTATACCGAGGTAAATAATAACACCTAATATCGATTACATTTTGTGTCACTCACTCGGAACAAAAAACTGTATCGCCGCCCCGGGCTTCCCAAGTGAGACGAGCGTGCTGTTGAGCGAAGGCATTCCCGACGTGGGTAGTGCTGGAGTCGGTATGGGCATAGTTCATGCCAAAGCTTATATTTGGAGAAGAGAAACTCAAGCCTGCAGCGCGTCGAGTTTCTTCCTTGACGATGTCCATGTAAGAACGCTCTCTATCGTTGATCTTGCGAGTGCTGTGCAGATAACCGCCTAGGGTTACTTTTGTCGGGAATGCCTCACCTGTATCGATAATATAATTCAGGAACTTTCCGTCTCGTATGAAGGCAAAGAATGATAACTCACCGTAACGGTGATAGAAATTCTTCACGTCCGATTTTGTGCGAATTTTTTCTATATCCTTCATACACTCATCTGATATAGCTAGCGCTTCGGGATTGAGCTCCAAAACGACTCGCGGGAACTGCGCAAGGATGCATCATCAACTGATGTTTTCTTGAGCGTCAGAATATGCTTTTGGGGGGTTACATTATATGCGACGTGCAACGAATGTGTCTTTGCCTTTTGGTCAACGTTTTCCGCTGCCGCTTCCTCCTTCGTAAGTGATCCAGCGATCGATCCGACGGGTGGTGACTTGGCGAACGAGCCGGCGGAGCTGTAAAAAGCCTGTGAGACAAGATCGTATTATCCTGAGCGATGAGATTGGGATAACGAACACACTAATTTCAACCGCATGAGAGCTGAAACCTTCCTTTGCCATCGCCACTTGGAATTGATGCTGAATTTCGGTAATGGTAACAGTGGAGTCATCGTGGATATAGAAGGGAGGGGTCCTTGGCATCACATTCTGATCAGGAAAGTTAAGATTCGGAATCCATGTGCTCAAAGTTGAAGGGCACCTTTGACTAACCAGATATTCGGTTTTGGGGGCAGAATCAGGTGGCGTTGATTCGTTCTGTGTCTCCTGGTCTGGATCTCGAATTGCAAATGCTTCGAGGAGGTATCAGTATGAGAGTTCCTACACCGGATATTAAGATGATATGTTACCTCTCTTGCGAGCTTTGGCCAGATATCCAGAATCAAAATCAAAGTTGTATCCCTGAAGAATACGGTTGTTGAATAAGATATTTTCCCATTGCAGAGCACTCAAATCTGCAGCCTCCGTGTATAACTTGCTACTATATTCAGAAAGTTATTGGTTTTCAGCAATATTCTACTGCATTGCATGGATATAACAGCTAAAAGAACCTTTGCGAGGCCGCCCATTTCCCTTCAAGAGCATAGAGGTTGTCCAACCGAAGCTCTCGCATATTCATTTTCTTTACTGGTTTTTCGGATGGAAGGAGGTTTCTTAGTTCATTCTGTAATGCCGATAGTGGTAGGTTTGATGTGGGTGTGGTAGATGCTTTGGACACAAGCTCGATATAGACGATTGGGATCACGCGGTGTCTATCAATGGTTGTGCCGCTGGTAGTATTGACACCAGTCCCGCTACCATCACCCTGGGAGCCGTTATCGCGGTCAAGAGCACCCGCAGCAGGACCTGTTACCTTGGCCTCCATGGGCGCGAGACACGCCGCATTCTATGTGTCCGAAAATAAATTACTTATGCGCTTCCAACGCAGAGTGATTAGGAGTAAGCTTGCCTTTTCCGATAGTTGCAAATAGTACAGCAGTTTGGTGCTATCCGGGATAATAGTTTTCCCGTCACTACTAAAGTAGTACTTCTTGGGTCTGTGTTGCGTTTCAGTCAAGCTTTCTACCGAGGGACAAGGCGGTGGCCGGCATATATACATACACTCCACATTTTTCCCTAATTTTCTCGAGGGTGATACTACCGATGTCACCGTCTAATTCTGCACTTCGTAATGAAGGGAATCTTTCGTCATCTGGGCTGTCGAGAGCGATATGGAATTCGGGCTTTGGCGAGGCCATAATGATAATGAGTGAGTACGTGTTTGTCAATTGACGTCAATGGGCTGTACAGTGGTGCTTGTGAATAATCCCCTGAGTCAATAACAAAGAAGTGGATTTGCGAGCTCTTTATGGAGATCGGGTCTTGTGCCACCGCGCGGGATGTATTTACTATGAACTTCACGCGATTACGTCTGCACTCCTAAAGCCAAGGTACACTGAACTGGTCACAACCAGGGGTATTGGGCATAGATGCATACAGGTGGTAAACTCTAGGGGATACCGTTGATAATGGGACTCTATCGGCCGTATGAATCTTCCTTCTTATTCTTGCGTGTTCTTATTCTATTACTCAAATTGATTAAATAATGAGCGATTAGGATGTAGAGATAAAGAAGTTTCAAGCCTCACAGTTTGTTGTTATCCCCGTTGCTGTCCTCATGCATGCCCTTTTTGTTGTCTCTTCAGTGTCTCTCCGCTGTCCTTGCATACAGCGGGTGTCTACGTGGCATAGCAGATATTCGACAGTGATAGCGGCTGGCAGATGTGCTTTAATGCATGAATCCTCTTGACGCACGAACCATTTGTCAATTGTCTGATAGTCCACTATCGTTTATAGTCTGTGTCTCTCAATGCCCCTTGGCTCTCTCCAAACGAAATTCTGGTTATACTTCTCTTATTGCTCTATAACGACTTTTTCACTATAGCAAAAGCAGTATCTACATCATGACTGTACAGAATGAATTTGCAGTGGCGTCAACAACCGCTTTCATGTCTGGTCCCGAATCCTTGGTGAGAAGTGATGAAGACCCTGAGAATACAACTCGATTTATATTGAACGCGCACGAGTATGCAAGTAAGAATACTAGTCTCAACCCTAGTCGACCTAGAGAAATATTTGGCTGATGGGAAGGTGTTGCAGCTGTACAGCTATACGTGACAGCTGGACTGGAGCTAGTTGAAGACGAGGCTGCTTTTGAAGAGTGGATGCCGCGGCAAGACTTCTATGAAGTTGAATCAATTGATCGCGAACTATATACGGTACTTCGGAAAGATATATTACTATTCACGATTGGAGTACCGACAATTGCTCTAGCTCGCAAAACAAGGAATTCTTGGTGTTTTTAAGTGTTGTCGACGGTTTAGTGAGCATGATATGGGTGAGGTTTGTGAGTGTTAACCACTTTCTCTTTCTGGCCACCTTATAAAACTCTGAGCAGTTGACTGGAAGTACACTGAATAGGGTCTTCGCCTACCTTGGTCATTGAATATTGTGACCAAGCTATTCAGGACCTCCAAGACGACGAGAACGGCTTGGATAAATATTGGGCGGTGCTGGTGGATGAAAAGTATAAGGAACATGGTAGTGAAAACGCCGCCTTTGACCAAGCAAGGAGACTGGCAATCTCCACGCTCGACAAACTGGCGGAGTATGCTACGACTAAGAAGAAAGAAGCGGCCAATGTGAGGAACTTGCTGACGAGAGTAAGCCTGCATGATTTATTCATTATGCCCATAAGGTTTCGGGTTGACGGTTACCCCGCTAATATAAATCCAAGTTTCGAAACGAAACAAAGGCCAACTTGTCAAAGGTTAAAGCCTTGGACGAACGCTTCAATCGTACTACAGTCTCCAAGGATGGAAAGAACTAAGAGTCTATATCTAAGTTTCTCAACGCTGGGTTAGACGAACTGAAGATAGAGAGAGAAGAATGCGAAAGATCTAAGGCAGCCTGGGACGACGTAAGTTTTGCAGCAATCGGCTTTGGGAAACGTGGCTGACTACCTTACAGCCAAATGCAAAAAAAACCATCGAATCTCTTGGATGGGAGATCAACATTTTTTGGGAAGAAAGCACCTTATCGAAACTCGCACGAATGTACCGGAACGTAAAGGAAAGGATCGAGAAAGCAACTGCCGAACAGAGAAAGATAACAGTCCTTATCCTTCATATAGAACGCTTAAACAAGATTTACCAAGGCCTCATGCCAAAAATGAAAGACGCAATTACAGCCCTTGGAAAGTTAGAAACACTTTTTGATAGTCAATCTAGCAACTTTAAACAAATGGCCACACTGTTAGGCCGCTTGACACAAGACACCAAATCTCTGGATTTTGATATCCGGCATGCCACTATACCGGATAATCTAAAAAAAGCCGTTCAAACATTCCAAAACGCATGTGATTCTAGGTGTATCTCAGTGGGTCTGTATATTGTATGCTAATTTTTGCTGCTGGATAGGTTAAACTGCTGGCAAACGAGTTCAAACGAAGCCTCGAGGCGAGTTCAAACGAGAAATGAGATGAAGCAGTTGGAGAAGCTCACGCTTATTCTGGCAAACTGGAAATATACCTATATCCTGTTCTATCCCATATCGGTATGTCAATATTGGCTTGCTGGGATCTTGGGAATTGATGATGGATGGAGTGCTTAGAGACCCAGAGAGCAGCGATGGTTTTCAATTTTCGATTTTCTTACACAAATGCAATGAAAATTTATCGGACAATTGACAAGTGCTTCGTGTCGTAAGAGGATTCATATAATTAAGTATCCACTATCTACTACTATACCTACCAAATACGTTCGATATTATAGTAAAGATATTTATTATAAGGCGTATTTAGAACTAGCATAGCGAAAAATACTAGTAAGCAAAAGAATAAGGGAATAATAAGAGGGATTATAGTCGACGTCTGACTACAAGATTTACACTTTTATTATTTTAAAATTTGAATTGCGTACGAATTAACCAATCTAAGCAATGAGATAAGGACACGTAAGACGATTAGGAAGAAGCATATGACCGATACTCAAAATTAATGGAGCGAATATTTGATATTATTAGATCTTCAGGTGCCGTCGATGACCAGTAAGAGAGCGCCACCACTTAACAGGCTGCTGCGGCTGCACACAGGTATTGTTATGCGCTTTGAGCTGGCAAAGTTTGTTACACAATACTATATATAGAAAACCTAGTTACAAACGGTCTCGCGGTGTAGCTACAAAGTATCAAAATACCATCACAAACACAACTAACTTCGATATCCCAGTTATCTATATCCGCTTCCCCATTCCCTTCTCTCCCTGCTCACTATTTCGTTTTCTTCAGCGCCAAAAGACGAACCAATATATCCGCTGCGAACAAGATAGAATATTCTGGCGTCAGACGTCGATATCGCGAGGACCCCGCTACTTGCTTCAAGCCTCCGTTTGCCTCGCATTAATTAAATACTTGAATAAAATGGTACCTCTGTCAATTACCATCCCAAACAACTTGCTTCTAGAAACGCAATTTCTAACACATATTTTTCTTTCTGGACCGATTGGCAACGTTACCATAACCTCGAACAAGAATTTGAAAAAATGGACGATGAGATGCGCCACCGCGCAGCGAATCAACAACCCCAAGAACACCCAAGCTTAAGCTTCAGCGACCTAGCGAAAGCGAAGCGGCAGGCCGTGTTGGATATTATTAGATTGCGTCGGAATGCTCAGGAGGCCTATGGAGGCGGGGATTATGGCCACCAGAAGAGAATAGACGAGTGGGAGGAGATATTACAACGATGCCTCGAGGAGTGAACTGCGGTTGAAGTGGTTTATCATGCATACTTGCGGACCCAGTGTGATAATTTGCTTTGTTATAATTGTGATTGTAGAATATTTTATCTTATGGACTCCTTCTAGAAATTTTCAATAATAGTTCCCTCGTGCTTTTACAACAACCATATAGCCTTTGCACTGGGCCGGTGCTTCGCCACTGCAAAATCCCTAGATCCCTCATTTTGGAGCCTTGTTCGAAAGTTAGCAGCCAATAGTGCAAATTTTGGAGCTACAACCTTGGGAGCAGGAAGATCAAGGGGCTGTCTGATGCTTCTGTACAATTATATTAATTGTGGAATGAATAGGATGGCGAGGTGTTTGTGGCGCTATTAGCTATCCCTCTTCTATAAGGAAAGTTTGCGCTCAAAATCCAACAAGGCGGCTGGATTTCGAACGCAACAAGGTAGTCTCGTTTCCGCAACAAGGTACGGGCGTGGGCGAAGGGCTGTAAATTTTTCAGAGTGCCAGGTTCTGTTGCCTGTGCACCCACATTAGTCTCGTATAAGCACCCGCAGGCGGGATCAAGGTGATCGTAACCCTCCAATCTAGAAGGATTGAGCTCTACATCGCGCGAACGAAGACGCAACTCAAAGAACTTTCACCACCCCGTTTATCCAAGGTCGAGGATTGGCTAAAAACTAACCTTATTGAAACACGAAGCGCGCCATTTACACTCTCAACTAAGGCCTCTCTGGGCGCACTTCGGCTCTGAAAAAATGGTCGCAATGTATCCTGATATATCTCTTCCCATTTTGTTCAAGATACCTATCTAACTGCTGAGTTGGAGGTGCATTCCAAATTTCACCCTTTCCCTCAGCTACGAGGATTTTCGTCAATATCACGTCTCCACAGAAGACCGCGACGTTACCACGTGGTTCCTCTTTTTTGTTAGGACGTCAAAGAGAGAACTCGCCTCCGCTCATTTTTGACAGGCGGCTCATTTGCAGTTTGATTGCTCGCTAAGAGAATCGTTCATCCTGTCAACACCACTATTGGACACGAGTCCCAGCGGGTTCATTGCAAGATTTCGCTAGGATATCTCTACAACTGCCCCGATGTTCTTAAGAGGAGGGATTCGAAGGCCGCAGCTTACGCTTCGGTCAACTCTATTGGGGCGGAAAGTAATAGAAGGAACGCTCCCCTCGCGAAGGAGTGGAGAAACTTCAATTTGAGCTCCAAGGCCTACTGTATAATATTGACGCTGTATAAAACCATCAGAGACGAGAATACACAATCGTCAGGGCGTGCTATTATGTAACCGAAGCATGGCCTTTCCCCCGGTCTAGTCACCTCGGCTAATTAATGGGCCTTCGAACTCTTAGGAGTTCGGGGGTACCACTTCGACCACTGTCACCTTTCCGTGGTGAAGGGGTCTAGTACTTAAGTAGCTACAACATATTTGATAGTAACTATAGTGCGGAAACAAGAGCAGCTTATTTATAGCAGGCTGGGATGCTGGGTGGGATCAAGCATTAGAGTAACAAATTGAGAAGGTCTTGACCAATCGAACTTATTGATAAGACCATTTGGGTGGATATTACTCGGGTTTTTAATTTATATCTCGTGTTACACACAGCAAAGGGTTGCAGCATGGGCTCCAACAAGGTGGATGAATCTTGAATACCAGCAGGCTAAACCGCAAGCGACTGTTGACTTTTAGGACACGAAGGGGTTGCAGATACATCAACGCGACATCCACAGGTACGTGGAAATCACGAATGGTCTTAGCCCTAAATTCAGCTTGATTGGTTGATGCTGAACTCTAAGAACGTAGGCACTTTGGGAGGGTTTGGTTTCGAGACCAAGAATGTACGTATTCTACGTTTTTAGAATCTTTTTCGTTTTTCGTGGACTTGAAACGTTCGAAACCACCGTGAGCTAATGGAAAAAATTTGTGACAATCTGAATTTATGAGTTTTATAGTGTTCTGTGTTGGGTCTGGGAACGAGACCAGTCTTATATATATAATTTGATGACGTGCCGGTTTGTGAGGAAGCTAGGCTTTAAATCGAACTTTCGAGAGAAGATAATTGGAGGGTTTTAAACCGGACTAATATATATACCCTGAGGATATGCCTAGCCAGAGCTGAAACAAAAAATTCAAACTGCATTATACAATTCAACTAAAGTTATACCGCAAGAAAAATCGCCATCAACATAGACCCAACTACAAAACTCGCGAGAATCGATGATCCATGTTTACGTGATGCCGAATTTGGTTTAACAGAGGTTGTAGGAGTAGTAGTCGTCGGGTTGCTAGACTGAGTCGTCGGTTCGGGCGTAGAACCTCCATTAACAGTAGGCATGGTGGACGTGGGTGTATTCGCCGCTGAGGTTTGACTAGACGACCTCAAACACTACTATCACGAAAATTCCAAAACAAAAGACCCGTTATATTACTAAACGAAATCCGTCAAAACTAAGAATACGATTACTGTGACCGGGAAAAGTCGCACTGAAACTGTATATGCTACTCTGGACATCTTATCGACTCGTACAATTTATAGCCTTCAGACAATTATACAGTCAGTAAATGTCACTACCATCACACCAGATGCTACATTTATACCCACTCCGTCTGGCTTCCTCAATGCTGGCGACGACCCTGGCAACCAATACACGAGCCCTGGGCTTCAACAAAAGCGGGACAATCACGGGACTTACCCCACAGCAGTCAAGTGCACCAAAACAATCGAAACGATACACAAGCACACATCTACTGCAAAAGGCCATAAAACTACAGCGACAAAGACGAGTACGCTTCCATATATCGAGAAAACTACAAAGACGATATCCCGAGAAAGCGAAAACCACAACCACAACCGTATATCCACCTACACGACTATCGCGACGGAGAAGTCAACCGTCACGGTAACCGAGAGTTTAACTGCGATACTGCCTAGGTTCACGACTTGGGGAACCTGCGGACCCCATAACTTCTTCCCAGGCGCTACGGGTGCTGTCAATGTGACGATTCTCCCAGGAGATATTAAAGTCGTACCTCCTGGTATTGCTTACGAGTGCTGCGCACATTGTTACACTCATGTAAATGCTGAGAGTGTTCCAGACTGTGCAGGTAGTTTTTTCCGAATAGAGGGGGGATATCTGGAGCGGCTACATGTTGGTTAAGACTTACGAATGTTTGTTCCTACAGTCATACAACCTTTTGTGCCGTTGCTCGGTGACAGGCTGGTGGTTGGGGAAGGATTTGTTAGTAACGGGCCCTGTGGTAGATGAAGGTTAATCTTTGAGAGGTATCTTAAGATTTTTCTGAGTAGCCAGTAACGTTCCCTGCATTTAAATCGATAGAATAAACTCGCAAGCGGGGCATTGATTTGAAATTATTCTGACTCTTCCTGTGTTCTAGTTTGGTTTGTTAACGAGATCAAGTCATTTTAATGAAAGAGGGCAACAAGGATTTAAGCCTCCAGGCAACGGCTTGTCATGTCAGTAGTAAAATCGTACTTGCCTAGGTCATTACTCAATATACTTTTCAGAGAGAACCATTGCCATTTTAGCCTTTTCATTTTATAGTTCGCCAAAGATCATAGCGCTGAGATATTTTCCAGATGTCTTTTTTTCCACCATAGCTATCACTCTGGTAGATGTGAAAGACCATTATTACAGTTGCATCGGCACTCCCATGTCAAAGAACCAGAATTACAAGTGACTAGAAAATCCAGCCAAGAGGGTGCTTAGCGAAACCTCTAGACCTCTAGACAGTCGCACATATATGTTCAAATGTTACAGTCATGATATCACTTAGGAAAGGGCAATTGCAGCATGCAGAGCAAAGACGTTTCGAAACTTTTCTTGTTTTGAAACAAAAAAACTGGTAGTCCATTCAGCTCAATTTAGAAGGATAGATTGGCCATGGCGCAGCAGATTTGCAGACCGTCCGCTCCGGCATGCCAAGCTTTCTCAAGTCTGAGCGCTTGTGATCCAGTATTCAATAGTTACAGAGATAATCCATCCTAACAATGCCCGCATTCGTTTCCAATGATTCTTTCGACTTTTGACATGCATACCGCTGGCCCATCCACCCTTGAACTCCCACACTCCCTATCCTTTGTATTCTCATTCCCTCAGACGTTCCTTTAAGAGTGAGGAATTCGGCTATTATAATAATAGATTCGAATAATAAAACGAAGTTTATCGATATTGACCCCGCGTGGACTCCCGTTTTTATACATCTAAGATCCCGATATAGCTATCCGCTGCCACTCGATCCTCATGTGCTGAAAACATAACTGATAGCGGACAAAAACACTTGCTTTCGTCTTTTCCATGGAAAGGGATGCGTGACTAGGGCTCGGATCCCCAGTGGTGGGTTATCGTACGATACCCACGAAGCGCTTGGCACCGGTGCAAGCTGTGTCAACACGCTTCTCAAATTTGGTAACGTCTAGCAGCTGCATATTGTGAGTTCCCGGACCACAGTCAAAGCGTGCAAGAACATGCTTCGCAGGCTGAAAAATTTAGTTTTCTAAATATTTCACCGTTGCATATTTTCCTCAGCACTCGGATGCTGCGGTGTTTGGACCCCGATCAATGGCATTGCCAATGTTCTCAGACGCTCTCGCCTTCCAAGAATCCTGTGCCTGCATATATTGGTCATCAGTGTTCCAGGGCCTGGAAGCGAACTGAGCACATACGCTCGCTCCCGCTTGTTTCATCGATGCGTCGTCGTGCCGGCTTCCTTACTTTGCGCTGAAATTTTTTTGGGGGTTGGAACAACATAATTTGATGGGAGATTTTGTGAATAGAAAAATACCTATATCTTCTCCTGGAGGGAACTTTGGGTTATACGATAGAGGCTCCGGAATTCCTCAACCCTACAATCCAAAGACTTGTCGCGGGCCTTCAAAGAATAGTCTGTATATATCGGGCTGATGAGTCTATATAGTGACTTTTAGGAGCCTTTCTCTTTTCATTTCTTTTCTCTTTCAGGTTGGCGTTCCTCATATATCTCCGAGCATTAGTATCTTTTTATCCCAACTCCTCAATTAGTTCTTAATATCATCACAAGTTGCATATTCTCTTCTGCGTGCAACGATGGGCCAAGTTCCGAGTCATGTTCCAGTTCCAACGTCTGAAGAACGGACGTCCATGCTGACTCTGCTGGGGCAGATTGTAAACGTGACGGGAAATGCGAAGTCACAAGGGTCATCACCATTAACTCCAGAGTTTCTCGCATATCTCTACTCACCTGAATACGTTCCCCCAACTCAGGATAATGAAATTGTGGCATTGACGGTGGCTGTGACACTATTCCTGCTCTCCGCCGTAAGTTTGAGATTTTACACACGATATAAATATGGCTCTCGAAGTGGGCCATTACTGGATGATTGGGTTATATTAGTAGCAGCGGTATGTTTTGCAAGCACGCACGAATTGAACTCAAACAATAATATAGAATCAAGATGGAACCTGAAACTAACAACCTGCATTATAGATATTTTGCTTGGTTTATACTTATGTCGAATTATACGCATTCCTATGGGTAGGCTACGGCCGCAGCACAATCGATCTTTCAATTCAACAATTCAACAACTGTCTCAAGCTCTACCTTGTCACTTTTCCAACCTTTGCGATAGTCAACAGCGCCGTCAAAATCTCAATCTTAATTTTATACCAGAGGATTTTCAACTCGGTGCAAACCCAGATGCGACGGGTCATCTACGTTCTCATCGCCATCATCGCCATCTTTTGTCCGATATGTATCGCCGTTCAACTTGTCGTATGCAACCCGTTCGATGCACTGTGGCATCTTGAATGGGCTCTCGACGGCCACGCAAAATGCAAAAGCAGCAATGTTGGTAACTACGTTATCGGTACTATAAGGACAATTCTCGATCTAGTTATTTTCGCGTTACCCCTCAAACAGATCTGGCAAATCAAAAATTTCTCACAAAGGAAAAAGATCACAATCACTGCTATTTTCCTCTTGGGGTTGCTTGCTGTCGTCGCTTCGATTGTAAAGCTAGCTATATATAAGAGTTATTTAGCTGGTGATATCATGAGTAAGCCTTCTCTCCCTAATATTGATATCGAATCATACAGAGATGCTCATAGGGCTATGTTAACATGGGTGTCATTTCCAGGAGGTGCGATCAAGATTGTTATCGCAGAACAGATAGAATACACCAGCGCCGTGGTGGCAGCATGCGTACCCGCCCTCCTACCGCTTCTCAAGTCGGTGTACGTCAACACCTCGAGCACAATCAGACAGCTCAGCAGCGGTACCAAATCTCGAGATTTGCATTCGACGACCACTCGTATCACAGCCGGACAGGCGCCGGGTACGTACGCGGAATCGATAAAGATGAAAGGTATTAAAGTTTCTCATGCGGTTTCACAGACCGTGGAGGTTCATCCTGAGGATGAGGATGATACCGAACTTATCTTGCAGATGCAAGAGAATGACAAGGATAGTAAAGCCAGTTATAGTCAGAGTCAGACGAGTGTGTGATAATTTATTCATTTTTAGGTGGGTTTGTTTGTTTTGAATTGTTCATTTGGGAGTTCTCTTTTACGAGGGATCACGAAATATTGTTCATGAGCTTAATTAATTTATGGTTTATGTATAAGCGGACAGCTGCGGGATGCCATGCGCAATATTTGGCACAGGAGTTTTGGGGTTTTTATTTAGGTTTTTATTGCTGCATGAGTAGGGTCATGCATATATAGATGATACTTGCGTGGGAACACATGTTTAGCGATAGTCTCTAATTCAACTTCATCCTAATCAATCAATGCTCACACCTGCAAATCATAATATTAGCATTTAATGTCTTAAAATAGGAGAGGGAGGGGGTTTATTCGAAGACACTCACAAGTTATAATGCCTTCCTTGTATCTTGCTACTTCCCCAAGTGAAATCAGACCGCTCCTGCATCAACTCCGTCCTATACTTACGCGCGTCCTCTAAAGTTATCAAAGGAGGTAATTCTTGTACGATTGAGCGAAAGATTTCTTCTGGAAGCTTTCCCAGTGGTCCTTCACGAAGAGCTCGTTCGAGGTCGATTCGTTGCTCAGGCTGTTGAGGGGCGACTACTCTAGTAGTTGGGACGTCGTGGTTTGGGTCGCAGAGGAAGAAGACCAAGATCTTGCGATACCCTGGCTTCGTTGGATCTATCAATTGGAATGGCGATACGCAATGCTGGAAGACATTAGGGAAAACGATTGCCCGATTTTCCTGCAAATCGACGATAAGAATAGGTTAAATAGAAAATATAATGTTTAATGAACTCCCGTGGAGGATATTACTCTACCTTTGTTCCGATTTCACCAATCTCCTGTATTCCGTAATCATGTCCCATACCATGAAGCCGACCCCAGTAAGAGCCATTCCACTGAGGATTTTGGTCGATAGAAACTGTGCGACGGAAAGAAAGCGTAGAGTTCGTTATGTTGTCTTGGTCGTAATAATAGATGCCAGTCGCTATAATGCGCTCATTCTATTATCTGGTGGTTAGCTTCAAGATTCATTTACCCTTTCTGGTAGTGGAATCTTGATTTCGATTTACCTTCATAGCCTCAACGTGCCAACTACCACCGCCATATGTTGGATTTTCGGGCGTGAGGATAATATTAGCCATCTTGACGATAACTTTAGCGACCTTGCCATCCAAGTTGGTCTCATCGGTCAGAGCCGGTGGCGTCCATTTGCTAGTCTCGTATAGCTTTCCGATGTCCCAAATCTCGGCTTTCTCGTAATCCAAATAGTGCTCCCAATCATCATCTTCAGATTCATCTTGAGTGTCATCAGTCTCCCAGCTGTTGATGTCATCCTCTCGAGAGTTACCCCCCGTATTCTGATCGGTAAATCCTTCCGTTCCCGGTGCCGCCCCGTGCATGATCCTCCCATACTTCTTGAAGTCGTAGTATGCCTTAAACCCCTTTGATAATTTCTCTCCTTTCTCATATTGTTTTATGAATGTCTTCCACTTTCTGAAAAAGACCATTGTTGAGATAGGGATAATATGGTACTCCCGTCCCTCCCAGGAAAACTCCCACGGGTCATCCGTTCGTGAGGTATTGTGCCTATTCTCTGCTAAATCTGCGAGGAGGTGGTTGAACATTGGCACAAATTTGGTAAATATTCGTTCGAGGATTGGGTAGAAGAGCGTTTTCTGGTTGGCGGTGGATAAGTTATTGATATAAGATGTGATTTTGGTACTCTTTCCGTCCGCTGCAACTGTGAATTCCGATGGCAACCAGCAGAACTTTTTGGACCATCCGTTTAGACCTGTTCCGTTGGCCGATTCGCCTTGAGCGTCATTATCGCTGCCGGAATCGTTGTCGTCGTCGGGTTCAGGGGTCATTGGTATATTTGACGCTTCAGGGTATTTAATCGGTTGCCCGTCGTCGATGTTTATCGATTGTCCATATATCACAGGCCATAGTGAAGGGTGCACGAGGTCCAGAACCTGGCCATTGGAGCCTGGATGCCAGTCCTTTTGATCCTCAGGAACATTCTCCAGGGTCTCAACGGCTTTTTCGAAAACCAGTTCATCAGCATCGATATTCGCGGCGTATAAGGCTATGTACTCAAGCTTCAAATTCTCTCACCTTTGATTAGTTCATTGCGAAGTTCTTCATCAATCAAGCCATCTGCCCGCCAAACCGCATCAATATCCGGCTCGATACAAGATCCACTCTCCCGAAGCTTTTCAACATATTGCTTATACCCATCTACCAACTCTGAATGTATAAACTCAATGTCATTGGAATCCCAAATTGGAACAATGTATTCTTCTTCGCTAAAGCCACGGATGTCTTGGAGCGCGGCCTCTCGGATCCATTTAGCCATGAGAGCGCGATCTGTGACTTTCTCCGTCCAGTTCGGCTTGTTCCGAATCGTGGATGAAAACCGGCGGAGGCATTTATCGTGGTAGCTCAGAGCTGTTGTTTCGGAGACCTCCAACGGGTGGGGATAATAGACTGTTGACTTCTTTCCAGCTACTTGGGTTTCCGACATGTTTTTAGTGCACGTTTAGAGATTGGCAATGGTGGTGTTTAGATTTTAAAATGGATACAGAGCAGTTTTGAATTTCGGACACGAAGTTGAATGAGGACCCTTTATATATATCACCAGCCTCAAGTGGTAGCATTTTTGGTAGGTCTACGCGTGAGTATTTGCTAGTGCTCCGGTCTGACAATTATTTGACGTTCTGAGTCTTACCATGCTGTATTTTCAACTTGGAACGTTACACTCGATCTTTGTAATTGAGCACCAGTCGGATCGAATCACTTGACGCGAAATGATTCACCGCGCAGCTGCTTGACACTTGTGAACGTGTACTCGGATTGTTCCATCGAACAAACCGCATCCTTCAGACGTGGCCGAGGTGTCGCTCCGAAAATATTCGCACTCAAGACCGAAGAGAAGCGGAAATATTGGGACAACAATTGATGATTTGATGAATTAATTCAGGTCAATAGGCTGTCGCGTGTCGACCAGCTGGTTTCGGTGTTGACAGGGTGAAGGTGCGCCAAGATTTATATCGGCTAGCATTGGAAGCGAACAGCAACCAGCTGCCGATATCGTCATATCCCCAAACCAAACTCTATCGAGCTCTTGGATCTCGTATGCACCACCACTATCACCAATTCTCTTTCACCCTGCAGCAGCAATATTGCCGACCCCGCCCACCGTACCACCATAGTCGTCGTCCTCCCGCCGCCAAAATGTCCTGGTTCCAAAAAACCTTCTCACTCAAAGCCCAATCGCGGGGCTCGTACCTCATCACATCTGAAATCACCTCAAATTTACCAGAGATAGCAGAGTACAAGATCGGCTTGCTAAATCTATTCATACAACATACTAGTTGTGCGATTTCTTTGAATGAGAATTGGGGTATGATCTCATTTCAAAAAATTAAATTAAATATCATCCAGTCTGACAAATTACTAAAATAATCATGATAATGTTTTAAAATCCAGATAGCGATGTCCGTCTCGATATGACGGATGCTCTGGACCGCATCGTCGTGGAAGATAAGAAGAATGAAGGGATATACCGCCACGACGCGGAGGGTAGCGACGATATGCCGGCGCATGTGAAGAGTAGTCTTGTTGGAGCGAGTGTTACGATTCCTATCACTGATGGCAGGTTGAATTTAGGGACGTGGCAAGGTAGGCATACGATATTCTCATAAATTCTGGGAATAACCAACCCAGCCTTGGTCAATGGGCTGTAGAGATGGGTATTAAAGTTTTGGATAGAAATTTACTTATATAATGCGGTGTGGATTTTAGGGATCTGGTATATGGAATTCAGGTCTTCGAAGCACAGGAGGAATATTGTTGCGACGATTCAGGGTGAGAAGTCGGCTTGATGCTTTCTTTGTCTTGGACGATTTGCACATGGAGGGGGCGGCACGAGATTTGGTTGATTGGTTGATCGGGGTGTGGAGGTGGGGAGAGGCTGAAGGGATGAATTGTGCATGACATGAAGAATATAGCCGGTTGTGGTTGTTATCTGGGGGGTCGGCTGCGACTTTCAAAGTTGCGCTTTTGCATAAAACGGTAGATTTGGTGATATTTGGGATACTATGAAGTATATATGATATAATCCTTTGTAATTGGGCCCGAAAGTGTATTATTCAAGGTGAGGATTCAGCTCTGCGAGTCTTGCACCTAAAAAATTGGCCTGGTTTTATTACCGGAACTTCGTACTCTTGGGTTGATAAAATTAATGCAGTTGTTTGCGCAATTGATGAAATCAGACTGGTTGTTTCGGTGGTGCTGTGAGTGAGAATTGGGTAGACACATAACAACCACGGATTAGAAAGTGAAGGTAGAATCGGAATAGTATAAGGTTAGTCCGAAGTGCCTATTGGTTGCAGCTGCTGCCTTAATTAGACCCGCAGCGATCTGCCACCGGCTTACCTCGTGGCTAAGGAACAAATATCCGCATGGTTAGTATAACATTACTCAAACATCAAAACCGTCGGAATCACCGTCAACCATTTCCATGGTGCGGCGATCTCAGAACCCAGGATTCTCACACCATCGACGAATGGGTTATTTCGTCGAGCCGTAATTTCGGGAAAAGCCTCCATGTCCGTTTCTCGCTAAAGCCTTGTATAGTCCGGATTTGAGTGCTAGGATTGCATCGGAGTCCTGGTTTGAGGCGAGGCCGGCCTTGCGGTTTTTCACGCAAACAAGAGAACAACCGGCTTGGGGTCCTATTTGGGGTAACCGATGACCAAGACATAATTATGATAATATGAGATTGGGATATATTGTTTGTTCAGAGACATGGCTACGGAACCGGGCTTGATTGAAGGCGTCGACACGGCATGGGATGCGGCTGTATCGGTGATAGCTTTGTTGGAATTGAACCACCCCCTTTTTTTTCTTCCACACCAAGAATGCCGAGCCGAGGCTGATATCGAAAGGTGAGTCTCAGCCATCTACGAGAGCAATCTACGACTTTTGATTGACTGAGCTTTGGCCGTCAGACACTAGTACTAGTAGTCTAGTCGATCACTATCATGCTGCGTGCCGGCCGGATAGCGGGAATGCTAAGCTTTGTCTCTTTCCTTCCCTGGCTTGATCGGTTCGATTGCTTATCTCCTTCCCAGGTTTCGAATCGACGTTGGTCTGGATTTCGGTGAGAGATTGAGGTGGAGACATTTTAGAATGATATCGGAATGGGTGTATGGACTCCTTGAGGCATTGACATCAGTTAATCCACTGAGCAAGCCACGACGCCTTCTTGTGAGACCACAGATCAGAATCAACGAAATCTTGGAGACAGATACGAACGCAACCGAATATCCCGGATCCTAGCTGAGGGAACACGAGGCATGACTTGCAGGCCAGGCCCCTCCAAGTGAAAATCATCAAAATAAGTTGGATTCCTTCAAGTTCGTTGTGGTGGTGTTCCTGTTCATGTACCCCAGACTTTTCTAACGGCTGAAGCGACGCGACGACAAGCCGGCCAGCTTTCCTTTTGCCATCTTTCCGATGTGCTAATTTAACCAACGGATATTGATTGATGGATGGATGGAGAGACGGGATGTGTTCATGATCTATTTTTTGAATCGAATCATCTGATATATATCCCGCAGTGGAGTTTAATTACACTCTTTCATTTTTTCAATGCCGTGCTCGGGACAGATGTGAGATTAATTGTGATATACCGGATTCGCATAGAAGTGGGCATGCAATCTGGGTAATCCATACTTAGATACCTGACTAAAGTATGTATCAACCGTAAGATACCAGCTTGGCTTAGGCAGCGAATACGGTATTAATTGGAAGGAAGGGGTGGTGGAATCGAAATATCGAATCTGAACACGAGAAAGGAACGTGGTAGACGCATCGCAGCGTCGATGCGGCGACAGGAGTCTCGGAATATGCAGGTGCCCCTTTTGCTTTCCGATTTCCATGGTCCTTGTTGGACGACAGAAGATGGAAGGTGGAGACCAGACCGGGCCTTGAGCTTTCGCTCATGCGGTCGATGTGGAGAAAAAGGGAAGAAGGGGAATGTGGCGCCCGTGCCATGCCATGCTTTGTGGTTCAGAGACCTTTCGGCCATCCTTCTGGACCTACCTGGATTTTTTCTTTCCGGGATCGTGGAGCGACACTGACCATGTCTGCGTTCGCTGCACAGTTGTTTTTTTACCTTTTTGGAATGGCACGAAGGAGGAAGGAAGAAACATTTTGGGATTCATTCAATATCTTTTTCAGTGGAACGGAGGAGGACTGTGCCGTTTCCTTTTGGTGAGGTTAATGTCATGGCGATGATGCTTCTATTTCGGATACGGAGTATGTGAAGCTGACTTGAGAAATGCATCAACCTTCGCACTAACGGATGAAGGAACGAAGATAGAGGGATCTTGTGAGAATTAGGAATGGTGTCACAGTGATTTTATATGGAACAGTCGCTAGTTGGTCAATTCTTCTTGATCCATTCTTGATATTATCACCACGAGGAAAACTAGCCCGAGTCTAACTCGTCCCCCTGCTGTTTCTAATTCCCACACCAACATTTATGGAACAGAAGAACATGCACCGTTCGTATCTACAGTATAACAAGGTCTCTTATATATATCAGAAAGCTGAAGTATTAATCGCTGCCAGGTTTTTTTTTTTTTAATTTTTACCCTATTTTTTTTCATAGCAATTCGCCTGGGCTTTCCGTGTCGGTTCATCCCATCTTGCTTGGGCTGGTCGCATAAAATAATTATCGCAGGCTCACATCGAAACGGACTCGGTTACAGCAGGGCCTTGCTGTCTTCCCTGGCCGACCCGGTCCTTGAGGATTCAAAGATTAGGGGGTTCCCTTCCTCTTCCTTTTCTTCTCGAGCTAGCTATAATCCTTTCGATCTTGCTCTCGATCTTTCCTTGATGTTATAACGTCCATTGGGAGGAGTGCTTTCTTCACATGCTTCTGTTCTCCCGCGCAGCGACAACAACAACACCACCGCCAAAATGACGTCTCCGAAAACCCTCGACTTCCCACTGCCACCTCGACGTCCTTCCATTCCAGGCGACCTTCGCTCTCCACCTCTGGCTCCGTTCACGAATTTCGCTACAGTTGCTCCTGCCCAGCAGCAGTTATCACGGATCCTCGAACTCACAAACCGCTATCGCACCCAAACGGTCGCTCTGCTCGCTCGACAGGAAGCTCTCGCCGCAGAACAGAAGACCGTATTCGATCTCGAACGCCAGCTATGGATCACCGAACGGGAAATATGGGCGGAGGAACGTCGTCTGCTCACCGGCGGCGCATTACCTCTCACCAACGGAGCCTCAGCTGGAGCCACCATTGACTCTAACTTGCCTACCAGCTCGACGCCGGTAGATCATGCAACACGCTTCTTGAGCATTAGTTCGATGGCAGAGTCCACAGGAACCGCTGCAGAACAAAACCCTATCCCGTCGTCGCTTTCTCACCCTCCGTTACCGGAGCCAATTAGCACCTCTGCACATCTGAGAAAACAGAATGCCAATGCCGCAGGTGTAAGATTAAATTGGCATATGAAACAAGGGATGAACTCGGACCGTATGCCCGGCATACCGAACGAGAGTGTCTCGCCAAAGGGTACCCGCAACGGCTCATTAGACCGTCGTAACAATAGCTTGAAGATGGATAGCCCTCGCTACCCGCCAACTGGGGCACTAGGACTTCCTGGTCAAGCTATATCCGAGGATATCAACGAGGATTGCGAACATGGATCGAATGGGGTGCACGAAGATTATCAGATCTCGCCAGCGTTGCTCGCCGAAGCTACTAAACTCGTTTATGGTGATAAAGCCATGAGCAAGAGAAATTCTTTCAGCAGCAATTCTACCAAACGCCCGATTCCAGCGTTATTCAAAACTCTCACGGACAACAATGAAGCTAAGAGCATTCGCCGGGCTTCATCGTCGATATACCCTTCCTCCATGAGGAACGCACGATATCTCAACTCATACTCCGATTCCGAGGAAGATGATGTATCTGAGGTATCATCTCAGGCGAGAAAATTAGGGCAGAAGAACAGAAAGCGTAGCGCAAGTCAGACGGATAAACCGAATGATATTCCGTTACGTCTTCGTCCTTCTTCCAATTTTGGAGCAGCGTTTGGAGCTACCAATACTAAGAACCAGCAGAACCTAGCCCCACCATTACCAACGGCCAGACAAGGCTCTCTCTCTTCGAGCACCTTTTACCATCCCGAAACACCCGTGGATAGTTTCAACAGCCAGCACAGTTTCCGAGAAGCTGGGTGGAACCTAAATGGCACCGCTGGTCCTAGCAGTTTACCAAAAATCAACGATAACAGCACCGTAAGTGATAATGCGCAATCTAAACGCACAACGAAACCTACAGTTGAGCCTATAAACGTAAAGTCCGCACCGTGGGGTATAACATCCACAAATCTCACATCATCGCCAACATTTGGCACTAGCGAACTCAACCAGCAACAACCGCAACAGGGGGGCTTGAAACCCTCCCCTTCCGGGTTGACCAGTTCTCTGAGTATTGGCGGAAGCAGCCAAAACTCACCAATAGGAAAAGGACCAGCGGCACCATCCACCAATAGCGATAAATTCTCCCTCTCATCATCACGATACAGTGAAGACAGTATCGTAATGGACGCCCACCCGCATCACATCCAAACAAATGGGGCTATGAATGGAAGCATAGCAAACTATACAAACGGTAACCACAAATATACCGCGCATACATCATCCACCCCTTCCGCTGTAACAACCCACCGTCACAGCGAACAAGGGGGTAAGAAAACCTCCCCGCCGCCAATGTACACTTGGACCCCGCCACCTCCACTTCCCACATCCCCGCGAAGCACAAACTCAAGTGGTAAGAGCGGCATGTACGGTAACGCTATCCTATTATCGCCCAGTACGCTAGCACCGTCCACCAAGACTACCAATCCGCGTCTGTCGGCTGTGGGATGTATGTTGCCAATCGGACTGGGTAGCCCGCCGCTGGGGAGGATGGGAACGAGCAGTATGTTACTCAGTGTATCAAGTCGTAGTGAGGGGGGAGATGATCTCGACGACGATGTAGATGAGTTGGAAGGACATGAGGTTGAGATTGAGACTGATGATGAGGATGATGAGGATGACGATGTTGTGGAGATCGCCTCGGGGAATGTCGCTAGGGGTGTTGCAGGTGGTGCGGCAGGGATAAAAATGGTTGCTGGGAATGGTGGAGGGTATCATGATGCGCCGGTGGAGATTGTGAGAGATAACGGACGATGGGGGAATGTTCTTCCTGGTGGGATGATTTAGGTACTGTGTATCCATCCGGGTTTTATATATTCTTTTGTAGATATTTTTTCGGAGGAGTGAAGCTGGGATGTGGGGTTTGGTGTATGCAACATTGGGATGCTCTGAGATTGGGTTCAAGTGAATTTTTGCTTTAGGATTTGGGAAATATGGGTATCGGTATGGAAGTTCGGGCGAGACTTCGGATTATCCTTTCTTGTTGGAAGGATTTAGTGCAGTTGTACGATATATACCAAGCAGCCATAGCTAGCTAGCTTGATTACTTCATGGACATATTTTTCTTTTGTATATTCAGATATTACATCTTGAAATCAAATCAAAGATGAGAATTGAGCGATTGAATATTTACTTTTCCTAGACGGGGGCATCCTACCATCAATAACTTACGTGAAAAATTTAAAGGTTTCAAGGCCAAAATGCGGACCGAAACGTTTAAACGTTGGTTAGATAGATAGCGAGCAAGTCCCTTCGAGCCTTGAACATCTCGTCCGAGAAAAACAGACCTTAATAATAGGGTCCCATGACAGAGGGTAGGTAAATGTAGTTAAATGTTGTACTACCACCGTGTAACCTTAAGTGTCAAGTGCTAAGCCCTCTTAGCTGCTCCGGACGGGGCGGTAGTGTAAGCAGAGCGGCTGCTGGCGGACCAATACAGCGAGTGCCCAGTGCAGTGCATCCATTGATTGTGCATGTGGATACAAAGTCGATTTCATCAGGAGGGCGTGAGATCACGTCAATTTAGATGGTAATCAAGCAAGCTAGAAGCGGAGAATTAGAAGGAGGAGAGTTCGGCAGATGGGAGAGATATATAATCCCCCCGCTGACGCCGGTCGCACCAGGTCGGATTGAAGGATTGATTAAGATTCGATTCAAATCGGTCGCGCGCGCGGTTTCCCAATTCTGTTTTCTTTCTTGTGTACATTACGTGACTTTCAGTATTTCGATTTCGATGGAGCATACATTTTCATGATATCGGTCGCGGTCAATCCGAAGATACCAACACGAGGGCGATTACATTATTGCGAATGAGGGTAATCCCATGCTGACACGGTTATTTGGTATCTTCCAAAGCTAACGATAGCAGCAATGCAATTTGCTGACATTCAAACTATCGCCTATTCGATCCCCAAACGTCCGCCATACGGATTGATGCCCAAGGAAGATCAATTCGAGGGGCTCGTTCCCAGGAACATGGAACACGATCTCCTTAACGTTATCATCTTAATAATCAACTTTGATCTCGCACGAAAATAGGGTACCGAGAACCGAATGGCTGCGGGATAATCGCACCCGGGGTCGGCAACTCACGGCGAGTGTGGGGTTAGCCGGCTGGGTTGGTAGCGAGAATACGACGATACGAAAGATTTTTTCCCGCCAGGCTTGAGATCTTTCGGGATCTTTTTGGAATGTCGCGGATTTGGTTGTGGGCTAGCCTCGAGAGATCCAGAGCTTTACTAGCTATTGAGGTTGCCCTGCGGCTCTGACTAGGCGATATAATGGACTTCACCAGTGCGAGACACCAGTATATCGATCCATCGATAACTGCGGATGAGGGCAGAACTTTTGAAACGTACGAGATATTGCTCGTACATTCAAGGTTTTCTCCATAGGATCGCTGAACTTCCTCGGCACGATCGATCTTTTGTCGCGCAAAAAAGCTCAGATTTGTCTTGAAGAATTCCTCCTGCAAGGATAATTACTTTTCGAAGGCTTGCGCAAGCTCAACCTCATTTGCTGCGTTTGTTGCATCGGGGTTCGGAACCATTATTGACGCCGACCCAAAAGTCTCAAACCACTAGGGCTTGAGAAGGCGCCGAAGATTCAGGACAGATATGCGCACTTTTTCCTCTCTGGGTTGAAAACAGAAGAACCCGATACCCGCCTGGCTACGGGAATTAGAAGGATAATACCCGCTGCAGCTGGTCTCGGGGCTGCAGCTTTCGTTTGTTCCTGGAATTCTGGATGTTTCTTTAGGTTTCAACCAAGGGGCAAAAGAAACTGAGCTAAAGCTTCCTGAAGATATATAAAACGACGGACGGAACCCAAGCGATTGGGTTTTGGTCATTCTACTCCGCAGACGATATACCAATCATTCAATTTCGATATCTATATCGTGTTTTAGACATTCTCTTCGCATTAACTATATATTTTCTACGGAAACTTGAAGAATTAAACCATCATGGAGATTACTATCACACCGGAATACGGGTATGTGGAATTCAAACATCTAGCCAAACCGAAATCCACGCGATAATATAAAATACAACAAAGCTAATGCAAAGTAACAATACGATAGATATGTCCTCCTCACCGCTCTCGCCTCTACATTCATAAACCAATGGCACTCTACGGTCGTCGGACTGGCTAGAAAGAATGCAAAGTGCCCATGTATGCAAATCTCCGTCCTTTCATTACCACTTTTAGTCGTCATACGGATTCCACTACCAATATACCGTGACATCACGTTCATAATGTCAACGTCATTAAATTGTTGGAAGTTATATGGCTAATGTGTCCTGTGATAGACCCGAACGCCTACACCCCTCACGCCGACTCGCCCATCGGATCGGCAAATCACACCTTCAACTGCGCTCAAAGAGCACATTCGAACTATCTCGAGAATTTACCGCAGCGTAAGCCACTCTACACATCACACCACATCACACATGTAAAACTTTGCAAAAAAATAACTAATGAAATTTCTTCTCCTAGTGTACGTCTCCATGTTTATAACAAGCTTAATGTACCCCAAGCTCGCAGCGGGAGCGGGAGCGGCGTACCTCGCCGGACGTGTGTTTTATTGCATCGGATACCGTAATCCGCAGAAGGCGAATGGAAATGGGAGATATTTGGGTGCGCCGTTGATGTATCCTGCTCTGTTGACGCTTTGGGGTGGGGCTGGATATGTTTGTTATAAGATGATTACTGGGGCATAGTTAGCTCTTCGTATTTATACATAAGCTTATGCTTGGTAGGCGTTTGGAGAGTTAAGCGGTATATCTTAAAACCCTATGGTTGCTAAACCCGGCTTTCTAAATGCAAGTCTGCGAAAAGTTCTTCTGTGTTATCGATGCTTGATATTGCAGCATTTAAGCTTTCCTTTTCAGCTCTCCACCTCGTGATACCATCACTATCCTCCAAGAACTGGCATAATTCGTGGAGCCGTTCGGCGATTTCTACTCTGTGTCAAACATCGAGAAATTGTGCTTAACGGTGTAGAAACTTTTGATGAGATCAAAACACCTCTCCAGCTCCTCCCGGGCGTCTTGATATTGTTCCAGAAAGTAAGACGATTTTCCCGCGTCGTAGCATCCTTTGGTCATAAAGTAACGTCTCTGCCAAGGGTCGTCCTCAATGCGGATTAAATCAGCTCTTTCCGTAAGAACGGTTGCATACTTTCTCGCTTCCGAGTATCGTTTCCATTTGAAAAGAGTTCTAACACGGATTCTAATGACATCCAACGGCCTGCGATCGGATACTCCGTACTTGTGGTCCAATATTGAAAGAGTCGGCAAGGCATCGTTCAAATCCACCCAATCACCCAATCTCAATCGTCTTCTCGCCATATTCATCCGCATGACAAAACTATTGTAGCAGCAGTCTCCAAGATACTGCTCGAATAGTTCTATGAAGCAGGCGATTATCAACTCTTCGAGATATGGCATCTGCTCCGAACTTACTTTGCCTAGGTTTCGGTATATTGAGGCTCTAGGGTGGGTTTGAGATTGCTGCCTGGTGCTTCCTAAGCGCGACGCCCAGGACTGCAACATATCTGCGGCGGCAGGATATTCCGACTCCCGTAAATCGTTGATAGTGATCACGATATTTAGCAAGTGGTCGTGGTAATCACCCGTCACTATATCTTCGATCTTGTCGAACGCACGACGCCAGCATAGTCCGCCAAGGTACCGTTCCCTGCAGCGAAATTCGAGCAACCCGTCCCGATGAAGGCTTGAAAGTCGGTTAGAGACTGGACCTCAGTATCTTGGTTTACCGAGCTGATAATTATATTCTGGTTATCTCTGATTCTCCAGACTTTGCTGTCGAAAGAACCTTTGATGTAGGTCCTAAGCTCATGACAAAACTCTTCGGATATGTTGAAAATATCCGGTGGCGGCGTTCGCTGTAGATCCACAGCAGACTTAATTTGCAAGGGCGCAACCGTCGCCGAATGTCCTTCATCCCCATTAGGCGCTGTAGAAGACTTTTTCGCGCGCGTGGTGGTGGAGGAATATTCGAGTCGTTGTATACGTTGTTTTTTACGATACCGTTCGATTTTCAATCTCCTATCGGCCGCTAGATAAACCGGCTCTCGAGATGTTGCTTCCTGGTTTTGTCTTCATTACGCAGGACGGATAGCACCTCGCTCCTACTTGTATTCCTCTTGAAGCCCCATTTCTTGAGACGGCTTTTGTATTGTGCCCGCCTGGACAAGTTTAGGTCAGAAATATTACTAAAAATTTTAATATGCCAAACGATCCTGTTTAACACTGCTAGGCTTATGTTGCAATCACGCCGTGATCTTTTTCGATCTTTGCAATAATGTAGTCGAGTTTGAGCCGCGTGGTGGTATCGGGATTGTTGTAGAGGTCCAGGATTTGCCCCTTGAAGTCGTCTATTGAGGCCATTGTTACACAAACAACACAAGTTGTGTATTCGGACAAGTGTGATCTGGATTAGTCAATGCTTGTAAGGTACGTAAGCTAAGAACCTAGATTTATATACACAGTTAGTTTCTTGGATAGAAATGAATTGCCAATGAAGGAAATTTACTGTCAACCTACTATCTACTGATTTCGATTACTGAAATTCAAGTTTAGCAATGAAGTTTGATGAATACTGCGATGCAACCTTACAATAAAATATGAACATTCTGCTACGAGGATTTGGCCAGTGAAAAGCCCAGAAGCTTCGCGAGAACGCGAACGCCGAAGGCTGAACAAATTTATCGATGTCATAATTGAGGCTCCGTGGGCTCCGTTGAGGCTCCATTGATAAGCACGCGGAGCATGCGAAGTTCGGATTTGGAAGATCCAATCATGCTCCACCCTCCTTGTCTACCTTGAATCGAGGCTCACCGGTTTAATCCCGTAAAATCTAATCCCGTAAAATCAATCCCTTAAAGTAGGACATGTACAGAATACATCGCGGCAGCTATGGATTTCGAGTAATGTAATTTGTTCGCTTATGCCTGATGATTTTAAGCTCAACTATCTTGGTCTGGGTAGTAGTGTTAAAGGGATGGTTACGGCCTTGAGACTAGGACTTATAGGGTACGGTATAGTGTTGCTAGCAGTGTTCATGTTCCACTTGCCTGCAAATGCTGACTCGCAGGCTTTGACATCCTTTGAAGGCCTGAGTTTCAGATTGACTTTGTGATATAGAATTTATTATTAAAAGGAGAGTCTCGTTGGCGGCACACTCGATTGTGGAGATAGCCGTTCTTTGTACTATAACAGGAAACATTTAAATCAGGAGTCATGGCGTACAGATACTTGTACTCGATACAAGGAGTCCTGTAGGACTGTCTGGGTGCATGAATGCCATGCTTCTAGTACATTGGTTCGATTCAACAAAAACAAAATAGTTAAGGAGCGACTGCGTGTCCCTATACAGGGCTGGAAAAATTCAACGAAGACCCTCAAATAGAAGGTTTCTCTGGGAAAGTCAGTAAAGACTGTGAAGGGAAGGATAGTTTCTGCAAGAATCTGTGGGCTTGTGAAATAGCGTGCAACCAAAGATTCGCGCCGCTAGAGAACCCATGCGGGTTCGGCCCGGCTATCTGCTAACATGCTAGGCCTTGCCATTTGAGTCCTTCTTGTTCTTGCCTTTACCACTTTTATGTTTACCCTTCCGGCCCAAGAGCTTCTTGTAGGACATATCCATGGTTGGCAGATCTGGTCTGTTCACGGCACCACTAGGAAAGCTCGTGGAGTCGGAGGACCATACTGGGGTATTATTGGCTGGAAAGATACCATGAGGTCAGTTAGCTTTCTGGGCCAACTAAATCGTGAGAAAATGGATTGTAACAATGCTTAACTTACGCGGAAGACTATCTGGGCTTGCTGGAACAGTACGCATGGCAGCCCTCGCGTGCTTAGATTTTGGAAATGGAACATTGTGTTCCTGTGCAATTCCCCCGGCCGCATCCAAAAGGTCTCCCTTCAACTCACTCTTGGCTAGTCCCATTGGAGTGTATTTCTTGCCTTCGGAGATGAACTCTCCCATAGCCCCGTCTCGGAAATTCCTGAGGGATCTAGCGTCATCTTGAGGGGTTGATGGGATTGACCAACCGCGTCTATTGGCTTCGCGGCGATACATGACCTCCTCGATACCGCTAGATGTAGCGGTTCCGAGGTGCTTAACGGTCTGCCCGCCTTTGACTGTAGAATGATGAAGAGCATGTGTTGAAAGAACAGGAGCCTTCTCACAGGCGTCCTGCCTAGTCAACCCGCGTGCGAGACCCCGTTTCCTAACCCTTTTATCAGAAGAGTTGGCTACTTGCTCCCCAAGAGAGTATCCGCTCTGGGAACGAGGCAGCTTGGCTCTCGCCATATCGCGATTTGTAGGAGATAGAGGAGTGGGAGGACTCCATTCGTTTCGGACAATGGCCTCAATGTTGGAAACATTGTCTTCAGCGGTCCTCCCGAATTTTTGGACTCTGCCCACTGCTCCTGTGATCTTCCTACTGACCCATTCGTCGACATCGACGTCGAGAAATTATCAGACATTTTTTGCAGGAATAAATTGCAATTTTCAACAATTGTTATAGAGGGAAAAGAATCAAAAGGCCCAAAGATTAGGTCGTGGGAGGATTAGTACTTGGTGAGGGCTGCTGATATGTCTTTAGAAGAAAGCTTTGAGAAAGAATTATAAAGAGAATAATTGTAATAGTGTATAAGTAATGATAGAGATTTTTGGAACCGTGTGAGCTACTTGGAGTTCCTTCTGAAATATTCTGAACTTAATGGAAAATACTCCTTATAGGCACGAGTTAGAGCCTCTTCAGTTTTTCGTCTCTCACTTTCATCTCTCATCTCGCTCGAAATATATTGAAATATATTCATATCTGCATATAAGCGGCCCGCATTTGGAAAATTCCCCTCTAGGGCATAAGTGCACCAACTACAAAGAGCCAATAAGATAACCAAATCATACAGGCGGCCTGGAGACACCAGCAAATAATAATTTTCTAGTTCTACTTTGGCCCAGAGCCAATCGTTTTAGCAAGCTAATCCGAATATAGGAATCTCTATATTTTACGGAGGCCTTCGTTTGCGCTTGCCTTGAGGTGGGATTCACTAAGTCTAGCCGAGTTGCGTACATAATGTTACAATAAGCTAAAGGAACCCCCCCCCCGAAGATCTGATTTACAAGCTACTATTGGCAAAACGAATCCGCAAATCACGTCTAACTTGCTCTGTTACCGGCGATTATTTACCTTTCACCTTATTCCTTGGCCGTATTTTAAAATTTGTATCTTATGTGAAGTCGTGTTTGATTGATTACGATTGCAATGCTAGTAATTTTAGCTCTTGTCCTTTCTTAAGCACGACCATAGATTCTGATTAGCGTTCTATAGAAATTTGTAAAGATAGCCTTGATATTATGCGATGTAGGATACAAAAATTGCATATTTTACTTAGAATGGACATTTTCAAATTGAACGATAATTAATAATCTAATCTTAAAATCCGAATCTTGAGCTCTTCCAATATGATGCTAGGGAATATGATCAACCTCCTACATGGATGTATGGTGCCCATATTAGGGGATTGCTAGTGTTGGCTCGCAATATTTTAGTCTTGTGCTTTCTTTTATTAGGTACCCGTAGCGTGTTTTCGTCGGCCATATCCCCATCATCTGTTTCCTCACCGTTACTGTTGCCGTTCTCGTTGAATGCCCAATCCTCGGAATGTATGAGATCGTGAGCAATCTCTTCACCACCCCGTTTTACAACAGTTGCTCTAACAGATCCCTCGCGGAGAGCTCTAATGGCAAAATGTAAACCACGAGCAACAGCCTCGTCCGTCATACCTTCCTTTGCAATAGTTTCGTATACTATCCTCGACACTCCAACAGAGTGCTGATCCCAAACTTCCCACAAACTGCCAATCACATTGCAGAAACCGGCTAACTGACATGAGCTAACGAGATTGATAGCTTCGTCCACAAGTCTCTCAGCATCATTTGATCCAGTTAAGCAGGCTCCAAGGAACGCAAGGAATGGCGGGTTTTCCGCTTCGGAGAGATTCAGATCGCGTATATCTCCAACCGTCAATGGGTTTTCTGTCCAATCTTCAAGAAATAGGCAACCCTGAGAAGGTTCGACTTCATTCGAGCGAGCGTGGCCGGCATAGTGAAATAGACGACAGTTGCGTAGTAAAGAAAGTACATTTGCTTTGTGTCTAGCGGGCTCAACAGATACTAATCCAATGGATTGGCAGAGATCCCTGACTGTATCAACCTCTTGTGTGGCGAATGGTAATCGGTTAAGAACAAGGCCGGGACCAGGTGGCGTACTTTCCATTGCTACTAAGACAGCGCTTTTGCTGGCGCTGGCGGGTTGTGTTGTGTTTTTCTGACTAGCCTCGCGCCCATACATTAAGGCTCTAACCGACGTGCTATAAGACGAGATAACTCTATCCATTACTGTATCCGTTGAACCATTTTCATGAATGCCAGCGGCATGAAATGGAAAGTTAGTTAACGGTCCAGTTGGAATCCACCAAACCCGAGGCCAATCGTTGTTGATTGGGGATGAAGTAAATCCGAGGTCGGTCAAAACCGGATTTGCAATCTTCTCCCAGAGCCACTTGAGAATGTTCTTTAGAACCATTCCGTCAGCCTTAAGGTTAGCTGAGTGCTCCTTCACTTCGCTTTCCGTAATTTCGAGCGATAGTGTGCGAATCGGCTGGTCTTTTACCAGAAGGAAAGCATGACATCCATAAGGAGACACATTGAGAACTATAACCGGTCCCCTGGCAGCAGCTCTTTTTAGTTCATTCTCGGTATGGGGAAGCAAGAAGTTCTCGCAGCCCTTTAACTTTCGAATCCTGGGGAGGAGTTCCTTTAACCCCTTGTCTGCTTGATTTCTGTGGCTGACGGAGGATATATACCGTGCGCTCGGCTCTGACGCCTCGGAGGATGATGATGGGGTGTTCAGTGCTAGCTTTTTACATAAAGCAAGAAATCTTTCTGCAAGCGCTGGACTACTCTTCTTCAGAGGCGAAACATCGATTCTCATATCCAAGAGTTGACCAGCAATAACGCCCCTCCCGAATTCGAGACTACTTAGGGCCTTGTACGGAGACTGGTTTGCGGCAATGGCTACAGCAGCTGCCATGGAGGCCAAACCTGAGAGTTCCAAAAGCGTCTGTTGCTTATCAGAATTGCTCAACATGCGGGGAATGATGATGGGGACCAAAAGTAGAGCTTCTTGTAAGATTTTACTTGATTCAGACCATCTGAATCTCTTAGCAAGAATCTCGCCACTTCTCCTAGCCGCCTTAACTCGGGTCAAGGGGGGGCCGTTTTCGCATTTCCGGCTTTGCTCGAGACAGCTCAGCGACTTGTCGAATCTAGATGCCATTTCGTAGTATACTCCGAGATTAAATAAGCGATTACATCGCTCAGGATGGTCATTGTGGGTACACTTGACAGCCTTCTCTGCAATCCAGATGGCCTCAAGCACAGCCATTGGATATCCACTGCGTCCTAGGTTAGTTGCTATAAGTGTTAAATAAAATCCATACTGAGGATCATCTTCATTTGATGCATTTGCAGCTTTGCGGGCCGCTTCAAGGGCTCTGTCCTCGTCATCTAAACTACTAGTAGCAATCGCCCGTTTACCTAGCCACTTGGCTAAATTGCTATTCCATCGCACCCAATCTATAGAACCTTCGGGAGTATATTCAACAGCCTTTTCCGCGAGCTTGACGGCTTGGTCGATGTCGTCTATGTCATTGGTGCGCTCAAATCTAGTACAAAGTAAGCTGCCAAGTGTAATCATCAAATGGACGCTAGAATTGCTGGTGTTAAATCTCAACGATTTGACTGCTTCATTAAGCATATCTATACCTCGCGTCACATCTTCCATGGTACCTAAAAGCTCAGATCGTCTCCCTAGCAATGCACCCAGCGAATTTAACGCTATAAGCCTATCTGAATGAGCAACGCTGATCTGCTGTATAGCCTCGGTCGCGAGTTTGATGGCATGATCGAGGTCGTCTCGATTGCCCCATCGCCTCCACCGGGCTTCATAGCAGTTGGAAAGGTTACATAAGAGCATTGCACTCTCTGGGGTTTTAACTGTTCTTTCTTTGAGAGCCTTTTCTCCATAAGTAATAGCCGTGGAAAGGTCATTGTCGTCTCCAATGTATTGAAAACGCTTCCAGTATAGTGAGCATAAGTTGCCGCCATTGATCTCCCCTTGGTTGTAAAACGTTTGGGCCTTGCCGTCGAAAGATTCCATAATGTCAATAGCTTTATCCAAATCTCCTTTTTGGTTCCTTTTCGAGTATAGACCAGCGAGGTTTGCATTGTAGGCCCATACCGGTGAAGACAATTTAGTGCGATCCATTGTCGTCATTATCGATATACTTTCTTCGAGAAGCGAAATAGCACGATCGATAGCGTCACTATCCCCTTTCTCATCAGACCAATGGGAAAGTATACCGGCGTGGATTGCTAGCCCCTCGACACGTTGTTCCTCACCATCGGCAAACCCGGCGAGAGCTTCTTCCCCTATTTCCACTGCCCGACGAAGATCATCTAGGTTGGACATTCGGCTGAAGCGGAGTTGTAACCATAGTGCCAAGTTTATCTTCATCGAGCATTTTTCTGGATCATTCGGCTTATGAGTCTTAACAGAAAGATCTGTAAGCCTAATGGCCTCCTCGATATCTTTTTGATCCCCCCGGAGTTTGTAGCGGTCTGCATATGCTTTCCCGAGTTTTCCATAGTATTGTGCCTTGCTAAATTCTCTCAGAGAGTAGAGGTGATTTTGAATTTCGGGGGTAAATAATGGATCTGCCATGAGAAGGAGATCAATGATGGTGTCGATAAATGTTGCATCTCCTGTACGTAGGAAGCAGATATCGGATGCAAGCATAAGCTTCTCTAACATAAAAGGGAAACTTGGATGTCGAATAGCGGCTAGACTGGATGCTCTTGCAAAGGTTTCAATTGCGCTGTGGAGAGCAGGAAGTTCCAAAGTTCTGTTGTATGTCTCTAAAAGCTCAGTCCCTTCTTTTTCTAGCTGATCAGCCTCTTTGAATCGAACCAACATTGACTCGGCACTATAATTTTCGTAAGTACATGTTGAAAATTTGATTTACGACGGATATTGTACGCTTGAGACTACAAAGGCTACAACTTACTCTTCATCGTCTTTGCTTTTCGTCGACTGCACCATAGACATCCCCCTAGAGAGTTCCAGCCTATGTCGATAGTCTGGATGGTCATCTGGAGTATCAGATAGCCAATGTTCAGCCATGTCTTTCCCTTTGTCTAGCCAAACTCCAGCCTTCGCCGAATAGTTACGCCATTTGTCTGGGTTGTCTAAATTGAGCGTACGTAGATTTTCAGTGACTCTGCACGCCGCTATACAGCATATGAAAAGATACAGTTCCACATCGTCATCGCTTAGAGGATTCCCATAAATCTCCGCCAGATCTGTCGTTTCTTCCTCACTCGCGTAAATAACTATTTTCGCGATGTCATCATCAACTCGGAACATGCCTTTCTCCGGGATGTTAGCCGGATCTCTAAAATCGAAGCCTGGCTTTTCCCATTCGAATTCGTAATCCATGCTGCAAGAAGTTAATCGGAAATTCTTGGAAGTCTTGCGTGTTAGCTTAGTCTTTAAGATGGAAAGGTTTCTGTACTTACTGTTATTTAAGTAGCTTAAATTTAAGTAAAAGCCTGTAGCATGCGAATAGCGTTTATCTACTTATATCTTAAACCTGCATACGCTGCTTTGGAGTTTTCTCGAAAGCTAGACTTGGCTTTTGGGCTACGGGACTGGGCTCTGGAGCGGTTTTCTTTACTGTAAAAGAACGGGTTTTGAATTTTTGTTTGGTTGGTAGCACAGAGATAATGGGGTACTGCTGGTATATCTAGCGTTTTGGTAACGTAGCATGCTAATGAAAATAGGACCAACAGAAAACAGGGTCAGTAGGTAAAGCTTCAGAGTGAGCTCACAATATGGTAAGGACATTCAACAAAATCTCCAAATATTTTAAGTTCGCCTTATCTACGACACAGCCGCATCCTCATATATCACTATTTCTTCTTGTAATAAGGCAGCTAGCCGAATACGGCCAAGTGCCAACTACTAGGCCTAACTAGGGCCACGGATGGAGTATTTGGATGGCCAGTTGGCAAGTTCCAGATTCTTCAGCCTTGCAATCCATGGCCTTCTCCTTACTCATAGATGCAGATTCAATCATCGTGCATCGATTACATGAGAGATAACCCCCATTATTAAGCACCGTGGCTTAGACCGTTGTGGCTGCTTGTTCCGGGTACCCCGGGCGCGCTTTCCTATTGGACGAGAAGAAATCCAACACAGAAGTGGGTTGTGGTTCATCACCAAAAAAAAATCGATGCATCTGGCGTGCATATGCATATCCCTGCAGGCAGAATAAAAATCTGCAAGACGATTTGCTGGCAAGTTTGACGGTGCCGACAAGTACCTTTTTTCGTCAATTTACCTCTCAAAACGGTATGACGGCAGCGAAGTTCTTTCTGGCGAGGAAAGGAACAGCAAGCTGAGATCCACGTAATTGGTGTAAAAGGATCTCGGTTGTGAGTACTAGGATTCAGTTGTATGCATCATGCGGACTCGCCTCATTCTAGGCCGTAATTATATCGTGCACAGGCTTTCTCAAGGCCAACACTCGCATCCAGCCAATATCATTGCCCAGCAACTATATTTATCGTGGAGGTAGTACGGAATCAAACATTAATATATATTAATATCAGTCGAACTGCCTAGCACCAAGAACTATCCTCATTATCCTGAGCAAGCGAGCTTCTTCCTTCAAACTATACTTCCGGAAGAGTTCTCAAAACATCATTCATAATCGTATCGTATTTCCTTCAACTATAAATAATTCTATATACTACTCAGAATCTTATATATTTCTCTTAATTATATAATCCTTCCTTATTACCGCGATTCGTTCACTCATTTAAGTTTCAAACTTCAATAAACAAAAATGTTGGTTATTGAAAACGAGGCAGGCGAAAGCATAATCGCTACAGTAACGATGGTCAATGAAGATTTCATCTCACAAAACAAATTTGCCGCTCTCTTCCCGCCGAGATCGAGCGATGAGGATTTAAAAAGCAGCACTATGGCCGAGGAAGATAACGTCGAGATCGCCAACGTCGAGATCGCCAGCGGCGATGAGTCAGACGGTACAGATATAAGCGAAGATACCGCGAGTACCGCACCTTCTGAAGTCACAAACGTCTCAACGAGGATCGGTTCAAGTGGTATCGATGCAGAGACTAGCACCAAGACTCTTGAAAGCACAGCTAGTACTATGGCTAGTACCGATTCAAGTAGCAGTGCTACTAATGAAGAGATTAGTATAGAGACCTCTGATACTGCGGCTAGTACCATTGCTCGTGAAGATCTGAGTAGCAGCACTGTCGACGAAGAAATTGGTACCAAGACTCCGGAAACCACTACTAGTAGCATAACTAGCGAGGATTTGAGCACAGAAGCTGCCGAGATCAAGGATGCAACAAATACAGCAACCAGTGAGGATTCAGAGGCTCCTTTGACAACCGAAGATAAGATCACTAAAGAAGGCGAAAACATAAATACGACGACCGACATCGACGCAAACGATAAATCAAGAAGCGATGTTTTTGATGCAACCGCTTCGAATGACGACACGAGTGGCAGTTCTCCCATCACCAAAGACGCAGAAATCGCTGCTATAGATGAAAAAGAGAATAACCCCGAACCCAGTGTTAGCAAAAATGAAGAGGTTGTTGACGAACTTGCTACCAGTCCCGAAAGCGGTGACGATCTGAAAGATAATGCTATTGAGGAGGATCTAAACAAACCTGGTCCTAACTTTCCATGGCCTGTTCCAGTATCAAAAGCCAGGAAAGACTGGGAATACCAGAAAACATCTTGGAGCTTGGAGAATCAGGCTACGGAAACGTTGATGGATATGATCAGTCTCGAGAGGATCAAAGCAAAGTTTATCGAGATAACTTCGCTTATAGCCGCCTCCAATCGACAGAAAAAGCTTATGAAGGACAGTACTCAGTCGACTGGTAGCTATAAGAATATGAGGTTTGGGGCAGTCCTGATTGGTAATCCTGGCACAGGTACATAGTCCCTTCACTCAGCTGGAGAATTCATATGATCATATTTACTAACCGTTTCTACAGGAAAAACGACGGTAGCCAACCTATACGCTGATTTCTTATATGAGGAGGGAATTGTTTCGAAATCGAAAATTATTAAAGCAACCGGCGCTAGCATAGCAGCCGGTGGTGTTCAAGGATGCCAAACCCTTCTTGAAGAAATTGAAAAGGGTGGAGTCTTACTTGTTGAAGATGCACACCATTTGGTGTCTTCTAACACAATCCGAAGCGACAGTGCGATCCTCGATCACTTGTTATCTGAAGTCGACAACCTCACTGGAAAAGCAGCTTTCATATTCTCCGGATACGGTAAACAGATGGAGATATTACGTGGCCAAAACCCGATTTTCTCGAATCTCATCCCAATTACTATGAAGTTCCCTGACTACGAGGATGGTGATCTTCACCTTCTGCTTCTCCGCGAACTAAAACAGAGATTCAGGGACAATATGAAAGTCGAAGATGGTTATTACGGCCTATACATGCGTATCGCAGTACGACGCATCGGTAAAGCTCGCGGCAGCTCCAGCTTCGGTAATGCCCGTGCGGTTCAGAACGCCGTTGCTCGTATCCTAAAGAGACAGGCAAATCGCCTATTCCGCGAGACGAAGGAGGGGAAAACCATAGACGACCTATTCATCACCAAGGAGGACCTCATGGGCCCACCACCCTCTTCTGTTTTCAATACTAGTAGAGCGTGGAAGCAATTGCAGAAAATGATTGGATTAAAGAGCGTCAAGGAAGCAGTCGAGGCTCTAATTCACAGGCTCCAGTTAAATTACGAACGGGAGCTTGCTGAAAAGCCGTTGGTTGAATGCTCTTTAAACAAGCTATTCCTCGGAAATCCGGGAACTGGTAAAACAACGGTCGCAAAACTCTATGGCCAGATTCTCGCTGATATAGGGCTTCTAAGTACTGGCGAGGTCGTTCTTAAGAACCCTGCTGATCTGATAGGCGATGCCCTCGGTCAGTCAGAAAGAAATACCAAGGCTATTCTAGATGCAACAAAGGGCAATGTACTTATCATTGATGAGGCTTACATGCTTGGAGGTGGAAGCGACAATTCGGCACTGACGACCAACTCATTTAGGAGCGCCGTGGTTGATACTATCGTAGCTGAGGTACAGAGCACGTCTTACGAGGACCGTTGCGTACTACTTCTAGGCTACAGAGAGCAAATGGAGTCAATGTTGAATAATGGGAATCAAGCACTCGCCCGTCGATTCCCTCTGGCTACAGCCTTTGAGTTTGCAGACTACTCAAATGATGAGCTCAGGGAAATATTGACTTTGAAGCTGGACGAACAAGGATTTAGAGCATCCGAAAAGACTATGGACGTCGCCATGGAGGTATTGGAGCGCTCACGGCATCGTCCAGGATTTGGCAATGCCGGAGAAATTGATATTCTCTTGGACGAAGCGAAGTCACGCCACCATCGCCGAATGTTATCCGGCGGAAGCCAAGGTGAAGCCGATCTTTTTGAACCAGAAGATATCGACGAAAACTTTGACAGGATCAACCAGGAACCCAACATCAGGGCGCTATTTAGCGATTTTGTTGGCTGCGAGTCGTTGATCGAGAAATTTGAAGGTTATCAACATAGCGCACGAAATATGAAGCTTCTTGGGGTGGATCCTCGAGAGGCGATTCCCTTCACATTCCTGTTCCGCGGACCCCCAGGTGAGTAATCTGTCAGTCAGTATCGAATTAAGTATTTAAATTCTAACGAATGATTTAGGAACCGGAAAAACTACGACTGCAAGAAAAATGGGCTCGATTTTCTATCAAATGGGCCTCCTCTCAACCGAGAAAGTTATGGAATGCTCTGCGACTGATCTTATCGGAGAATATGTCGGCCACACTGGGCCGAAAACCAAGAAGCTATTCGACAGTGCTCTAGGGAGAGTCTTATTCATCGATGAAGCTTATAAATTATCTGACGGCGGTTTCGGAAAAGAAGCAATGATCGAAATGGTGAACAACCTCACCAAGGAGAAATATCGGAACAAACTGGTCATCGTCCTAGCGGGTTACGATCATGAAATCAATAAATTGATGGATGTCAACCCTGGTCTTACAAGCAGATTTCCGGAGGCCATAACCTTCCGACATCTCTCTCCTTCAAATTGCGTCGAGATTCTCTTCAAAAAGATACAAAAAAAATTGCAAAAGCTTGACACAAGTCAGCTGGAGAGCTCCGAAGAGCTCAAAAAGAGCCTTGAAGATTCATTCCGGAAACTCTCTTTGTTCCCAGGTTGGGGAAATGCTCGAGATGTCGAAACTTTAGCCAACGCCATATTTCTTAGAATGATGAGAAATCCTACACCCCCTACTTCGCTAGCCGTTCCTGAACAATTCGTTCTGGAAGAGACCGAAGCAATGATCAAAGAGCGACGGCATCAAGCGGCATCAAGTAGCAGCTCTGAATCTGCAAAAAGACCCCGAGACCAACCCTTAGTACCGGACATGCGACCTACAATGCCCCCTCCCTCAATGCCGACTCTCCCAAAAGTCAACATCAATACAAAAGTCAACGCCAAGACGAAAGAAGAGGAAAGGGGTCCTGGTGATCGTATTACCGAATTGGATGACGATGACAACGAGAATTCCTCCCAGCAGTTTTCTCATCTGGAAAATCAACGAGATCCCCGTGTTTCCGAAGAAGTTTGGGAGCAGCTCCAGAAGGACAAGCGAGTCGCTGACCTACGGAAGCGAGAGCTTAAGAACGCACCCAATGTCCTCGCTCTTGCCGCTGGAGAAGAAGCTAAAGCAAGAGCAATGCTTGCAGCCCTTGACCCTAGCTCTGAAATTGCGGAACGTTGGAGACAACGACTCGCAGTAGCCGAAGAGAAACGGCGAAAACTGGAAGAGGAATTGAGAGAGAAAGAAGAGGAAGCGAAAAGAGAGCAAGAAATTCAAAAACGCATCAGAAGTATGGGACTTTGCTACGCCGGGTACGACTGGGTTAAGCAAGACGGTGGATATCGCTGCTCGGCTGGTGTTTGTTGGCTAAGCTTGGATCGGATCATGAACAGCTAGATCATGAATAGATGTTCCCAGCAGTGTAATGGGATATTATTGTACGAGTAAATGTATCTTTTAATTTTGAAACCTAGATTTCTTTTTCATTTCCTTCTTTGATGTATTTAGTTAGTTATTTATTTATTTTTGATACAACTGTAATTGCTAGCCTCGAGACCGGCATAATTCCTTCAATTTGAAATTAGAAACAATAATTAATATATTATTTTAACGTCTCCAAGGAGGTCGAATTGACAAATCCTTGGATAAGTCGAAAAATAGTTTTAGAATAGTATTTGCTCTTAGTGTTAATCGATTTGCCCAAGGCAAATTCTAGACAGCACAGACTCTATATGTTCTTGCAGCGATAAATACTAACTTAGCTGACATCGAAACATCAACTGCAGCAGGGTAGAAACGCTGAGTTACCGTATATGCATAGCAGGATCTAGACCACACTTATTTGTATGAAGGAATCGCCCACCCAACACAACGCGTCAGACTCGGCTTATGAGCTCAACGCAAGCCAGGACACAACTGCAACTGATATCTATCCTGTGGATTAACTTCAGCTCAGCTTGTCTCGTTTGTCTCTCACATGCTAATAACGTCGGAACACGAGGGCTATGTATTGGTCTCAAATTCAGTAACGCTCGGGAGGCGAAGGGAATATATATATGCCCGTGCTGGTTCCCAACTAGCACCAGCCAGGTTATGGCGGGATGTATTAATGTTCGCGGCATGAGCGAACCATTTCACGTCCCACGTCTTGCATAACAACACGGACCGTATCAAATTCATACTGCGGTAAACTGGATAACTCGGACCTTATCGAAAGGGACCTTCTAACCAAGTCGGTCACGTTTAATCGTTCATTTTTTTTCAATTTCAAATATTTTCCATCTCAACGTCGCCGAAAAAGGGGAGTCTTCTCCTTTTAAGCCTACAAACTACACGTCTGGCCCAACAAGACTGAATCATACCAACGACATGGCAACTACCCCGAGGAGATTCGCATTGTTAATCGGGATCGATTTTTATTTTTGGGGGACGAGTAGGCGCATTGATGGAGTTCTAATCCGATTCTCCCGATTGAAGGGCTGCGTGAAAGACGTAAATGACGTACAGACAACCCTGAATGAACTCTTTGAAAATGATGGAGGATGCGACATTCGGATGCTCACCGCATCCACGGGAACCAATAAGACTATGCCAACAGAAACCGACAAGCTCAAATGGCCGACCCACGAGAATATCATACGTGAGCTTGAGCAGCTCGATAATGATGTTAAGGATGGAGATTTGGTCTATATTCACTACTCCGGACACGGCATCAGGCGAACTCAAATGCAAGAAAAGGATGAAGGTGGCATAGGGTCAGGAACGGCGCTGGTTCCAATGGATGCGGCAGTCGGAGGCGCTTATATTACCGGGCGTCATCTTGGAGTTCTCATTAGAAAGTTATTTCAAGGAAGAGAGAACTTACGCCTTGTCCTTGTATTGGATAGCTGCTTTTCTGGTTCGGGATTAAGAGGGGCTCGCGACAGTATCGGCAGAGGGGATGGCATATATCTAGCCGCTCGAACTCCGGTAGTCGGCTGTGACAAAACAATGCTCAGTACAGACGAGACTTTCGATCAAGTTATCGAGAACGTTAATGCTTCTATGGATGGCGATCGCCGCAGCGCCGTCACTCGAAGTATATCGATGAATGATATTCCAGGGTGTACAATCGTAACCGCCTGCGCGATCGATGAGACCGCTTTTGAGTATAGCTTTCCTGGGCAGGCGGGACCTAATGGGATATTTACATTTTTGCTTTTGCGCTGTCTAACATCTTATCGTTCAAAAGGGATAGCGACATATATGAAAATTAGAGAGTATGTCGTGGACGAGATCGAATCGATGGGGACTAAAATCCGAGGTCAGGTACCTGTTTTCTACGGCGATGATTTTTATGAGTTTTTCAGTCACAGCAGAATTCTTGGGCGCCCGAGCTGTCGTGTTCTTGAGAGTGAAGGTGACTTGGAGCTCACTATTGGCAAGGCGGAAGGGATATTTAATGGCGCCATTTATGATATCTACCCGGAGGATTTTGAGATTGGAGAAGATTACCAAAGGGACACCTTGAGCTGTCAAATTGCTCAAGTGCGCATTGAGGATGCACTTGACTTTCGATCCACCGCTGTCTTGGTAACATCTAACACCTTGGGACTTAGGATTGAGAGAAACTGTCGCGCGGTCCTTAATACTTGGACGTTATCATCCAACATGCTGATTCATATCGACATACCGGAAGCCGAGTTTTCTCGTGATAAATTGGTACCGCTCATTCAGAAACTGCCAGGACTTTCATTGCAGCTCGAAAACGGCATTTCTAATTGGGATTTCAAAGTCTCCCTCGATAGTGAAAAATATTTTCAGATACAGGACAACAAGTCCCGCCGACTAACGAATGTTCCAAAAATTTCAATCACAGAAAATGCTTCCGTTGAGAAGCTTGCATATATAATCCGCCACATAGCACGATTCTACGATATCAAAAACTTCCAAAACACAAATCAGGAGAGCCCGATAGCTTCGATGCCCTTCATCTTCGAGCTTTTGAGCCCTACCAGAGAGTCTATACCTAGGGATACAGATGGTCGATATGAAGTCAAAGAAAACCAAGAGGTCATAGTCTCCTTCACAAATAAAAATCCAGCCCGGCCAGTCTATGTCACTTTCTTCTGCTTGACATCAGCATGGGGAATTGAAAAACTCTGTCCCTTAGATGGATCGCGAGGATATAAAACATGGGAGAGCCAACCGGTGCAAGATCCAGATCCACTGAGTTTTGCTATCCCTCAACAACAGATGGGACCTGATGACCCAGTCGAAGTTGATGATATACTACGCGCTTATGTTTATTATGGCAGCGATCCACCATCCTGGAATAGCTTAACATTACCAGATTTGCCAACTCTAGTTAGTGCGATACGACCAGAAGAGGCTTTGGAGGCTGTTTTAGAACAGACTGACGATCAAGATGCTGCCCGAAACAGTAAAGCCGTAAAGGGGCAGGGCCTGCTCGGTATGGCAGACGATGAAGCTTGGACTTTTATTGACATTGTAGTGCATGTCTCTTCGAATTTCTGAATAGCCCATATCATCACTAGAAACCAAGGTCCCTTGAATGTTTCAGGTCGCAAAACTCTCGTTCTAAAGGTATGGTGGTCAAATAACCAAATCCTCTGGGTATGAGGTTACCAAACTCCGTATCGAAACGAAAAAGAAACAAGGCTTCCGTCATCTGCATAGATGGAAGGCCTTCCATCACTAACAAACTTTGGGTATTTTTCTAAAAATGACGGGCCTTGAGTTTGATGTTATGACTCGTATCTTAGTTATAAGAATTTCTATAAGCTTATCTCTTGATGCTCCTCGAAAAAGTAATAATGTCATTGATCGCATTGAAACCATGACACAGTCCAGCCTCGCTTCCTCCTGACTAGCCCACTATAGCTATATATATAGCTGAGCGGATGGTGTCGCATGTTGCCTGTTGCATATTGCCAGCCAGACCAGCCCAACACACGACATCGGACTTACTGTGAGACCAGTCCAGCCAGACCTTGTATATGTTATTGTGACGTTCTTCTGTTCTGTGTCACTCGCATACATTCACAGGCAATAATATTTACCTGGCCTGCCTCAGAGCGGGGAAAATCAAATAAAAGGCAAAGAACCAGACTGAATCGTCTGCTCATTTACAAAAGATCTTACAGCCTTGAGATATCATCTCCTCGAAACTTATTCTCTTAGAAAGATGTAAAGGTTAACTCATAGATCTTATTCCAAAACTTCATGATTTCAACACGATTATTCCCCATCCTTTTTCTTCTCATATACGTATCCCCCACCGCAGTCCTCCAAAGGATTTTTTCTTGATTCAAATCCAAAGGCTCCCATTCCACCCCCCAGTTCATCCTCGACACCTCCAATCTCTGGCTCGACAAAAATAAACGCCCCCTCAACCGTCTTTCTAATCCTTACGATGCCCTTTGCAACCTCACATCTCCCCACCGTCCCTCTGCCAATTCAACCTCATCATTCGTGTACCCGGAAGACCTCTTCCACTTTCTAGAAATCAGCAATAAGTTTAAAAAGCCAGGTTGAAATCGGAGCCCGTGGAAAAACGCCGTGGCACGACTAGAGGAAATTTCCAACTGTCCGGCAGCTTTAAACGATGTGCAGACCTTCCGCTTTGAAATCGACATACCACATTGGATCCGGGACAAATACCCCCCCGAAGAGCTCTCCCTTCCCCCTACCCTCCCCCACCTTTTGGCAAAAGTACTCAGCTCAATGAAAAAATTAAAGAGATTGGAATGGACTATCAACAATTTCCACGACAAGGGGTCTTTTGGGAAGGAGTTTATAGAAGAAGGGTGGAAGATACCATCCGTGAAAGAACTAGAAGTTGAGAGTGGCGCGGAGTTTTTTGTGAGGGTCTGCGAGAACGTGGAGGCACTGGGAGGAAGTGGGGCATGGCCACGTTGGTTGCGTAGGCGAGCTAGATGTTTTGTTGACCCAAGAGCTAAGTTATTCGAGGCAGCGAAGGGTAGCGGGGTGAAGACGTTGACGATGAACACGGGGTGGGAGCCTAAGTTGCTTGATGGTAAGTCCATATTATTCCATACCGCACGATCAGTCTTGGATATATCTATCTTTGCAGCGTTATATATGTTAAATAATGCTGTGGAGTTGTTGGAGGCGTAACCGACACTAACATGAAATCTGGGCTTAGAGATATTTGACGCAATCCCGAACGTCACGACCTTAAACATGGACGGTGAATTAGATGTTGGATACGGGTCGAGTGGTGACGAAGAGTCGAAGCCGTTTGGATCAGCATTGAAGGTATGTATAAACCAGAGACCGTGGACTGGGAGGATGAGGGAGTGGACTGTCGAGAGGTTGCCTCTTGATCCTCAGGCAGCCAAATGATTGATTTGAATAAACGTAACAATACCTAAATGTAGTATTGTATTTTGAACTAGATGGCGAAATGGCTCTTTCTTCAGATACAAGTTACCACCCTTTGTACCACCCAACAATGCTGCCTTTTTAGCTTCGATTTTGTTCCACTTTTCGCCGGCTATAGACACACCCTCAGCGGGGACGGCGAACATGGGGCCTGGTCAATTTTTGCAAAATTAGTAAACTACAAAGGTTATAAATGGGATGGAATTGCTCATACCTCTATTGGGTTGAAGGTTTTGCCATTTCCAGGTAGAATACCTTTGGCAGATGCGCCTGGTACACCAGGTAGCTTCAGTTCGGCGAAATCCAAGGTCGGCTTTCGGCGTTCTACAACGCCGATCGGAGCCGCGATTGCGCCAGGATGAGAATGGACTGTTGCAAAATTTAAAGTCTAGGGAGCGGATTGAACGAATGAATGTGGTGGGTAATTGAGTTATAAGATAGCGAGTGACAAAGTTAGGATTGAAGCTGATGAGAAAAGATAAAGCAGTATCATGGAGAATCGACTTAATTTATATACTTCGGTCATGAGCAGACATTCCGTAGCTGTCCATAATGCCCGCCGGAGCTTTATACTGACGATACGGAAAGTGCCGACATGAATATTAATCTGCATACTCAATGTAAGGGTAATAGTAGATGCCTAAAGTATATTTTCAAGCTTTTGATATCTCCGCTCCTCGCATTAGATGGGGAGCTCTATTGAAGCCAAGGATGTGTTCTTCTTCAAGACCCACAGAGTCGAGTATATAAGCTCAGTAAAGTAGTATTCGAGTGGGTGTAGCATCTACGACCTTCAAGTCACGTTAGTTATTTGTATCATTCCTAAAATTATGGAGCTATATATAAGCTAATGTGACAAGTATCCTTGATTAATGGTGGTATCACTACAAAAAGTCGCTCGCAACCATCTGAATCCTATAAACTCATACATCCATTCATGAACCTAAAATGACCTCCGATCCTCTATATATTTGACTTCACACTGGCTGGAAAGGTTAATTCGCGGTATTAAAATCTTTCGAAACGAATATTTTGAATTATTCCAATGTCATCTAAGCATACACGACGTGACTGGGATATGAGTCCACCGCTGAACGATGCAATGCACCCGGGATCCATAGAAATATCCATCCTAGTACAATATCCTTTGATTCGATATTCTGTTTCTGGACTACTCGCTACGCAATAGCCAACGGCTGAACCGCAGGGAACAGTCTCTTACACGAACCCACAGTAGACGCAGGAGAATGATTGAACCCCAATTTGATATTCGAATCGTGTTCCCTGATCATATTCACCAACTCTTCGAAAAAGGGCGTCAACGGGGCGTTGCCTCTGACTCCAAAGCCGATTATAACAGCATCCCACTTGCGCTCCTTGAGCTTTTCTTGAAACTTTGAGATCTCATTAGGTTCGAGAAAGAAGGGTACGGCGTCGAAGCCGGCGTTGGTGCAATCGATGATGGACTGCTCGAGGGCTAGGCGGAGAACATTGGGTTCGATATCTACGCCTGGTGGGAGATGCTTGGTGGTGTGGGGAAGACCGACGGTGAGGACGGATGGTGCTTTCATTGTGATAACTGGAGCGGCTGGATATTGTATATGATGGTTCAATTTAAAAGATTATATTAAATTATGCTGGCTGGGTATGTAGAGAAGGTGGGTAGTATGTCTTGGTCGGTTAGGGTCGCTCAGGACGCCTTGCCCTTTTATAACTTAAATTTTTAGCTTCGAACTATGTTACGTAGCTGAACGGAGACTGCCGCCGATTGGTTCTCTTTCGACCTCCCTCGATCGACGTAAGAGGGGTAAGCGGGCAAGCCACACGATCGCCCGCCGTCGTTTCGAGTACCCAAAGTACATTCACATTACGAAACTGGTATAGCTAAGTTCTCGACTGAGAAGTCGGGCTGAGTACCTAAACTGGATCTGAGATGCAGGAAATGCGCACACCCGTTCCGACCAAATATGTTCGTATATACTTACTTAATTGCTTGATATAAATGTCTTACTTTTAGTTTTTGGAGCAGAGTAGCGGCTACCCTATAGCATGTAGGAACGATCTTCTCTTGGCGTGCGCGTGGGACAAGAAAATCCACAAACCGAGTTGAACGTCTGCGCGAAGCGATAAAACCCCTTCAAGCTCGAGAAAGACAACCCCGCGCAAGGCTGTCGATAGAGGCGAGGAATCGCTAAGCCAAACAATTAACAACCCAAACGGAAATCATATATACCTTTTAAAGTCATGTTGTATACAGTTTTTCACAACCTCGGCCGGGATCGAAACAACCGACTATAGGCAGGCGCAGGGACGGTTTATTTGCAATACCCCGGTTGTCGAGCTAGAAACACCGAAAGAATGCACGGCGATGGCTGAAGCGCAGGCCAAAGTGGATCTCGCATCTGAAACTGGGAAGCGGCGATATGAAGTCGGCTCCAGAGGACACGTCATTTACCACGAAACCATGGCTATTTCGGAATCCCGAACGGAAGCTAGAGGCAACGAAAGCGGTGACATGACGGTTCTCATGCGAAAGATGGAAAGTGCGAGTCTCGCTAGTGATGGTAGTGCTAGGCGGTTATATCATGAAACAACATTCGAGATCAAAGGTTTGTTCTTATGAGCAGATCAGTATTGAAAGATGAACAATTTATTCTTTGCTCTTCTTTTCTTAAGAATACCCAGGCGTTTCTAACCAGTAACTCTGTTAATCGGCTTCTAGAGTGGTAGTCTCGAGAATGCAGATAGGCCGAGTACAATCGCACCGTCGAGATCAGAGAACGGATATAGAGCGAATACATCTCAGACCGAAAGCGCAGAGAGAAATTCCGGAGCAAATAGACTTGAAAACCAGGCTCCGCAGCGCAGCAGACCCTCCCTCCCAAATTTTTCCGACACCGATGAAGACGAAGAAGACCAAGACGATACGGAACTAGAAAAGCTCAAATATGCAACGACAGAGGCGTTTATAATCTACGATGGCGGAAACTACAAGAAGGCCGAGTCGTTCACCCGCGCCGCGCTCGATATTTCGGGCAAACTTGGGCTAACGAGGATACAGACAAGAGATGAAGGATATCAGGAGAGAGTTGAAGTTATCTGGCTCTTGATGGAGATTTTGAGCGCCCAGATGAAGTTCGAAGAGTTGTTGGGAGCTCTGAAGATATACGAGGGAGATCTGAAAAGCAGCGGACCCGTCGCACGGTTTTTGATGGACTTTTAGTACGCTTGGTATTGTCTCAAGCTCGGGGAGTTTGGCTTCGCCAAACGCTCCTGCAAGAAAGCTATCAAAATCGGCCGCGATGGTGGGTTATCTATCGAACGACGTAAGACGGCGTTGATGTTGATGATAAAGATCGCCGTAAGTTTAGATGATGATGTAGAGGCAGGATTTTATGAATCTTTGCTGCGAGCGTTGGAGAAAGAAGAACGATCTGTACCGCCGGCACTAGCGCCACTGTCACTGAAAGAGGCCGAATCAACATCATCAGAAATTATAAATGTCCAAAGGAAAAATGCCAAATCCCGAAAAGAGAAAGAGGCGATATTGAAGCCATTTAACGTGACTCTCGGGCCTAATGATATATCCATTATAGGCACTAAAGTCGGTACCGAAAAATTGATCTATCACGTCCTCGAAGAACTAGCCAAGACCTACGTGGAGCTAGAATGTCTAGAACTCGCTTACGTTGTCTTCGAAGGTTGGTTCCGCACAAGACATTACATTAGCGTGATTTTGAATTAAAGCTAATGATAGGCTTTGCAACAGACCCAATGCTGGCTAACTGGAATATTGATAGGCCTTTTGGCGACGACTACAGTGCACCTCTATTTCACGCAGTTTATCATAATTGGATAGAATTGGTAAAATTTCTTTTGGACAATGGGGCCAACCTACTCGGTTTGAATCAAGGGAAGAGTGCTCTCTACCACGCCATTCACTCTCCACTAGCGGGGCCGCCGATGGTTAAGTTGCTCCTCGAGAGTGGGTATCCCGTCAACGGCTTCCCGGATGTTCAAGTAGCAAAGTATCTGCCCCTGCACACAGCGGCTTATCTTGCTGAGAAAGAAGGCCCTCACGGCCATAAACTGCGAGTTCTCATCGCCGCAGGAGCGGACGTGAACCTGCCAACCCGGACTGCAGGATCTCTTCACGAGACTCCAGTCATCTTTATGACGCGGTGTTTTGATCCCTCTCGTGACCCGCATTTCCCAGAGGAGTCTTTCCGGAGGAACTTGGGTATTCTTGTTGACGCTGGAGCAGATCTGGATGCACGAGACGCGAATGGAGTCACAGCACTCCACTATGCCGTCTGGTTACACGAGACCGACTTTGCGGCTAAGGAGCTGCTTAAGCGTGGTGCATCTCCCCTAATAAAAAATATTGCTGAAAACACACCGGCCGATTATATGTTTAACTCTTCGCGTAAACCGAAATGGCAATTACTGGAGCTTTACAACTCGGCTCAGCATAAAATGGACTAAGCTGGGTCTTCCCAGTATCGGTGTCTTCGGAAAGCGTTGTTTTTGTTGGATTCTATTTCCATCGCAATATCGATTTTGAAGTCGACGTAACGGCACCTTTCCATTTATAATATATTGCTCTGAAATCGTACAGTCTTGATTCGAGCTTTAAGAGTATCTTAGACGGTAATATAATATTATGAGTATGTTTATTATTATCTGTGAGAAAGGTCGACGTGCGACTTTCAACAATCAAAAAAGATCTGAAACACACCCCGCTGCACGGTTTGACCCGCAGCCCAGACACCCTGCTGGATTTTTTGGTCCACCTGGCAAGGATCCCCGCTGCATTGGCTGCATTGTATGGACAGGGCCAATGGTGAGGCAGAAGGGTCTTCAAGCTGTGTGTGGATTGTGATCCAATCGTTGGACTTGATCGTTCATGCGTTCGTTCAGGCCCCTCTCTTCATTTTTCTTCTTTTCTTCTCGGTCGGATTACTTTTCATCCAGAAATACGATTTTGCACGAAAATGACTAGGAATAGAACTTTCATTAGCTCGATGCCCAGCGGCGATAGTTCGCAATAATATTTTATAATCTGTTGAGAGAGAAAATTGAATTCAGCCAGGCCTTGGCCAATGGAACGATTGTATTATCCGCCCAAAAGGCACTTCTTCTTGCAAGAGTATACGGAGAGTGTGAATGTATAGAGTGATATCTGAACAGCCTTCTTTTTTATTTTTATTTTTATTTCTCTCATCCTTATTTTAATTTTTCTCCCTTTCCTTCTATCCGTCTTACTCTTTCCCCCCCTCTCCTCCTCTATATTCCCCAGATTCGAAGCTTTACTCAAGTTTCGTTTCCTCCCTCCCTTCCCGCCTATCTAACCTCTTTCCTGATGTTATATCACATCATCCCAATATCATCACACTAACCCCGATAGATCAGAATAAGACCACAAACCGCCCAGTCGGTGGATAATATTTTAGGAGTCAGTTGGAGCGAAAGGAGCCCACCGTGACCAGCCGGATTGCATCCTCTCTTGCCGTTAACGGAACGACGGTGCATTTCGTTTGACAATCAGGTCTCTTTTGCCAGCCCTTTCCAGCCAGTTAGAATCGCTCGAGTCATACGTATTACAATTGGCAGCAGCTGCTGTGTGCTGAATGATACGTATTGGTTTTTTTTTCTGCGCTTTTTGCAGAGCGCATTGCAGGACAATCAAGCTGGCAAAACAAACCACCCAGCCTGGTAAAAAATAAATTTATTAAAATCAGGCTTTTCCTTTCTATTTCTTTTGACGTATATATAAATATATAAATCCGAGTAATCAAATGCCTCCCCGTCGTCCGGGCCCGCTGCTGACTCTCAATCTTGGAAACCACTCGGCCTCTTCGCACAGCCACAGCAACGGCAGCACCAAGAACGGCGGCGCCTTGAACGGTCTCGCAGCCCTCGGAGGTCTCGTCCCTCATTCTCTCCAAAACAACATCAACAACCTCTCCCGCGCTGCCTCCTCCAAAGGCCCTGGCCCGTCCTCCTCGAACCCCCTCCTCCCCCTCCCCGCTGCTGCCCCAAACTCCCCAAACTCTTCCCACGGCAACAGACCCACCACGGCCACAACCGCTCCAACCCCGAAAACGGCCCACCGGCCCTCTACGACCCGTACAACTACAAACCACGACTCCCGCCGCAAGACATGCTCTCCCAAAAATGGGCCTACCAGGCCCGCCATCTCATCCGAGCCCAGCAAGCCCTCATCGCGGCGCAGAACGAAGTCCTCCGTATAGAACAAGACCTAGTCTGGACCGAACGCGAAATGTTCGAAAAAGAACGCCGTCTACTCGACCCCAACAGCGAGATACAAGATGATGACGATGTAGGCGGCGAGGGCGTCATGGTTGAAAAATCAGACAAGAATGGCAAACCATCACGGCACACCCAGCCGCCGAGACCGGCCAGCGCAAACTTCCCACGAAAGTACACGGGAGAACTATATATGCCCGGTCAATTCCCCTCGCCCACCGGCCCAGGTGGTGGTCCTGGTGGTGGCGACAAGATGAGCAAGCAACTCGTTCCAGTGAACAGTAAAGAAAACGTCAATGGTGGACTTCGAGACGGCGGTGCGGGAGGAGGAGGAGGGGGAAAGGGCAAACCCCTCCCGCTCAGACTCCACAGCGGCGGCGGCAATGGAGGTGGGAATCCGCAGATGCGCCACAGTTACCATCCCGGTATGCCACCCATCCGATCTAACAGCATGACGTCGTCGTCCTCGCACGATTCCGATGCGAAGGCGATCCACGCTGCCGAAAGAGAGCGTATGCAGCATGCTAAGTTCCGTCAAGAATACGAAAAGATTTATGGATCCCGGAGCTCGTCGAGGGGGTATAAGCTCGAAGCCGAGATGAGGCGTACCCTCGGTGGTGGTGGTGGACCCGGTGGACCCGGTGGACCTGGAGGGCCTGGTGGAGATTTTGGAAGTCCTACGAGTGAGGATGAGGATGATGAGGATGGATATGATGAGCGGTTTGATCGGTACTATCCGGGGCAGTATACTGAGGCTTTGAACTCGAGTTCTAAGAAGGAGAAGAGGAGGCCGGATATGTTGAACATGAAGGGTGGCGGTGGAGGTGGTGGTGGTGGGTATGTTGATAAGTGGGTTCAAGGAAATGCCGGCGGTGGGGGTGGAAGATCTAACGGCCGGTGGATGTAAATGAGGTTATTGGGGCAGCAGTGAGTTTACGACTACAATGTGGTATACGACCTATGGGGCATACCTATGGGGCATTACTGCGGGGCAGGATGCAGTGCGGTTTCTCATCCCTTCCTTGTCGACTTGAAGTTTATTACTTGTATGAATTTCCTTGATATCCTCGCGTTTCCTTTATGGGGTTGGTATTTGGTAAATGGTGGACAAAAAACATGGCTTTTCACATTGATTACTTTTCATTATCCAAGCGTTACTTTTATTTTGTATTAACGATTGTTTTTATATCTATGAGATGTGCATACGTGCTTTTTGATTTTTGATTTCATAGCGTTGATTTTACTGTCGAAATGTCTAATAGATCATTGCTGCGCATGCATTATTCATTATCATATTATTCTCAATGAAAGGAGCCTGTAACTACGGAAAGGGCGTACAGAACCATCTCGATACGCGAATATCATATCCAATCACAAATTCATCCTCATCGGCCCTTACTTCATAAGCCATCATAGATATCATACTATATATATCAAGCCTTCCCCTCCTTCTCAACCTTCTCAAACACCCCCGTCGTCAACCTCCAAACCTTCTCCCCAACACCAACATCACAAATCCCCCGCTCCACCGCCCTCTTCGCAACCCCGCTCTCCTCCCCCTTCTCATCAACCAACCACCCGCCCTTCCCAAACTTCTCATCCGTCGCCAACCAAAAATGCCGCTCACCGCTTTCCTCCACGCTCGTTAAAAACCCTTTAAAAACCGGCATTAAAAACTTGGTCGTGAATTTAATATACCCCGGTAATCTACTCGACTCGACCATATTCGTGCTCACGGTTCCCGGGAACGCGTGGGTGAACCCTATAGTCGGGTGTTGAGCCGCGAGGTATTGTATTATCGCGCTGTTGGAGGTTACCGCGTGGGTTAGCGCTCGTCGGAGGGTGTAGTTTTTCTTGAGCTCGTAGTCGTCAAAATCGATGGCGGATTCCTGGCCGGTGCTTAGGATTGAGAGGACGCGGGCGCCGAATGTGGGGGAGGATTTCGAGGCGGCGGTGAGGGCTGGGAGGAGATTGTAGATTAGACGGGCGCGGGAGAAGTAGTTTAGTGCGAGTTTTGTGTCTATTCCTTCTGAGGTTTCTATAGGTATCCCGTAGATGGGTTGATTAGTATGGTGTTATTATGCATTGTTATATCGTATTGTATGGGATCGGATTGGACTGGGGTGTATATACCGGTTCTACCCTCCATCGTCAACACCCCCTGTGACATGACCAGCAAATTCACCTCCTTCTCCTTCTCCAATAATTTCTTGGTCGCTTCGTCGACATTTTGTAGGAGACTGACGTCGGCTTGGATGAATTCGAGGTGACCGGTAGGGTTGAGCGGTTGCAGGGAGGATATGATTTTGTCGGCGGAGGATTGGGAGCGCCCAATGAAATAGACGCGCGGGGAGGGTGCGGTGGTGTAGAATTTGCGGAGGGTTGCTTCGCCGATGCCGTTTGTCGCACCGACTTTATATTCGTGAGAAAACGATCAGTAGGATATTTCAAGGCATTGAGAGGATATGGGGGTGGGGAGTACCGAAGAGTGCGACAAGGCCCGAGGGAAGTTTGCCGTTGATGGCGGCGTTGGAGGCTTTGATTTTATCGATTGTTACCATTGTGTCTATTTATCTATTCAACTTGGTAATTGTGGTGATGATGCCGGCGAGGGAGGTTGAGGTTGGGTTTGTCGCGCTATGTTTTTATGAACAGATAGGACGGACAGGATCTTTAAGTTCAAGATTCGATTATATATGAACTGCTTTGGTCTCAGGGGCTTCACGACGGAATGACGGAATTAACCTGATTCCGACGCCATATCTCAACAACATGATGACGAGAACGGCGTTGCGAATGAGGTTTTGCTGCCCGTTCCGAGGCCTCGAAGCTGCTGGATCCAGCCTGGAGCTTTGACAGGTGACGCAAGCGAAAGATGGATATTGTATACCCGATAAGGCATGGTGTCTGTTATATTTTAGGATATGTCAGCAGGTTGCATATCCAGTGGCCAATGGACAACAGGACAGCAACTAGGAGCGGGTCATGTGCGGGTTTTAGTATCAAGGACGTATTTTGATAGCCCTGTTAGAATTTCATAATAGTATCTAACAAACAAATTTTTCACAGAAAGGGGGATGAAAGGGCAGGCGGGAGAGGTGGTGATATATATATATACGTATTTCCTAGTCTCGTATGCAGGTGATTAGAAGACAGACGCAGGGAACAGGACTATTATAATTGATCTCGATCCAGTAACAGCTCCAAAGCGGGATGCAAGCTTGCTTACATACTCATAGTCTGGGGGACGCCGCTGATGTGCAAACACATATTCACAAAGGATGGGCTGCTGTGGTATGGTTTTGGAATCGGCTTCTGCGCAAGCTCAAGAGCATTCCAGAATGGATGTTCTATTGCGAATAGTTTACGACAATAATCAAATTATCTGCGCCACCCTGTCCAGACCACAGGCACACCGCCTTCTACTAATCTCTGTTAACGTTATAACGTTTCCGACATCTGGATGTCTGCGTTATACCATCCCTTCCCAACACAGCCAACTTTATATATATCAAAATATCAATCCCAAGAAATGCTTATTTTCATGCTCATATTTGTCTCGCAAATAAAATAGTACAAGCTGTTATCGATATCTCTAGATCTCGTAGATCTTAAAGGAGCAACCAATTCGCCTGCAGATGTAACGCTATGGTGCTAAGAGCAGTCTAGACAAGAATGGTTCCTTCAACCGAGTCATAATCGGCGTATCCTGGGAATGCTTCCACATATCCTTGGAGCAATCCCGTTTAGTATTCCCTTATGTTCTTGATCAACCGCTACATTCGATCAGAGGAGGTCACCGGAAATCGAAAAGGCTTATTGGGTATTCGGATGTTATGTTCCCAAGGTACCTAGGATCTACGGGGACCTCGAACTCTGGATCTATGGAGACGACTTCGAACTTTCGACTAACAGAGGCCGTGGCTGGGAAGCCCGAATCTAGCCGGAAAGTCAAATTCATTGGAGATATTCGCTAATCAATTAACTCGTATCTCGATAGTAAAGATTTCTTCCTAAATCAGGCTCTAGCATATACATTTAAATGTCCTTGACTTGAATGGAAAGTCAACGTACATGATCAACCGGCAACCGGAAGCTAACTGCACGTGCGAGTCTCATCCGAATACAGGCTCCGTTAAATATTCCCTTGATAACCTAGACATCGTCTGCGTCGGGAGACGAAGAATTTAATCATTCATTGCTCGGTTACACCCTTAAAGACGGACGTCTACTCAGCTCAATTCGTGCGATTTGAATAATCGAATTCCCAAACCCGCAATTTCTCGATCGGTTATCCTCACCCTTCATAGCAACTCCTAGTACCTTTAAATTCACAAATAATTCTTACGATTAATCATAATGTCGGCAGATGTTGAAGTAAAGATCCAGTTGGCAGCCATGCCTGCCACCTGTAAGTTTTGGATCACAGACGTTCAAACATTGGTCAAAGAAGGTGGTTACAAAGCGGCATTCGCAGCATGGCCTGCTACCGCCACCAACGGGGAAGAATATGCTCTTGTTAACCATGATAAAGTAGACGTACGTGCCCATAACCCCATCTTCTCACTTTTGTAAACCATGTGCTCATACCCTTAACTCTATATATACTGATAGCATTTGCGCTCCATAAATACAGCCCAAGGCAGCAACAGGTGGTCTTAGAAACATCTCCCACTTGAAGTTCCCTTTCCGTTTCTCAAGGCTAGGCGAGCCGATGAAGGACGTGCAATCGGTGCCGTGAGGTTCGGTTCCTTCCGTGTCGCCCATGCTTTTGAGGAAGAGGAAAATCCACCGTAAAAATCAAATTCGCAATCACGGATAAGAATGCAAACCTAAAAGCAAACCCAAGAAGGGCGGTCTTTATTAACCACGGAATTATCAGCGTCACGACCACGAAATGGCATGGGGTCTCCCGACCGGATACGGTCAAGGTCAATTATACCTGGTTAGGAGCCGACGCGGACCCGCAGAGCAAATTGATCGATGTTCCCGTCTTCGTTAAATTAGACAGGTGCTTGGTGATGCTCGGAATGGATATATATCTCAGCGGACTCGAGATCCGGAGTCTTGTAAGTACTATACTTGATTTCCAAGGTATTCGACCCCATTCTGATAGAACTCCCGAACGAATCAGTAATATCTTGGGCGTAGTCCATGTCACCCTCTCATTATCATATCCTTCAAAGAGATCTTCAAATATCCTACCTTCTAATATCACCCACGTGGATACTAATACACCATCTCGACAACGCATTTCCAAATGTTGCATTTTAGCGGGACATCAAACGAGCGAATTTTGACTTTTTTGGGTCTCGATCGATCAGAACTGAGAAAGTTGTCTCTAAAAACATTTGAGAATTAAACTTCAGCTTTAGAGTGAACTATAAGTTATATTTAGGTGGTAATAACACGGTGGTTTTTCACTTTTCTGCTATTGCCACCTTCAAGAAAATCGCCCATAATCGCAAACTCAAGGCAAGCCAGGATATCTCGAGTCTCTTTCGTTCCGAGACCGATCTTTAGTAAATATATTACAATATCACAATATACGAGCTGTCGATAATATATATCCACCACGATGTTTAAGAGAAATAATAAGAAGCAAAATAAATCCGCCGCTGTAGGTGCCGCCACCACTGCGGCGACAACAGTAGCAGAAGCAGTATCAACCCCAACGCTAGCGCCAGCCACAGCCGTTGAACCACAAGCAACAGCAGTGGAGCCCACAGATCCGACCCTCAAACCAGCTTCCCTTCCCAAGGGGAATTCCTCATCAATGGGCATCAAAGACGCAATGAACATGGGTCCACCAGAGCCCGAAGCACCAGTTACGATCCCCAAGAAGTTCCCAGATTCAGCTCAAACGGCCACCACTACCGCCCCTGTTACTAGCAATACAGGAAACATCAGCATTGAAAATAAAGAAAACGAAAAAGACAAAAATACAGCCGCACAAGTGCACCCATCATCTGAAGCTTCTTCGTCAAAGCTTTCTGATTCCGCCGCTGCGAACGCCACTACCAGATTACAGAACATCCACTCTGATACCAAGGATGTGAAGTTACCGGAGCCGGCGCTTGGGGGAACTGGTTCGACCTCGGGAAGGAAAAGCAAACTGGGGAATTATAAAGATGGTGTTGCGGCTAGCGCGGTTAAGAGATTGAGCGATGAGGCTGCTGAAAGGCCGGTGCAGAGTACCGCCGGTGGGAAAAGCGCGGAGGGGAAAGAGGGCGGGTTCAAGGGCTGGTGGAACCGGGTGGTTGCTGTATTTAAATGATTAATTGAATGGGATCGACTAGCCGATTACCCACTTGTGGCTATTGATTCTATGTTCTTTGTAATTGGATATTTGGATTTTATGGTCAAGCTGACCTTACGACGAGACTTACCTCTCGACAGATATCTGCGCTTTGAGGCTTCTAGTTTTCCTTTTTAGATTTTGCTCGTTTCTGAATTTTAGTATGACTAGTTGTTCTGTAGTAGACAAAGCTTTTTTGTAGTTTATATATATATATATATATTTTAATTTCTAATTTAATTTCTAATTTTATTTTTTTTTTTTTGGGGGGGGGGGGTTTGTTTTTTTTGTTCATTTGATGACAATTCGAAATTCAGTTATTTACGGACCGATGGCCTACCACGCCAGCCTAGTTCTAAATTATCGTCGATTATAGTCGAATGATTAGAAGCTAGTTTCCAATATTTCGTGTTGACATTGGCTAAATATCATGCGCAAGCGTAAATCAGATTTGGTTGGTTTATACAGAGCAACCAGCGACCCCCATGTACACGGGAAATTCTGTAAATATATTGGAGATCTTAACTTTAATAGCTTTTCTATAGATATAGGTCTAAATTGTCAGTCTGCTATCAATGCATCTATATCCATCTACTTGTCGACATTCTATAAGTGCTTTTTTCCAAATTCCCAAATTTCACGACCAGCTGCAGGCTTGATCAGTTTAATCGATTTGGACTACCGATTTTTTGCCCTGTCAACACATTGATGCAGCACCGCCTACCTGCAGGATATCATCTTTTAGTCTGAAGCCTGAGTTCACGAATCCTGCATTAACGCGTTTTACATGTAAATTACAAAGTCAAAGCTATTTCCAAACAGCTACCTTGTTCTTTAATTTTTAATTTGAAAGATGAGTTTATGGATCGATCTAAGGACGTCTGTTGCATATCCAATGCGTAAACAGACCTCCCTGATTATATCGCAGCTCGCGCTGGTGCCAGCATATTTGAGCACACGCTCGTTTGCATATTAAAATCTTCCCGTGCACCATCGCGTCGGGATTATGCCCCCAGATTTCTTATCCATCTTTAATATTATACTGACTCAGGGTAATTTTAAACCCGCCTCCGTGACCGACTTTGCCTGTCCGTCTCCGCATATCGTGTCGCATCACGTTTTGGATTAAAATCTCATATCCCTGCTTGGAGCAATCGGGGTAATCTTTAACGAGCATTTGTTCGAACGCATGAAATTGGCGACGGGTCACGTCAATGGAGATCGTCAGGGACGAGAAACCTCGCCAATTCTTTACGTAAGTTGACCTTCCGGAATTGACCATGCCGTCCGAGAACCTTGAATCATGCAACTGTACCAGTACACGAGTGGAACGATTGCATCGAGAGCAATATAAGTTAATATATCAATGACAGGCTGAGGTTTGCGTCCCTTATTGCATGGCGGTTTGGCTTCGCGCTTTGAATGTGTTGCCGACGCCTGTTCTTACTAGATCTAGCGGGGTGCAATATCAATAACACCCAGGTTTTACTTTGATCACGAACCTTCATGGCAGACGTAGTAATTATTGGTTGAATAACCCAAGAGAGAATATTAGAGCTTTCGCGACAAATATTTCCATTTTATATATATAAGAAGCATAAAAATCCCAAAATGGGTCTCGCCGCCTTAGGACTGCTCCAGTCCTGGGAAGCTTAAGCCACGGTCCATGGCAAGATTTTTACATTGCATTTATGTAAATCCGAAATAAAGTAGATGATAAGCGGCCAAGAGTTCGAAGTAAATTGACCGATTTAATGATGTTTTCCTTTCTTCTTTTTCTTGCCGGCTACTCCTGCTTCAGAAGAGTCGTGATGCTCTTCGACAAAACCGCCAAGCACAAGAGCTTCCCGTGCCACTTGATTGATGATGCGGAAACTTATGGTGATCGAACCAAAGATTGTCAGCAGCTATCCCTCAGTTATTTCTTATCTTTGGTAAGCTTGGCTCATGTTCGGAATTTGCTACCGAGACCATGTTCACATATTTTTATTTTTAATTTCCAAAGAAGGATATTATTACATACCGATCAGGACCCAGCTTGACACCGCCATACCAGCGACTTACCACCACAACAACATTCCACACATCAATCAACTCGAGTAAATGACCGAGTCTCGACCCGGCTGCGGTTTCTCCGTCGTCGTCGTTGTCTGCCTTGGCATGTTAGTGTCCGACGCCTATTACTCGTTGGTCCTAGATTTTCTGTAACTTGACGAGCTTCAAAAAGCCACCCCTTACTGATGACAGCAGGAAATAGGCGGTTGTCCAAAAGGTGTTGTTCCAGCCATTTCTTTCTCCTTTTTTGGCTTTGGCTCCCCTGAACCCGTCTACGAGCCCGTGGAACCGGAAATCCAAGGGCATATGGAGCACGAAGTACAGGTACAAAAAAGAATGGATTTCAAATCGAAAGGAAAAGATAAAAAGGGACTTACCTTGATAGATAACTCCTTCCGGTGTACGGATCCTATATGCTAAGCCTTCAACATTAGTACTCATCAATAAAAGCTTGTTTTTTTCCCTTCTGTCTCTCATTGTTGAGGTGATTAACACGATATCATTCTCGGGCCAAAGAATTCCTAAATGGGTCAGTTGATTATACTCTTACCGGTAATGTTATGCGTAGCCTTTGCTACTTTCCGATCAGTAGAGATGAGTTCTGCAATATGGTGCTTAGCAGTTTCAGCACAGGTCACCAAGACACATCTCCCCACGAATACGGACTTTTGTACCGTGGTGGGGGGCGTAGTTGTCCATGGGATCGTGGAGGTATACGTGATGGTGTGTGCAGGAATGGTAATCGCAGACGGATCGATGGAGGTCAGTTGGCTAATGGCCTGCCGATGGTGTGCAGAATCTGAAGGCGAAGAATTTGTTTCTACCGCAGTTGCAGACGTTGAACCGAGGACGAAATCATCGTGATCATCGGGACCGGCTGAGGTTTCCGGTGCAGCCGAGGTTTCCGAGTTTAAGAGCTCCTAAGGTGTCTTCCTATGTCAGGTATTTTTTTCACTTTTCGCATTTTTAACCTTAGGCTTTTGATATTCATGCCATAGTGGGAAAAGAGATGTTGATTTGCAATGCGAACGCGTAATGAAGTTGCGATTTGTTTTTACAAGATTGTCAACTCTTCACAAGTGCGTGATGAAACGATACGCCTAGTATAGGAGCGATATGACGAATTTACTGGATGATGTGATTACCTTTAATCCTTCGACTAGTTCAAAGAGCACCACGGCATCTTGGAGCCATACATTATGTAAAACATCTCGAGATAACTGCGTGACTTGTTCCTTACTAAGGCCTTTGCCGTACGTGGTGCCCGAGATGATAGTCGGCGGGGAAGCGGGATAGGTTTTTGGAAACTTGAGGATTAGAGATATCTGGGGGTTGATCTCACTAGAGGGCGGCGAGAGAGTGCAAATAGCTTCTCCCTCGTGGACCTCGACACCCTCTGGTAAGGCAGCGGGCGGCTCATGAAGTGTCACAGTAGTCGGTGAGTATATTGAATTGAGAGAGGTTATTTCGTCGAGTAGATCCTGGGATATCTCAGACGACATGTCTCTATTTTGTGGATGTAATTAATCAATTTGGATAGGCAGCCTTGTTCAGAATATTCTTTCTTTAGATTTATGTGCGTTGCGGTTATGCTTGATATGTTGCAGAATTTGAGCGGTGATTCGTGGACCTGGCCGGGATGCAGGGAAGATTTTGCGAAGAACTAATCGAATGGCTAATAGTTCAAGCTATTGCTAGCACCGTAGCGCCGAATATCAATTACTACTGAAATAACAAACGGAAAGAGTTGGAGGACGAATAGATTCGAATGTTTTAGCCCCAGCGCTACGGACCTGGGAAGATGCTGCACCTGCAGGAATCGATCGATGGAAAGTTGTGAAATTATTTAGCGAGACTCTTGGCTTTGAGGCCTGGTTTCTTGTCTTTCGTGAAGCTGTGGCGGACCCCGTTCCGGCGTTCTGATTTGACGATGGGAAGTTGAAGGGAGAGCGCTTGGACTTCTGCACGTGGCGGCCGGAGTTTCCTGTTCATCCAAACCTCCTTTTCAACCCGCAAAATTCTGAAACGAATCCGAGGCAGCTCAGGGAAACGAAAGGGAGGGGTCGCCCTGTTCTTTTCCACCCGGGAACAGGGCGGGCCGGCCACCACGAACATCAGATGAACTTCAAAAGCCACACGCGATTTCGAAGCCTATAGCGGAAGAAATCGTTCTTTTCTTAAAATCTTATTAGACTTTCTCTTTGAAATTATAGAGCACGATATCTTAAAAGCGCGGGGGGCATATAATAAATTACCAAATTCGAATGTTTTCTACTCTCAACGACCCGTACCTGCAACGAGTGTTCTCTTCAATCAACTTCGTTAGTTCCAATTAGTATTGTTACAGCCGTGAGTGGAGCACATTGTTCTCAACTTCACAGCAACGCATGATTGCGGTTTAATTTGTCAACATATTGGAGAGCGTGTGGTTTTGGCGTTTTTAATTTCGAACAATAGTGAGTTATTTCGAGCTGTTTAAATTTGACGTTGTTAAAATCACATCTTATAGCAGCTAGATCGACTCAATGAATTTCAGATGACCAGTGACATACGACAACGTGGTGATGCTTAAGCGCTTGACACCCTTGCATATACGAACGTGCACTTGCGCATTCAATCCTATGAGCTAGTTAATTATACTGAATAAAGAAACACACAGAATTTAGCTCCAATGCTTGTTGAATTTCCTGTGCCAGAAGAGGGCATAATTGTAGTTTTACAATACTTCAATTGATGCATTCGCTGCGTTTGATGCAGAGTATTTCGATTTTTTTTTTGTCTTCAAGTTCACAAGAGGAGCTGTGTGGCACAATAGCTGGTTTACGAGACAAACAGTAGCTATAGAGCTATGGTTTGAAGTCAATGAGCTCAAACGACAACAAAGGCTTTAATATTAACTATTATACCAGCTTCTCAACGAATAGGTTGTTTAACAAATTCTGAGCTCTCCAAGAGGGCTTTAGGTGCATTCGGCTGGTGCTAGCGTTTGCATCCGGAGCTACACGGTTCACCGAGAGATCTACGAATATGCCTACTCACAACTGCAAGGGTATCTACAGGGGTACGGACCTCCCAAAGGCCATCTTCAACGTGAGCAACAAAGTCGGTCCGAAGCCTATGCTAGCATGCAGGGTCTAATCTGAGCTGGAGTACGTAGCTCCAGCTCTAGCATCTTCTATTGGGCTTCACTATTTGAAGCGTCAATGCAAATCAGCTATTGGATATTTTGACAACTACTATCCGCCTGAGAGTTTGAGTTCCAGTTGAAATAGACCACTCATATGATGATTTTAGTTGACGCGACAGCTTTTACAATCCGCGTTTATAAATAAAGCTAAACTACTTTGTAAAAATAAATCTTTGGCTGGATATTTATTTGTCTCGATCAGTATATATAAAAATAATACAGTGGAGCTGGGGCGCGGCTACTGTGGTAGTATGGAGACCTACTCTGGACCTGTAGACATTTCGAAACACTCGTGATTGTGATGGACATCTGCAGTCTGGTAAATAAAAAGAAAAGGGAGAAAGTAGATATTCATGGACCTGTCATCACCGGTCCGTACGAGTGTGTCTTCGCCTACTGTTGCACAGCATTCTCAAAGCCAAGAATCAAGGCATCGGAAGGATTGTCAAGAGAAAAGGGGCGACTTCCAAGTTTGTCAGGTTCGAGCCTGGTGATGTTACACATTGATGGAGGTCACTTTTGCAGATGGCGGCATTGTAGTTGTTGACATGGGGGGCTTCGCAAGCAGGGCTGCGACATCGTTTTTTTTTTTTTTTGTGTGTAAAATACAAACAATAACCAAAAATTAAGGAAGCAAATCGCCGTAAATGTTAATCAATGGTGAAGTTTGGGGAATATTATTCTGCTCGCAAATGTCAACTATTGACTTTCGATTCATGAAAGGGGCGGTGCGAAGCTCGAAGGGTAGCAACAATTCTTTAGCGAGGCGGGAACAACAAACTCGTCCCGCAAAAGCCAACAGTATTTCCTGTTCCTTGGGAAGTTGCACGGTTTCTTACTCCGCCCTATCTGCATAATTGTCATGAAAAGGATCAGTACGCAAAAAAGCACGGTAATGTTGATGCTGGCCTAGTCGACCCAATCCTGCTAGTGAGAGTATCGGTAAAGTCAGCATTTCAAGACAATTCATGCAAGGAACCATTTGTGAAATTTGTCTCTTGCCTCTCCTCCAAAAAAGAACCGTGTATCCCGGAATCTCACTAGATCTATTCGTTCTCAATTCGCCTGGTGTTTCAGCTTCAACGGCTCCTGACGAAAAATCGGGCACATCTGGCAAGAATGTCACCTTGACAAGGCGTGTCTTGTGTCTGTCTATTTTTCGCGCGCGGACACGATCGAATGCCAGATCGAGATACTTATTTTGCATTTCCAAAAATGTTCATAGCCAGTGAAGCCGCGTCTTCGCATGCCTGACAGGAGGTTGTTCTGGATTGATTGGCTCTGAGCCCTCGAGCTTGAGCGTTTGCCAATGATGGCATGGGGCTGGTAACCATCAGCTAATAGCGAGCCCGAAGTCTGGGCCATGGCAAAGAATGCAAAACCAACTTTTCTGGATTGGGTAAGTGAGAAGACCCCGCTCCCTGGTTCGGTTTGAGGGGCTCGCCCATTCATGACGCATGTGCAGAAATTTTCCGCCTTTTTTTTTCGCGTCCACCAAAGGGCATTTTTAGCCTCCCAGGCAGCTTTAGCCAGCAGAATGCATGCATTCGCTGTGAAACCCGGCTGGGAAGTTTCTTGCATGGGTATAGACCCCGGGCCAAGCCCAAGTCCCGTCCCTCGTACTGGTACCGTATCCTCTTTCGATCTCCGAGAAACATTACTCCCCTTTATTCAACTTCCAGGAACAGATTCGGTGGCCGTCCATCACCAAGCAAGCTCCTCCTGAGACTCCACACAGCCCAATGACAGAAGCTGAAATGGGATATCCCTCTCGACACGGAGGATGCCTTCTCGGTGTGCCCCAGCTTGAAAAGCTTAGCCATCCACCGCTAGCTGTGGATTGCATATGGAATGTAGATTTATAAAATGGGTCGATAGGCCTCCTCTCGGTCTTCTCTTTTTTTCCCTATCCCTCATCACCCCACAGTCCCTTCACTGAGCCGACGCTCCTGAACAATCTCCTTTCGACTGGATCGATCACTTTCCTTTCTTTCCTTTCTATTCCAGTCGAGTCACTTTTTTTGATTGCCAGCCTACACAGTATCTTGCTTGACGCATCGATATTGTTCTATCTAAAGCTTCTCGACTTTCCATTCTTTCCAGCCTAAGGAACGCAGTGCTGTTTCCACTTTGACAACCTCCCTTATCCATCCGAAACAGTTTCGACTCGAAACCCATAGGCCTTTTGGTGTTTAAGTACTTGACTATCTTTTTTTTCTTTATAAGTCTCCCAAAGAACATCGTCTGGGAACGATTTTTAAAAAAAATCCTCAGTGAATAATACTGTCTCGATCATCCCTTAAATCCAACATCTTCAACATGCGGTTCAGCACATCTCTCATTGCTGCCGCCTCGGCATTCCTTCCTCTCATCAGCGCCCACGTCGTGATGGTTAACCCAGCTCCATATGCAGGAACAACAGATAACTCTCCGCTAGATGGTGCAGGTGCCAACTTCCCTTGCAAATTCCCAGGTGGTGTCGGTACCAAAGCTGCTCCAGCCCCAGACGCAATATTCAACCCAGGACAAAGCTCCACATTCACCCTTGCGGGTAGTGCTGTCCATGGTGGTGGTTCTTGCCAAATCTCCATCACATACGACAACCCGCCTACCAAGAACTCCAAGTTCAAGGTTGTTCAATCCTACGAAGGCGGTTGTCCAGTTGTTAACACTGGTAACATCGCTGCCGGTGCTGACAACAAACTTCCAGCACTCCCTGTTATGCTTCCCGATGGTTTGAAGGCTGGTGAAGCGGTCTTCGTCTGGACTTGGTTCAACAGAATTGGTAACCGCGAAATGTACATGAACTGTGCTCCAATCACCATTGGTGGCTCTGGCACTTCTGACGATGTCTTCAATTCTCTTCCCGACATGTTTGTTGCCAATATTCAAAACGCTCCTGGTAACGCTTGCACTACCACCGAGACCTTCGATATCGTCTTTCCCAACCCAGGTAAAAATGTCTTGGTCACCAACGATCCCGATGGCAAATTCGGAGCTGCTTGCCCAGGTGGTCCAAGCACTCCAGGTGGCAGCGATTCCACTCCTGCTACTCCTATCCCATCATCGGGTGCCAGCATGACTTCTGCTCCTCCATCCGTCGTCACCCAACCAGCTCTTGTTGGTGGGCCAAACGTCGACGTTAGCTCCGGTGCCGTTGCTTCTTCTTTCACCAACATCGGTTCTCCATCCTCCAGCGGCGCGCCTGTTCCAACTACCACCGATAACGCTGCTGCCCCAGTTCAGACCACACTCATGACTTTCTCTACAACTATGGCTGCCGCACCAGTAACCACAACTCCAGCTGCTCCTCAACCCACGGGTGGATCTACCAACAACGGATCTACTAACTTCGCCTCTGGGTCTTGCGATCCATCCAAGGCTATCATCATTTGCGGCTCTGATTTGAGCAAATACACCCAATGCTACGACAATGGTATGGCTTATGGTCCATTCTCAGTTCCACCTGGAACTCAGTGCGATAGCACCGGTATGGGTGGATTCAAGGCTGTTACTCCAGGAAACAGCCGCATGCTCAAGCGATTCCTTGGTCGCAAGCACCGACGAAGCTTTGTCGGTTCTACAAGCTTCTAAACTAACCATTTATAAGCTTTGGGGAGTTTATCGAGATTTATCAAAAGTTGTAAGAATTTTATCTTTCCTTCTGTATACATATACCACTAGGGATTATTCATGATAATGGGAGTTCTTGGGTCCTTTCCCCCTTTTTTTTTGGCGTTTCCTTTTTCCCTGTATTGTTTCTTTTCACATCATGTTCTATATGGAAAAAATCTTATATGCGGGTGCGAAGGTGTTTTCATGGCGGGTGGTTTCCTGTTTGGTTCTCAAGGCATGTAGAGGATAGGGTTTCAGAGGAATGCTGGTGAATGCTCTGTACGAATTTCCGCCATACAATCAAAAAAATCATTAAAAAAAACCTAAATAATCTATGCTCCAAGTAAACGTAAAAAAGAGCTTTCCCCCCTTCCCTGGAATGTTGGAAAGGAAAAAAAGGTGGGTGGCGGCATCAAAAATAGATGCCTTGGTGACTCTGTTTATGTGAAACGAATTCATCCCTAAAAGACGTAACTATGTCCCCTTCGGCTTCGACATTCCTGCTCGGAAAGCTCTGGAGTCTTAGCACCGCCCGCCTCTTCCTCACATCAACGCAGACTTTCAGCCAATAACCTCGGGATTCCTTCATCTAAAGGAAGATTCTCCACAAACTGAATAATCTTCTGCTGATTAAGTATATCAGAGCTACTCCGAGAAGGTAACTGAGCTCATCATTTCTCGTCATTTTATTGAAATGGTGGTGTAATGTAGGAGGAAAATACCTCGCCTTTGCATTAAATCACATTCAGGGCAACACCGAATCTCGTGTTGTATTTGTGTAAGTCCCATCTGCCTGGTCTCGCAGTAAGCTAGACTCGACGTGCTGACCCTGGACACCTGCCCTCATATTGCTCATAACGAAAAGTCTAGGGAAAGAATATTTGACATGTTAAGTATCACGGATAAAGAGATAAAACCCACGAAGAGTTGGATTCCAAACTAGTCTAAAATGCAGCGGAACATATTGCCTTATGAGAGGAATTTGCATTCTCTAACTACCGTCTGTTATCGAGACTCGGGAAGAATACACAGAGCAAAGAGTTTGGGTCTAGAAAATACATTTAATTGTTCAAATGGTGGGATGACTTGATCGTGTGCCCTTTGGCCAAAGAGTGCTGGCAACTTCCATGATTTGTGATAATCACCCGATTGTGGGATCTGCCAGCCCGTTGTAACCTTTTGAGGAATTTACATTTTTAATGGCGTAGTGAATTTGCGAAGGAGCGTGCCACCTTAAAGATACATAGTATGTTGATATTGCTGCCCCCGGAACTCGCTTCCCTGGGCCCGGTTGCCATATAATATTTGCTTCTTCCTAGATTTCCGACTGTGCTGAATTCTTGTATCCTAAACTGGCCTGAGCTGAAAGAATTAGGTCTTGCTTAAAGGCGGACTGCCGTATTTGATTGATTACGATTCTTTAGTGTCAACGTTATCCGAGCCTCCGACCATTTCTGAATCTTGGCTTGCAACCCTTTTGGTATACCCATTTTTAGCTCGTATTTATATATTTATGCTTTATTATGGGGGGTATAGTTAAGAATACAAAGGCTCATGGTTATCCTAGTACATGATAAAAATAAGAAATATAAAGGATATGAAATCCATAAAAATACGGTAAGATAGGTTTCCAACGACCCGTGACCGTTTCTTGAATATTTCTAGTTGTGAAACGTTTGTCGTTACTTCAAGGTACCAAATTCAACTTAATTTCCTCAATATCCATTCGCCAATCCTCTCCAGCTGCAACCCAATCCTCCCCAAACCATGTCTTCGAACTTCATCGTCGGATAGGTGATCTAGCAGAGGCTCTCTCTCAATCCCAACCCTGATAGTACCATCTCGTCCAATAAACCGTCCGTAGCCATACCGCCTCCCGATTCTCGCAAGATGCATCTCCCGTTGCTGACTAGTGAGAAGCTCCGTCCCTTTGACATCATCAAGCATCGCGCTGTTGTGAAATAATTGTATCTCAGACGCCAGAGAGGTCGGAAGTCGTTGGAATAAATGGGGGACTCTGAATAAATAAAAATATATTGCCAGCAGCAGGTACCAACCGAGTAGAGCCGCAGCGAGGGCAAACATCACAGTTGACATCTCGACTCGAGTTACCTGTGTGAATCTTGTGCCAAGAAACTGTAATGATGGAGACGATTCAGTCGCTTGCGGGAACATTTGATCGTTATAGAGACCCAACATGATAGCAAAGACTTCGGAGTATGCCGTGCTTAAATTCTGAGCTATTGACGTCATATTAATATCCTTTATACCGGTTTGAGGGTCGAATGCTACAGTCGAGTTTGAAATTTTTTGAATCATTAGATCGATCCATTCAGTTGGGAGAGTATTTGGACTGAAGGCTAGATATCGCGCTTGAACATCGGCGATCTTGTATGTACCTAATGCTTCCGGTTGAAAGAGCCGTCGAACTGTGGAGAATAGGCTGGCTTCTGTGATTGCGCCACCGAAAAATTGAGAGCTATTATCCGGTTTCCCGGAATTGACTTCGACATTGAGTATTCGACTTGATGAGTCGGTAGTCACGGTGTATTGGTTAACGTTGAGTTTTGGTCGGCAAATCAGCGCTTTATAGTCGAAAATTATGCCCTTGGGATCAAAAAAATGTTGAGTAGGAATCGTATGCGTTCGAGCGAAAACTACACCAACGAGTCCTGAACATGTATCGTTATCGCTAGCGGTCTTGGATATGGCAGTTGGGATCGGATATGCTTCCAATGCTAGAGTTCCGTTATAATTGTAATCAAGATCTTCTGGGTTCGTGCTCTCCAGTTGCCGGACTTGGAAATTTGTAGAAAATGCACAGGTCGGGCCAGATCCTTCAAATGCTGTCGTTTCTGCGGTGGCGTACACCATTCCATCGATCGTTACATTTGCAGTGACGTTTAGAGAAAGTTCAATTGGTTCGCACTCGAGGGTAGCGCCTAGTCCGATGGTGTCTGCTTGAAAGAGATCTAAGGCATGCAAGGGCTGTTTATTGATCTCGTCAACGGGTAGAAAGAAAGTGTCATTAGTTGTCCAGGCAGGCAAAGGTGTGTTACTAATTTCACTAGCATATATTGTATAATATTGATCATAGTAGCCTACTGGGAAGCCGTGAGCAGGGATTAGAGATTGATTTATGAGTCCATATGGATACATCACTGGCACCGCTTGGAATGTATGTTGGTATCTCTCAGAAACAGATAGTAAACTGGGTTCCATTACGGTATTGGGACTGAAAAGAGCACCGAGAGCGATAGCGAGAATGTTTGTTGATAGCGCAGTTGCCGCGAGGATGGATAAAAAAAAATGATGAGATTTAATAGCAGAGAATATAGTAAACGCTGGAGGGATGGATTCGAATTTTAGAACTAGTGAGTTGGCAGCAACCGCATTGCCACCGCGAAGGGTCTCGAAGGGCTGGAGAATGCATATGAAGCGAGTGAGAAGGACCCAAAAAGGCTCCAGAAGTGCACCAATAGCTGTAGGGATATAGGAATATAGTAGCTGAAAGACAAATATGCTGTTGCTAAAAGCCGGGAGTCCTGTTGATACGATGTAAGCAATGGCGATATTGTAATAGAACGTAAATATTCCTGTATGATGCTAGCTTACCATTATTTGAAGTGCTATAGTGGAATATATAAGTAATGAATATAAACGAGGATATTAGCGATATAATAAAAATAGACCCCGCGATTCCTCCAAGTTCGAAATGACTTTCCTGTTCGTCTTTTAGGTTTACTTGATTTCGGCCTATAATAGGCTTGTTAATAAGAGAAAATGAGACTTCCAAAATTTCTATGTTCTATTGACCTACCTTGGGAATTGTTTGAGGTCTGAGGATCAGAGAGCACCGATAATTGATAGTGCCCTTCGTGAAAACCTAGTTTATATCTCACAGACTCACCTGCAACAGCTTGTTGTACTTCGTCGATAGTCGAGGTTGCATCTAGGTCCTTAAATTTTTCGAGCAAGCGTGGCTCCTTTGCCACTAAGGCCATGGTGCCCGCCAGTGATGCAGGATCATATATTAGGCCAGTACGTCGCCTTGTGCTCGAAACCAAAAATCCGATTAAAAATATAGCAACGGCTCCGAGCAACGCTTCAAGAATTCTTGCGAAGACCTCAGGCACCACAACTGCCTCCGTGGTGAAGGAAACCCGGCCTTCGGTTGTAGCTTCCTTGGGAGTCATAAGTTGAGTCGCGGCATAAGTCGCAAATAAGAGTTTATAAGCTTTAGCAGCGGTCGATGTAAGAACATCTGTGTTTAATAGTTTTTCGAGATTTGGTTCTATTGCGAACACGAAACCAAGAACATTCGATTCGGCATCCCAATCTGAATTAACTAGTTGAGCATTGATAGAAGTTGTTTTAGGACTATGTGCTGGAGGGATACCAAAAGGCCCACCAATGGTGTCGCTCAATCCTACTGTTCCGGCAGATATGAGACTTTCAAACGTTGTCCCATTAAATTGCTCGGAAGTTAGTTCGCTCGGAGTTCCGAAATAGGTGACATTCTGGACAACTTTTGAGTGGGCATCGATTACGACTTCGGCGGGCGAGGACCAGTATTTCGTTCGACAGTACAGTGCGTCGATTGTAGGTGTATCGTTGATTGAAGCTTGATGTGAAAATATTAAGAGAAACATGTGAGGATCATAGTCAAGATGACAGGTACTAGTCTCGAGATAATATGTTGCATCTTGGCCGGGGTAGTATCCTACTAGTTCAATGTAATAGGGTCTCCAATCCTGAGAATTTTGAGGTTCCAGTAAAGCTGGAAAACCATCATTCTTAAATGTGCAATTCGTTTCTTGATCATGAAATAAATCGGTCGTGACATTTTTTCCGTTGCTTAAAATAATATCTTCCTCTTGGGCCGTCCGTTGTGCGGGAGTACAATCTAGGTCAACATAATAAGCTGTTGTATTCGCGGTCCATGATTCAGTCGCAATTCCCAGGCTAGGGCTTGACAAAGGTTCAAAGGGTAAAATAGCTTCTTGCTTAGTACTATATGCCGGAGGTGTTGCATTGAGCCAGGAAATCGAATAAGCGGTATTTCTGAATGATGGAGTTTCGGGCCCGACCTTGGACAATTTTTGTAGTACCTTTGTCGTGATAAATTGCGGTGAAAAGACCATCTGTTTTTGGACTGTTGCGATTAAAGAACTCTGCAGTGGGGTGATGAACCAAGTCGCTAGAACTGTTGCAGTTCCAATAAAAAACACCGACCAATGGCCTCGCTTTGCCGCCGTGAATGGCACAAATGCTAAAAAGTCGAAGGGATAACATAATAATATTGAGTCTTTTGCTGTCGCACCTTCCGGCTTTGACAGTTCGAACCAAGGCTCTAGTCGCTTTGCATCGAGATCCGCTAGCGCTAAGAGGATCCCGAAAATGACGGATGCCACGGTACCCATATATTGTGAGATAAATACTTGCCAGGCGTTGAGTTCATCTCCTTGAGCGAAAGTGAGAGCTCCATCTCGCTGGCTTTTTCTAAATAATAATTCAATAGATAAAATAAAAAAGAAAGTAATTAAGATTAAAAAAGCAAGGTAAGGTATTCGGAGCGTGAATGGTTTCCAGCTAGCAATGTCGTGATCTAGTGTTGTGTACCGAGGTCAGATGCTGCAAAGTAAGAGGCTATTGCTTGGGCAACTGTCCGAACCTTTAATTTTCTCCGACCCAAAACTAGAGAGACTTTTGAGTGACCATTTACTCAAGGGTGGGCGGGGCAGCGCCTTGTCTATATATGCACAGTTAGTTGCGGCACGGGGAAATAGACAAGCATACTCTGTGCCGTGACCTTTCAAAACCTTGCCTCTTGAGATGAATTGAGGAGGTTCTTAGGACCGCAGAGCAGAAACATGAAGCAATTACATTGTTACCGACCTTGGCTTCGTGTGGAGCTGGAGTTAGATCTGCTGACTGTTGTTCCTGACTCCGGAAGACTGGTTCCCGACAATGTTGGATTATGGGTTGAGCTTCGTGTTGGTGTTTGGTTGGATTGTCTTGAGGGGCTCGGGCTTCCGCTCGTCTGTGAATGTGGGCTAACAGATGGTCTCGTTTCTGGATGGCCTGCCCTAACAGATGTATTTCTATATGGTAGTCGTCCTAATGTGGGTAGTTGTGGTTGTTGTGTGCCCAACATGGCGAATTACGTCCCTTGTCGTGCAATGTAGCTTACAACATACAGCAGGAACCGTCACTGTATTTCGATTGAAAAAACATAAAGTCTATATTGATTCGTAGAAAAATCCAACACGATAGTAGCAAATCCGTTACAATAACCCTCTGTTGAATAAACCAGCAATTCGTCGTCGTGAACCCAAATGTGAAATCGCAAACGAAAAAAATACCACAAACTTTTGTGTTGATAAAAAGCAGTTTTTGAGAAGTGAATGAAAACTCGCCGAAAGAAAATAAAAGCAGAAAACGCCGCGCTGAACAGGAGAATATAAGAACAAAGATACAAAGTTATTCGATGCAAGAAATAACATGAAAAGCACAAAAAAAAAGGTATCTGCGAAAGATTGCTACAAGCTTGGGCGCTTAAATGACCTTGCTCTCTCATTAAAATTGGCATCACCATCTGATTCTATTTGTGTGGACAAATGGGAACGACTTTGACCCCGGTCCGGAAGACAAACCTTCTGGTTATGGAATAGCCAGGGCGGTTCCCACCCAGCTTTGCCGCGAACCTGCATTTATTGTTCTCGGGTTCAATGTCCGCGACTTTGTTCCAAGTATGTGTGAAGCCTCAAGCTAACATGGGGCGCGGAAAAATAATATTATTAAAAGGCTGATGAGGACTTCGCTTTTTTCTATCCACGCAAAGTGTTTCAAATGCTGAGGGCAGAACATTAGGCATAACATCAAAGTCGTAAGTCGTTTCTGGGGCTGTTGAAAGGGTTGTTGTTCAGCAGGTCTTCCATGCTGAAATCTAATGATGGCACCTCTTGACTACCTGCATCGACATCCATAAAGTTAAGAGAATCAAAACTTAGCATATCGGCACCTGATAGTCCTGTTGTTGGCCATTCCGGAGTGGTTGTTGTTAAAAACGGTGGTCCGGCGATAGGCAGAGGGCTACTTCCAGTCGAAGGGATGGAGTTATTGGAGCTCGTTGCCGACTGATCAGTGGTCAGAGAAGCGTTCATCTGTAGGAACGAATCGGGGACTCCGACGCTTCCAGAGTGCGACGACGATCGGGCATCCTGGCTCATTAGCGGTGAGCCTTGCGTTGATGCAGCCGCATTTGTACCTGGTGGCAAATTCCAATGTGCGGCTCCGTGACCTTCCGACGCATCAACCTGGAGGTTGAATACAGCAAGGGTGCTTTGAGGCAGTTGAACGGCGGTAACATATCCTTCCGAACTCCGCGTAGTGTGAGCAAGTGGTGTCGTCGCCATGCGCAGGCTGGTCGAGCTAATCTCAGGTAAGCTTGTGGGTTGCCGCTGGCGATCAGTGGCGGGCAGAGTCAGCCTTTCGATATCTTGGGACCCGCCCTGCCGGTACCAAGACGCAAAGTAATCTCCGTGATAAAGGATATCGACGACGGAGCTATTCAGCGGAATCATTGTAGGGACTATCGCCCGGAGTTTCGCCTTGCTGATGCAAACTCCAGATACGCAATGAGGCCCAGAATGATCTGCCGCTGCAGCCTTGTTACCGATTGCAATTCCCTCCGTGCATGCCTCTCTGATGTCAACGCAGAGTTTTCGAATCATAACGTAGATATCCGCAGCGGCTTTTGCTCGGTGCATGTAGTTGCGCAATAATTGCAGGCTTTCTCGAAAATACTTTCGCGCGTTGAAGAACAAAGAAATGATTGGATGAGCAAGAAGCCGACCGTCTTCAAGGACATATTCTTCAGGTAGATAGGTCAATAGACGGCCGATAGTGTCGCATGCAATGCCCACGGCGAATGGAACAAACGGAGAGACGAGTTGTATCCTCTTTCCTACTGGCTTCGCAACTTCATCGTTATACATCGAGACTGAACGCAGAATGGCCAATATCGACAGGGCATGGTTGAAAGCAGGAAGATAATGTTCTGTAAAATTTTCTTTTGTATCTTGATACCGGTGGAGTTGGTTTATCGTCGCGTGGTAGATTAAATGCATTAGGCAGATGGTTTCGATAATCGAGTGGTCCCCATCAAAATGACCTTTGAAATTGTCCGCCTTGAAGGCATACTCAGTCGGCAGCGTCTCCTCCCATAGCTTGAGCTCCGAAGTAAGTTTTCTAGTGTCGCATGTAGTGTTATCTGAGGGATACACCTGGGGCAGGTGAACGCATGAGATCTTGATGTGGTGGAGCAGTCGAGCACGGATGTCAATAATCTTGACAAGGTAGCCCATAGCCCCCACATTGATATTCGGGTCATATGGACCTTTGGTTCCCTCTATGCTATCCCTCAGATCAAATTCCCTCTCATTACATGGCAGCGGTATGTCCGATGCCGCCAGACGTTGATCCGAAGTCTGTTGCTCCGTCAAATGTCGAGATCGCTGTCCACGAAGAAAGCAACACATTTGTCAGCAAAAATTACCACGTCTTAAGTAAGATCACGACAAGGTGGGTTAGCGTGTCTTACGTACATCTTGGATATAAGCTGCCCAGAAGGTTCTTTTGCCGATTTCTATGGCGGGGTCTATTGCAGATTGCCCCAGTCGCTCCTTCTGCCGGAGTTTGTCGTTGACCTGGTCACCGAGTCGGATTTGCTTCACCATCGAGACTGCAATGTCGGCGTATCCATTTGCCTGCTCAATATCCCCAGTCGCAGAGTAGTGGAAGGCCAATAGAAGGAAAGATTGTATGGTTGTGAGGGTTGGGACGAATCTCTCACCCAGTGCTGCTTGTTTCGCCTGTGCCTCCAAGATTCGAGGAGAATTAGTCGCACGCAGTTCCTCAGAGAGTCGACAGCTAGCTGCACAAATGCACAATAGGAGGATCGGAGATTGGGCTGTAAGGTTTCGTAGAAATGAGGTAGGCTGTAAAAAACCATATCCTTGCCAGTGGAGATGGGTGAAGAACAGCTCCACCAAATTTCGTGTCATATGTTCATCTGGAAGTTGTATCCGTGTTTGTTTAGGAAAGCTGGTAGGATTTATTTTCGTAAGCGGCGATACTATCCTCGATTCATTAGGATGCGCGAAGAGTCGAGGGTCGTATACTCCTTCGTTTTCGAGACTGTATCCTGAAGTGAACAGTGGTTGGTAGGATGATGAAATGGATTCCAAGGAGAGCTGTCGCGATCGATCAGACACGTTGCTAACAGGAGAGTCTGATGGATGGGAGAACGAGGTCTCTCCCATGCCTGGGTAGACAGTATGAGAGATCGCTGGGACCCCAGGCGCTAGAGTGCTCAAAGGCAGGTTGAGCAGAGAGTGGTCCATGACACCGAGCATCATACTATCTTCGTCTGCTAGGTCTTTGGACGAGGCTCTCGAGAAGCTGGTTGAGGAATCATCTCCATCATTTTGAGACTGTCTTCTTCCTACACTTCTCTTTCGCGACTTTGACTTGTCTCTCTTAATGGTAGAGCTTTGCCTTCGTGGTCTAATTTTTAAAGTGTTAGCGTAAAAGGGTCAGATTTCGGCTTTTGAAATTAAGGCGACACTTGAAAATAGTGAAGAAACAAACATCTTACCTTCCCTCTGTTCGACACGTAGCTTTTAAAGAGTCAGATTTTAAGCAGTTGTGGCAAGGACCACCATCTTTATTGACGAGACATTTTATCTTCTTTCCTCTGCAGTTCGTACAAGCGATCGGTAGTCGCTGTCTTGCCTTTCCCGCTTTAGTGAGACCCCATTCAGGGTTGACCTCGATTCCGTCTACCTCCCTAGGTAAATCAAGTTCCGACTTTTCGGCCATAACTGTTTTTGAATTTTTTTTAAACTCGAACGGCGCTTCTCGGCCAAGTGTGAACCCAGGAGGTAAAGAAAGTCTTCTATAAGCTGCAAAAGATCCAGAGATATCTGTATGTGGATTACCGTTATATAAAAAGTCGTGTGGGTTGATATTATTATTAATAGGCGGGTTTTTGATATGTGCGTCGAAGGCAACTATAGAATCGCAAAGCCATGTGGAACGCCTAGATATATCCTCCTGTCTAGGCGTCTTGTCGACTTCCATAAAGTCGGGACCAGTGAGCTTTGGTTCCTTTTCGGTCTTGCTAAAGCTTCCTATGGCAGCTAGAAGGTGAGCTTCGTCGGGCTGTGCAGGATCCGTGGTCACGGCTTGCAGTGCAACTGTGTAGCTAGACTCGAAGGTATGCTTCTGCGTCTTATCTATTAAAATTTTACACCCTTTGTGTGCAGGTTTAAGCGACTCCTTGACTCCTGTAGTTGCGGAGAGCGGACATTCATGCGGTAAGTCCACCGTGGGCATGTTTGCCTTTTCCATGACCGGTAATATGACGGTGCCTTCGCTGTCTCCTATGTTAGGAATACTCTATCCCCGGTTTGATATTTTGTTTTTCTTCTTCTCTTCTGACTCTTAGGACTCTGATATGAATATTCTAAATTAACGGAAAGAAAAGGAGGCTGAGATGAGAAACGAACTCCCAGAGTTTTAAATTTGAATGTTTGGCCTAATGGAATGGATGGTCATTATCCCATATGGTACTTTTGTGGCCTTTAGTTTCTAAACAAGAAGACTTGGGGTATGCAGTAACCGTCGCAACGGAAAGGGAAGACAAGGTATGAGGAAGAATAGCAAGGGCCGTCTTCTCTCGCCTGTTTGGCTACGTCAAATATCCAAAGACTAGATGCAAGGACGGGAACTTGTGGTTCAATAGACAAGTGCAAGCGCCCCTATGGTCCGCAGGATGCTAAAGTGTCATTCGAAGTGGCCCCCGTGGCTGGCACTGGGCAGTGAACCGGGAGCAGCGGGAGATCGGGAAGTGACTACCTTTGTGAAGTCAACATGCATGAATATATGGCGCCATGGATTCATTGGGTATTACGAACCTTTGCTTTTTGAGGAACCCTATTTTATGAGGGCCACGGCTGTTGTGAGGGCTTGTCGCCAAAATATTTCGTTGCAATTGTCGAGACCTGGTAGTTAGAATACTAATATTTGAGTTGAGAGGTTAAAATTGATCGTAATCTTATGAGTTTGAGGCTTATCAGCAAGAGCGTTTCGGTATATGACATTTAGGAACGTGTCGATAAGGATACGATTATGTTCGACTAAAGACTTACAAAGATCAACTATATTCTAACATTAAAATTAGAAACCACTTATTTCAGTTGTTGATGCTGCGGCGACTCGTCTGGGGAAAGAAAAAGTGATCGCCTGGCCTGGTAGTGGCGCCGTTGAAGATGCTTATGAAATATAATAACTTGGTTGCCGAGAACACCAGCAAAAGAAAATATGCTAGAAGAAAGTGAGGTGAATTACATCCAAGGTTGTTCCTTAGCGGCCATGCCAGGGGTATGTAGGAATACCTTGGAGAGAGAGAAAAAAGAAAGGAATAATATCAGATGCCACAGGTACAGTACCAATTGCTTGAGTATAATGAGGAGGCCAACTTGTGGGCTGTGCAAGAACGAAAAGTTGAAGACGATCTCAAGATCAAGTCAACCAAAGATCCCAATGAGGTTCTCGAGCACAAGTCGTTTCGAAGTGCTTGTTTTAACGTGTTCATTCAGCCCTTTGGAACAGGGAAACGCTAAGGAATTACAACCATGTGCCTCCCGTGATTCTCACGCTGCGCATTTAAAAAGGGCTTATAAGGGATCAGGGAACAGTAGGAAATCGGCCATAGAAAAATTCAATCCAGTCCCCCAACAGCAAGATCTACTGTTAGCTACATGGTAGCTGTTTTCCAGACCCCCAAGTTGTCTACCCAATCCCTATTTTATTTTTTTAACTTTGGCATTTTTCTTTTGCAAGAGCTGGGCAGAGCGGCCTTTGAGTACAGTACGTCAATTTGCGCTTTTCCATACACGTCAGATGGGCTTGGACATGTTTAATTCGAGCTCCAGCGGCCTAGGGTGAGAGTCTTGCAGCCTGCACAGTACTATTCAAGTAAAGGATGTGCTGCCCTGCTTATCGATTCATCCAGGGCAAGCTAGCTGGGCAGACTTGAAACCAGTAAGAGCGCTGCCCGGTGCTCGTAGTTCCGCTTCCGTTCGTACCATTCTGTTGGTGCACTAAGAAAAAGAGGCTTTTAATGTCCTCGTAAGTGAGGAAAGTAGTGTTGTGAAGGGTATACCGTTAACCGGTAGCTTACTCACCCGTTCCAAGCTAGCTCTCGTTGCTTACCCAATTTTTGAGGTGACAAAAAGCTCGCTCGCTCGCGAAAACAAATTTGGCACAAAAAAATACCAAAGACTCGTTCCATGAGAATATTAACCGAAGACATCCCCCGTGTACATTCTCCCCACATCTGCATACAGGGGCAAGGGAGGGTTCAAGCAAATAACACCACGCCGCTTGAGGATTTGTATTATCACAACAGTGAAACGATATAGAGAGACCATGTATTTGACAGCATTTTTTAGATTTCTGTATCATGTAAATGAGTTGGTCCTCATCTTATCATTTTCCAAAATTATCCGGTGTCGCTTCGCCCTTGCATTCATATTATCGGAAATATTGGGTCCTAGTCATCTAATGTCTGGTCGATGTTTAAGGATTTGACTGTTATCGAATGCGCAACCAAACAATCTTTTTCCAAAAGAAAACCACCATCTCAAGCTGCCTTCTCTAGTAGTGCCGACTTTTTCCCTCTAGGCTGTCTGACTTCGCGGGTCGGAACACGCGGGTGGCAACAGAGCAAACCGTGGGGCAATGTGCCCTCGCTCTCTGAGAAGGATATCGCTGCTTACCTAGACCGTCAGATCAATATGACCCAAACAGGAGATTTGAAATACTTCGCCATCTCCACCACGCATGTAGATTCGTCATGAAATGAACGGATGAAAAGCCTAACAATAGCAATGTTGGTACATACGAGATCCTAGAACCCTCGTACTCTTGCGCGTATACCGATGCAAGGACAGCCATAATCAATGTCTAAAATCGCGGAAAAAACATTCGTGTGGCCTTGCCAGGGCGACTTCGGATATTTTTTGGACCCTTATTTCAGTGCTGTAGATGCCTGTAGGCCCCGGATAACCTCTCCAACTCCAATTATACATTTGTCCCATGACCGTGGTAAGCGTAATCTTCAGGGATCCCGCTTGTCTTCAAGGCACGCGGATGCAGATGAAATGCAAGACGAAATATGTACACGTGTGATTCATAGCTGATTCATACCTTAGCGGATCGAAGGCAAACGACGAACGCGTCCGTATGCAAAGAACAATCAATAGAATATTCCTTTCGAGCAATGCATGCAGGTGAGCCTTGTATGTACATCCGGATTGTCCGAATTTGATAGGCTCTTGGATCTTGAAGCTAGGAAGCAATAGAGATCGGGGCCTCGCACCTTCGGCGTTAGGTTTGTTCCCTTTGCATCCGCTCGGAGTCGCCTGAATTAAAGAACGTATCTTGATTCACCTACCGAAGCCCTGCATAAGATCTAGATAGACTGCCTAATAGTTACTCAAGTCCAAATTTCTGCCCTTGGGATCTACTTCGCCGCCGTAGGACCGAAAAGTCGCAGCGAGGTGTTTCTCGGCCGGGAAACGGCTCTCGCGGTCGGATTTGTCGGACCTAAGACGGATCCGTTCTTTTGACTGGGGTCGAAGATTCTTCGATCCACGGATCGGAGCTGGTTGACAATTTCCGGTCGTATCGGTGCCAACAATGGTAAAACTTCGAAAGAACCGATATCGATTTAAGAAGGTGAAAGGTGTCTACAATTTGGAACTTGTTTGTGAATCTGCCTTGGTTCTAGAATTAAATATTTCAATATCAAATATTTGCAGTCTCGAGGTCTTTTGGGACAAGGGAAGCCTTACATCCGCGTGCCGACAAGGGTGTTTGCCATCAATCTACCAAAGTACCAAGGACACTCTGCCCACAAGTCCCTTTCACTAGGATTCACATACGAACGATACCTTGCAGAAGTGGTCGGTGGGTACCACCAAGATGAGACGCAGCCTTAAAACGAGAAGCATTAATTCGATTCGCGAGCCTGTTGTGTTGCAGAAGAGCTTGCCTCTCATGTTCTATATATAAAGAGTTCCGTTAGTGGGCCGGATGGATCGACAAATGCTATGCAACCTTGCAATGCTCCAACTTGCAACTGGTTCGCACGAAAAAAAATATCACACTACAAGCCACACCATATTCAAAATAGCATCTCCAAAGCTTCATGTCGATGAAGAGATAACCTGAAGCTTTGGACTTGCACAAAGAGACACATTCAACGCACGTGGAAGAAGGCCTGGCCTTTTCCATTGATTATTAGCTCAGAAATTCCCCGTGCGGTGATATTGGCCTAAGCTTCGGCAGTTGAGAAGCACCGCCAACCACACCAAATTTAAACAATCTTCTAGCTTAATAAGCCATCATTAACTTTTCATAGGATAAAATTAAATGAAAATATTTCATTTCATGGATGGCGTTATCACACGGAAATGGGGAATTTGAAAGTCGCATGGACAACGGGCCCCTAACCTGTCATGTCAAATTCCGGCAGTTTCTGCTCCGACGTCGAGCCGCCAGGATATATTATTGCATTGCACGGGAGTCGATGCAGAAAGGAAGGGTGCACCCGCAGGTGAATATATCTATTTTAGCAACCCCTTTTTGAAATACTTTGGACACACGCTCCACAAGTGATCGAGAATTTCGAGACTGAGGCTCATCTTGAAACAAAAAAAAATTAAACATGGTCGATCTAATAAGCGAAAGCGTTGACATCTCGGATCGCTTCCAGTCGACCGGATTCCTGCATCCACTCATACGAGTTATCTTGAAACTGTGTGGCGGAACTTACCAAGACCAATAGATACAAACATTCTGCGACCAGATTTCTCTCTTTAAAATGTGATTATCTTACAGCCTCAGGATCTGAGATTGTGTTACTCAACATGTTCGTACTCGGTGAGTTCGTAATTTTTTGCCACGTTGAGTCGGATATCTTAGCATCTTACAGGCCCCTCAAGCTATTCTCAGCCTCTTATTGAGGCTCTGATTCCTAGATAGCCTAAATTAAGTACTTTATGACAAAGCTATAAACTATACCTACCAATAGGGTACTTTTCGGGTCTTAAGATCTTGACCCAAACTAGTTAATATAGTCGCCTTTCAATACCCTCACCAATCAGTTCTGAGCTTACACAGATTCTCAAGAAACTACAGGCTCTTTGAACTCTTTGTTATCAGCCAGTAAGATCTTAATTACCTCTCGCTTCGATCGACAGCTCTGACCCTCTTGAACCGGGGGCTCTTGGACCCGGGGGAAAGATCCAACATTGAACAAGTGGACTTAAGTGTGTTGATAGAAAATTGTTTTTGACTCCATATAATTCCGACTCCCTTTATTTCCTTCTATTCCCGGAGCCTCTCAGTTGCACGATTCAGGACGGGATTCTTGGCTTGCAAATGTGCCATCCATGGGAATTTGGTGGACATGGCATCCTTCCAACTGCCGGGAACCCCCCTAAAAGGGCTCTGGACACGCCATGTCCAGACACCACCACACCAACAAGAAGCCATGAATATGCACTCTTTCTGCAAGAAGCCCAAAAGAATCTAGGCAACTACACATTTTCCTCCCTCCGTATTTCCTTCAGCATATGCAAGGAGACAGGGAATAGGCTGTATGCAAACTTTGGTGTCCCGTCTGTCGGACTGAGAAGCACCTTGTCTGCCGTACCCCTCTTAATTAGGAGGTTCGAAACAGAAGAAGGGACAAAGACGGGTGAGGTCACGCTTACATCACCTGCATTCAGAGATATGCTAGCACATTAGAAATGTTGAAGAGCAGATTAGTAACTTAGTTTGGCGAAATCAAAGGGGCTTCGATCGATCGAATGCTTTGGAATCGAAGAATGAAACCGTTTATGAATAAACTTTCTTGAGGTCGTGGGTTCTCGATATATTCCTTGAACTTTTTCCCGACGGAAAATATTTAGCCGAATTAACTCCGGTGCTTGGTGCTAAGCATTAAAATGCTAGTATTATAGTAGAGAGTTGTGGCAGTACGCGAAGCTACGATACTTGGGAGTTGGTATTTTGAATTAGCTAGGCCCTTTTTGGTGGGATTTGTTGGATTTTTGTGAGAACAACACAATCTTGACACTTTGAAATTGAATTCAGAATTCGAATGTCATTCAAACGCTTCGAGGCAAGATACTAGTTAAACACACAGCAGTCTTTCGCCAGCGCCTGCCACGTCTGAAAGTAACTAGCCCTAGTGATATAATTCCTGAAAACTACGAATATGCCGTCTGCAAACCACCATAATTGGACGGATCCCGGCATGGTACAGAAGCATTGAAGTTGTGATTTTCTGTCGATCGAGCTGCATGTTAGCGCGTTATCTTGCACATACATACACGGCATTTCCATAGAGGCTAGGCTAATCTATATTAATTGTAGAGCCGCAGTTAACTAGTTTTTGGTTCCAGCGATGGGAGCTCCAAGCCTTGTCTTTTGTTTCTGAACGCTAGTCAACCAAGCCTCATATTATACCTCGTTCTATTATTGAAGTTTGCTTCTGTCACTTCATGCCGCATATCCGAACCTCGTATAAAGATTGAAATGTGGACCTCCAATTTGAAACTTGCTATATCATGACGTCATACCTAAAAAAAAAAGGTCGTACCCTATGCTGCATAAAATTCTTCAATGAGACCAGAGTCGAAATAGAGCATTTTAGATCTTGTTTCTGTTCTTGATATCTCTTTCCTTGATCAATTTGCATGTCGCGGCGTGTCGCTCTCGATAGTCGCCCAAAGCTTCGAGTCCAGGATTATTCAACGCCTCTTGACGTCATTACAGACAGAGCCGCAATGGGGCTCTAGTCAGAAATCGTCTCCAGACCAATCGCGACATTGGAACATATTGAGAAATTTATCCGCCGATCGATCCAAAATCCGAAGCGCTCGATGCACCCTGCGTCACATGTGCTCGGAACCTCAAAATCTAAATTTGAAATTTGCTTCTAGAATATTACATTTCTGTTATTTACTATTTTGCAAGTTTTATTATTGGGTTTTCGCTAGGATAAAATATTTTTCGATCGTGAATTGTGAGATTACGAGAATTTGGGTTGGGGCTCATTCTGATTACTCATCGAGTTAATATATGAAATCGCGTTCGCTAGCTGCGAACATGTCGTTAAGCCATAAGTAGTCAAAAGAATTGAGGTCCTCTAATCTGAGCTAGGTTATAAAATGTGGAGCTAAATGCACCAACCAGGATTTGAATATATTTTTAAATTTAGATAAGGGAATTTTTAACCCCAACAGTGGAGAGGATGTCATATATGCTTCGCACTAGTTCTGAATAACAATGAGAGAATATAAAACTGACACCAATCGCTTCCAACCCACGTCAGCAGTCACTGAATGAGTCTTTATTATTTCGTATATAAGACGAGTAACTCCACAAAACTATTTACAAAGATTCATGTCGATTGCTCCACCAGTTTGTTGCACTTCCCGACCCGAAACCTCAACGTATTTCAGTTTCACTCTGACTTGGTCTCCTTTACTATAGCATTCACTTGCTCTTGACTAACTCCCTTTCCAGCAACTACACCCTTCGCCTTCCTCTTTGCCGCCATCTTACTACCGTCAGTTCCGTGAAACCAATCCAATATCCCGATCGCACCAAAATAAATCAAAAACTTCTCATGGTGCAAATCATGCATTCTCGCCACATTCAAAAAGAAATCGTAACCCGAATGCACGGTCGTCGTCTCCAATAGCTCGTATGCCATGAATATCCAGAACGTTAGGATGTGAGAGTTGAGCAATTGTGGCGGAATGGTTATGGGGAGGATGTTTGCGACGATTTCCTCGATCGGGTGGGCGTACTGCGCTGCTAGAGCGACTGGAGCGGTGAAGCGATGGTGGATCTTGTGGATTTTGGGGTATAGACGTGGATGGTGGAGGATTCTGTGGGAATAATAGAAGAGGATTTCACGGACTAGCAGGCAGAAGATGAAATCTCTCACGATCTCGAGGACTGGTGGGATGGAGGCTTTGATACGGAAGGACTCTTTCCCGGTTTTGGTACCGACGTAGATCAAAAGCGCGTGAAGACTTGTCGAGAGAATTTGGTTCCCGAGGACGACTCTAAGGCAGTGAAGAATTTCAGATCTAGTAGGCTGCTTTGGAGCAGGTTGTATCTTGTGACGGGCCGAAAACTTGGGGAATAGGGTGTCAAGGGAGAGGTAGACAGCACATGGACCCCAGAAGAAGATAAGTTGGACAATGAGGGTGCCCACAAATTCGATAGCCGCCGGGGAGTATGAATCTATGATACCAGCCCATGTCTTCGCGATAGGCTCATGTAGAGCAAGCAACGAAAGGGAGGGTGGGATGTGAAATGACGACATGGTAGCACCCCTGAGAAGCCGGTCCAAGGTCTTCGATTGCGTTGTTTTTGTTGGAATTTAAACCCAAGCGCCTTGTTGAGCTGCCTGCGAGACGCTGGTTGCAAGATGATGAATTCAAGGGATGCGATAACTTCTTCAAATCTGGAGGCCGTTGATGTCTTATATTTAACAGAAACCCAAAACGCAATACCACATCTAATGGCTCCTTAAAGTTTAAAAAGAGTGGCGAGACCCGATCAATGAGTTCTTCTAAGAACGTCAGTTACGAATCCACAGCTTCCAGAATAGAAAAAATTGCTCGAAGATTTTTTTGCCTTCGTTCGTCGGTACCATGGGAACCTCGGATGTTCTAAATGAATCGGCCATAATCACCCCATTGTTATCAAAGGCTCTATCTTTTTCTGGGACAAAATGCGGAGAAAGACTGAAAGGGATTGGCACATGCCTCGCCATTGACTAGCCGCACCTTCCATATGGAGTCGACAAATGTCTTGCAAGTTTTGAGACCTGGAAAACGGCAATTTTCAAACGGCAACGCAGGCTCGCTCAGTCATCCGTTGGGGTTCCATTTCGTATTGTCGTATACAGTTCTGCTCGGGCGATGAGATGCGGCTATGAAGCTGGGAAGATGTTGCCAAGCATCTGTACGTTTTCGCATCGACATCGTTTCACGAAGTTAGCAGTGCCTACTGTCGCAAGTTAACTCGACCTTGCTCTTGTAGATCTTGGATACCAGGAACAGCGAGCTTGAATCCGAGGTTCCGATGTGTTGTCGGTTATGTTTGTTACATGAAGGATTGCCATCTTTGGCGATCCTCGATGCTGCTCACCGCAACGCAAGAATTAGGGCTATTAGGGCAACCATCCTCGCACCTCACGTGATCAAGTCGCTTGGCGCACCGCCTGTCACCCAAATTTTGCAACACCAAGCAAATTCAATTTGAAGATTTGGATACGCCGAGCCAGAACATCGTCGACAACCATCGCCACCAATTCATCCTCGACAACCTACCATTCCGATTACTAACCAACCAACAAAATGACGAGCGTACCACAGATCCAGGTCTTCTCCTCCGAGGGAAAGGCCGATGAGCAGCAACTCCCTCTCCCAGATGTCTTCAAGAGCCCAATCCGTTCCGACATCGTTCAGACTGTTCACGCCGGTATGGCGAAGAACAAGAGGCAAGCCTATGCCGTCAGCGTGAAGGCTGGTCACCAGACCTCTGCTGAATCTTGGGGAACTGGTATGCTGCTATTTTCCTTTGCAGTTCAAGCTTTAATGCAAAGAAGGCCGTTGGTGGAAGGGTTATGTCTGGGTCATGATGCTGATGTGGATATCTTTGATGGATGAATAGGTCGTGCTGTTGCCCGTATTCCTCGTGTCTCTGGAGGCGGTACCCACCGTGCCGGTCAGGCTGCCTTTGGTAACATGTGCCGTTCCGGTAGAATGTTCGCTCCAACCAAGGTTTGGAGAAGGTGGCACGTCAAGATCAACCTGAACCAGAAGTATGTTCCAATCTCGACCCGACCTCTGAATTTCTCAGCAAGAACACCTTGAATTGACAATTTTGACAGGCGATTCGCCACTGCCTCCGCTATTGCTGCTTCTGCTTCGCAACCACTCGTCCTCTCCCGCGGTCACAGAATCTCCTCTACCCCATCCATCCCACTCGTCATCTCTTCCTCCGCTCTTCCAGACCTCGCCAAGACCCGCTCTGCCGTCACTCTCCTTAAGGCTGTCGGTGCATACACCGATGTCGTCAAGGTCTCGAAATCTAAGAAGCTCCGCGCCGGAAAGGGCAAGCTCCGTGGTCGTCGTCACCGCCAGCGACGTGGTCCATTGGTCATCTACGACCCAGCCACAGACGGCAAGCTGTTGTCTAAGGCTTTCAGAAACATCCCAGGTGTCGAGACCTGCCCCGTCAGCGCCTTGAACCTCCTCCAACTCGCTCCAGGTGGTCACTTGGGTCGTTTCGTCATCTGGTCTTCAGATGCTTTCAAATCCCTTGACAAGATTTACGGAACCTCCACATCCCCATCAACCGTCAAGAAGAGCTACTCCCTCCCATCAACCCAGGTCACAAACCCAGATATCGGCCGTATCATCAACTCTTCCAACATCCAGTCCGTTATAAGAGCCGCTAAGGGCAGCGCCAAGACCAAGCGTGCCGGAGGACAGAAGAAGAACCCATTGACCAACAAGCAGGTTCAACTCAGGTTGAACCCATACGCTAAGGGTTACGCCGCAGCCAAGATCGGACAGGCTAAATACAAAGAAGGAAAGCCTGAGAGAGCGCCTGGTATTTTCTCGGAAACTTTGAAGGGCGCGTAAATTTTCTAAGCCGCCTGTTCTTGCTTCTTTCCTTTCTTTATGTTTATATAAGCTTTTATTTTCTATCTTCATGATCTCATGCATTCCGGGGTTCCTTCGGAGTTTTCATTTTTTTGTGTCCCGTTGTTTACTATTCTAATCGCCTTCGTCAGGGCTGTATGATGACTATCCTCTATACACTCAAGTACCTTGTCACCCTATCACACTCGTGATGACGGTGATAGCCTAAACCTAGTCTCCATATTTGATAACGTAGTGTAGCGTGGCGTTCAAATAAGTGGCACACGTACTTTAGACCGAGACTGAGAATGCCCGGATTCTAAATTAAGCCAGCTAGGCTGAGGCAGCGATAGGAAAAGCTTGTTTCTAGTGCTTCATTCTGCTTTGCTTGTATTCGTATTCAGAGGGGCCTTATAGAAGGTCTGATATTGACCAGTAATCCATAAATACCACGAAACGTTTTGTGTAACATATCAAGGAAGATAACTCAATGCAATGCAACACATTCTTTTCGCTTTTATCTTCGAAGTAGGGCTCACGTGGGGCTGTAGTATACATTTCACGTGGACGATCGGTTTCGGAGATCAGATAATCGGATATGCATGTATGACAGGTGTCAAGAGGAAGGAAATGTTGATTCACAGCAAGGGAATCATGGAAATTCAGCTTTCAAATTTAAGGCTTGAGTGTAGCTTGAGGAGTTCGAGATACTTCTTCAAAGTAAAAAAAAAATCCATTGATAGCTAACTACATCAAAGCTTTCCAAGGAAGCCAGTATGTCAATCCACAAGCTAACGATCCAATAATCCTCGAATACACCCCAGATATGAAATACAAAGAAAAACACCGTTATGGGCGGGCTAATAAAAAACCATGGCGCCGGAATATTTGCAAAGAAACAACAAAGAAGAGTGAATCGTCTTAAAACAAAATAGGAAAACACCATGTTCGCTATGCATTGGAAAGAAACTTCGGTCTAAGATATATTCCCATTGTTGCATGAAAAATTGGAAATAATCGCCGGATATATCAACATAAAAGAAAGGATCCGCCATAAATAAACAAAGGAAAGTTGGCTTTTCGTTAAAGATATTGAAAAAGAGAAATAGATGTGGTGTTTGAAGTTTTGAAGTTTTGAAGTTTTTTCAGCGGCTAAAGACAAGAGGGGTTATTTTTTTTTGATGAGATAAGTGGAGGCGCGCTGATGCGGCATTTGAGACATGATAGGTAAAAGAGAATAATATATTAGCGTGGGGGCGACAATATTTTGGTGAATTGTTAAGTTGATGTTGATGAAGTAAAATCATAGACCAAAAGATGTGGTCTTTTATTTCAGTATGCGAAACCACCTGGGTGTCTATGGCCGCTAGATCTGTGAGGATTTGTTCTCATATGGTGATGAGTGGTTGGTTGTTTACCATGAAATCCGCTGTTGGCGCCGAAGTATGGGAAGATGTTTCTCCACTTTGATTGATAGGGCAATGCTGTTTGCATTGGATGGATTGGGACTGGGACTGGGACGGCGATCATACCAGGCGAGTGAGGTGGGTGATATGGAGCTGGAGTCCTTCGAAAAACGTTTTTGAACTTCATCATTGGACTCGGAGCAGCTTGAAAGGGTGGAACAACTGGTGGCCAATAGGGGAATCCATTACTTTGTCCGTGGGGAGTTCTATGATTTTGATTGTGCTTGTTGACTTCTCTCTCACGAGAAAGTCTTCGAATTTCTTCGAGAGGTACTTTATTTGACGAAACTTTTTTGTATACTCGGCCATCAGAACCGTTGAAGACATCGTTTTTTGGGTATGTGTCGAGGTTAATCTCGGGAGCGTATCGATAGTACTGTCCACTGGTATCCTGAACAAAGCTGCCAGGGATTTGCCTTTTGATAAAGCATCTAGGACATGTCCCGGTGGTTGTTGCTGTGGAAGTGACGCTAGTGCAGGAAGTTGAACTGCAAGTGCAATCAGGAGGGGCAGCGGCGATAATGATTTTGGGGACCTGGTTGCGGATGCTCGTTGGAGAGTGGGCCGAGTCAAGAGGAGTTGCCTGTGAGCCCTCTTCAGGAACGACCTCAACAACCGTCGGCTTAAATTTGACTGTGACTGCTTTCTCGTCGTGGTAGTTGTGATGATGGTGGTGATGAGCCTTGTGAGTGTGATGTTTGCTAGCGACTTCGCCCTTCTTGCTCTGGTCTGTCTTATCCTTCTGGGGACCACCTTTGTCCCGATCTTTATTATTGTAATCTCGTTTTTCCTTCTCATCGATCTTCGTACCCTTTTTCCTTTGGTTGTCCTTTCCTCCTTTACCTTTGTAGTGGCTCCTATCTTTTCCAGTATCAGAATCGTCCTTCTTGTCTGTACCCCAGCCGCCAGTATCGGAACCCTCAGTTCTCTTCGTTCCCCATCCATCAGGTTCGTCATCTTTCTTGTCCTTGCTACCCCAGCCACCAGCGTCGGAGTCCTTCTTGTCGTTTCCCCATCCACCCCCGTTGGAGTCTTTCTTTTCGGTGCCCCAGCCGCCATTAGAAGAATCTTTCTGATCTTTCTTGCCCGATTTGCCCTCCGAATCAGGGTGCCAGTCGTCATCATTTCTCTTGTCGCTCGTATTGTTATTGTCATTGGCTGTACCCCAGTTGTCATCTCCACCACCTTTTTTATTAGAATCACCCCATGAGTCGCCTCTAGAGTTACCATTGTTGTTGTCGTTTCCCCATCCACCTGCTGAGTCTCCTGCCTTGTCATTATCATCATCTCCCCACCCTTGGGCTTTAGAGTCTTTGTTGGAATCATCATTCCCCCATCCGTCTCCACCAGAACTGTCCTTTTGGTCGTTACATCCCCGGTTATCACCACCTCTATCCCAGCTATCTGAGCCCCATCCCCCTTGTTCTTTGTTGCTATTAAGATTTGATGAACTATTAGAGCTTGCGCTACTGGTAGATAGATAACCTGAAGAAGAATCATACTTTTCCTTCGATTTCTTCCGCTCGTGCTTTATATCTTTCTTGTGACTGTAGCTTCTTCTCTTTCTGTACCTTTTCGTGCATCGCTCACATGGACATTGACTGCAGCCATCGATAGAGCCAACCTCACTCATGCAGTCTTCTAGCGGAACCCCCAATCCAACTGGCCTAAGTTTATTCAGGGCCGACTTATTACCTGTGGCCACCTGCCAGATCTCTGTCGGAGTCATCGGACGCAAGATGGGAGTGTTTTTCTTGTAGTATCCGGCGTTAAGGCGATTGGAAGGTCTTCGAGAAGACTTTGAGGGGTATCTATATGTCTTCTTTGCATCACTTCCCCTGGCCTTAGAGTCCCTCTTCTGATGCCTATATCGATTTCGGGTAGCTGACGACATGGATGAACCGGTACCAGAAGAAGAGCTAGACGATAGCCGGTCGTGAAGGATGATTCCAATTGGACCTTCTACATCTACTGATGAAAGTGTATTGATCGTGGCAGGAACGCTCGAGACTGGTGTGCCCGTCTTTTTAGCTGATCGAGCTACTCTCGCAGAGGGAAGCTCGCCTTCGCTACTTCCTGTCGTTTCTGTGAAGATTTCGATACGGGGAATACACATCCTAATTTAATGAGAGAAAGATGGTGATATTTATGGAGAAAGGGTATAGTCTAGCTGTTTGTTGAGAAGGAGCAGACAGATCTAGCTGTTGGTGTATGCAATGAGGGTATTCTTTCGTGCAACGTTACAAAGGAGAGCTAGGTTACGTGCCAATGGAACGGGCCGTTTTTTTTTTTTGGTTCCTGAGTACTCGGGACCGTTTTTTAGCACATGATACATACGATCAGAGAAGACAAGGAAAAAAGAACAATGGATGCTTACTATCCGGTTCAAGTATGTTCTCGTAGCAACGTAACCCTGATGTTATACTATAAACGGATTGAGGGACTGATATGTTCTGAGAAGCGTGATGGAATAGTGATGAAATAGTGATGGTGGAAACCAGGAGTATGGAATCTTAGAAAAGGATGGATTGATGATGTTTAAGATCGGAAAAGAAAGTGGAAAGGATCGAGAGCGTCAATGGTGGAATTTAATAATTCGAGCTGGTTTGTGGCGAGGGAAAGTGGGTGTGGTGGGAAATGCGTTGCAGCATTGTCTAGACCGCAGCCCAGCAACAAACGTTGCTCAGTGAAACCCCAGAAAGATATTTTGAATTCATGAAGCACCTGCATACATTTGATACTCGGACTGCAACTGGGTTTTTGATGAGAATACTCTTTTATTGGGTTAGAGGAACTGGCGCTTGAGCAAGAGCGGCAAATATTGGATTAGGTGAATTTTAAGAAGAATGGGGATTGGGCGTTCCGCGTTCTCGTCTTTATGAATCGGGGCAACCAAGGGATGTCCAACGGACGGACATTAAGAAAAATAGAAACAGAGCGGCGACCTCAGGACCTTTTCATACAGGTTACTTTTGAGTGGATGAACTTGTGAGAGGATTGGCCAGCAGTTATCTATCAACGAGAATTAGTGTTCCTGTATGAACGGTACATAAATGTCTAAGTTGGTTTCGTCGGACTCCTTGCAGGTAAGCAGGAACTACGCTGCAGGCCAGCAGGGGCCGGGCTTCGATTAACGCAGGTCCACCCTCATCATATAAAATAGATATAATCAGAAGATCCCCGGATTCCGCGTGAGTGTATATATGTTATCACATTTAATATCACTATGCCACTCCTTGGAAAGCGGTACCGGTACGAATATATTAGCGGAGAAAAGACAAGTTTTCTACGCATGAAACCTCGAGTACCGACGTTGTACGGAGGCCGCTGAAAATTAAAGATTGAACACATCCGATTTGCTATTCATTGAAAAACATGGGTCTATTTTCGTGAAGTTCCTATCCAGTCTCTTCTTTCCGTCCTACGAAATACCCATCATCTCCACATTTTGGGGAATTTAATTTAAATTAATTTCGATTCTTAAAGTTCTAAATATCATCGTCGGTTCCCGTAGCTTGATATTGGTAACAACCCAAGCTTTGACGGAACGAAGCTGGCTGCTAAGCAAAAATTATCCCAACGAACTTCGGGCTTCGGGGGGAAATCTTATATCCAAGCAAAAAGCCGAGGTCGAGCGGACGTTTCGTGAATCAAAAAGGTTCTCTTTCTAGATTCTGTTTCTCTAAGTGACTTTTTGAATTGTCGCGCTCTGCGGGTTGGTTACTCGGATACGCGGCCTCGTTTGCGCAATTACTGGCAGGTCTGGGTGCTATGCTTAGAACAATTCGAAACTATCGCGTATTAGAACCCTGGAAGTTCAATGCACATGCGTCGCACATCATCTATTTTGGTTTGTAGACATGCCGACACAATCCTAAACCCCTTAGTTTTAATCCTGTGGTCAATCGAATAATATGATTGAAATGCAAAATTTGTGATGCAAGGAATACTTTTTCTCCCTAGACATTCTACGCTCCTAGTATAAAAGATATTCATATTTCTAATACATAAGCCTTGAGTATGTATTGATGCCATGACTAGGTCAAAGGTTTCGCGATTGTGACCATGCAGATGCAATCATTGCCTATCGATATGGAGTCTGCACAAAAAGCGAGGGGCTAAGGGCTCGCGCAGGTGAGTCTAATGAGCCTTGGAAAGAACTTCTGGCGAAATGATTGGCCACTTTGTGGCTCAGAACCGGCCCCGTATTTTGATCATGTACTCTACATCCTCTCGCGATCTCGGCTTGAGGGTAGTAATGCATAATGCCTCTCTCCCCTGAGCGAGTGGACTTGTGTGCGAGTTAGGTAACTGCCTCCAGCTGAAAATTCGACAGTAGCTCGATGTCCCCTTGCATTAGTTCAAAATGCGTGACCCACGATTTGAGTCTCGTTCCTCACCTCGAACCGAACTCCAAAGTTTCAGCTGCCGATAATTCGCACCAAGGATCGAAGCCAGGACCTGATGGTTCCGATTCCTCCAATAGAAACTTACGTGAGGTTCAAGATCTCGTAATCTAGATCTGGGCATGCATCTCAATGTAGGTTCTACTTGGCAACAACGCATGACTCAAACAGCTCCTTGCTTGAGCTAGCACAGCCAGCACCAATGCTGACTAGCCAGCTGGTTTTGCACAGGTAGATGTGAGGAGACCAGCCCGTCTCAACGAGGCCTTGCGCAATTGCAAAGGGGTATTCGGTTCGCGGGTTTGTAAAATTACAAGTTCATAATGTCGCGTGTAGACCTATTATTGCGTTACCATAAAATGTGATAAAAGCTGATTTAAAACATTGTGACCAATATCGCTATCTTTCGGGAAAATATCGATAGAGAAGTCGACTTTGTTGCTGCTGCCAAATAGAAAATTGCCAGGTTTCACCTCTTTTGTCATGCTCAATACGAGATCGATATTATTCATCTCCGTATATATCTCCTAGGAAAATCCAAATTCTGCGATAAAAGCTGTTATTGCTAGTTGATCGTGCACAAACGAGGCCGCTCTAAAATCTCATTTCTATTGCCCTTCGACATATGTCTGTGCGAACGGGCGAACTAGTCAATCTTGACTCCTGCGGATTGGGTTTCGGCCGACTCCTGTTCAGGCGCCAACTGCAAATGTATCGCTTAGAAATTCGGCGCAAATTTCGGAACTAACAGAAAATTACCCCAAGCTGTCAGTTTTATGAGGCGGTCGATCGCAATATGACTTCCCTTAGCTTCATTTGCAATATGGGATATTGTAGGTCGAATTTGAAAGAGGCCGAGATCGTTTGGCTTCATATTATTGTAGAATATCATGATTCTTAATAGATCCCTGAATACTCGACCATTCCCCAAAGTGATATCACCAGCAACAAATACTAGTCTTGATAGTATTGACCGCCTTGCGAAATAAACGGGCCACAATCTCGCAGCGGCGCAGCGGTAGCGGCAAAGAGTGCCAGTGGGGTACTCATTTCGCAATACATCGCAGTTACAGGAGGATGTTAGTTACCCCGTAAACGGTGGGGAAGGAGGCTCCTAGCCTCAACGACTGCAGCACGCGTCTATTGATTAATTGAGACCTCTGCGTCAGAATATGCAAACAAGATGACCCGATTTTGCGACGCGTTCAAAGGATTCAAAGTCTGCGTGGTCTTGATCGTCAATTAACACGCCTTAATATATATATATATATATATACGCCACAACTTTCCGATTGCGATGCATATCGAATCGAGGTCTCGCGCGATTGCGTTGAATCCGAACAGTTCAAGATGCTAGCATACTGCACATGTACTGGAAAGCGATCCTTTAATATTCTTAAGATCTTCAAGGAAAAAAATTCTTACTATATAGTAGACGGTACCTAGGTATTTGGAGCTATCAATTTCGATGTGTGCCCCTAGCTATAGTTTCACGATGATAGCTAGGTGGTACGGTAATTCAGGTGTCTATTCTTAAGCCTCGAGCATGCCTCGCGATGCACGAGAATCATATGTCCGAAGGGCGAAAGGAATCAAAGATGCTATTCATACTTGGAACCGTAGGTAGATGCGATGCTTAAGAGGGAAAAAAAATATAAAATAAAATAAAAAAAACCTAATCGTCAGCTAATATCAAATTATAGTGTAACGAATAATATCATTTGCTTTGAATGGGAAATACAGAAATATAAATTAGAAATACAAACTTACTGGTGCTGATAATTCTCTGTGCCCCCGCGGACTGTATATATTGGTTCAAATTGCCCTCACCACATTTCCGTGGGTTAGGCAAAACCCCAGACCAAGGCAATGAAAAAAAGGACAAAACCCAAACAAAGGCAAGGACATGCCAAGCCAGCGACACAATCTGCATCATTTTCGACAGCCTCATCGCATCACCGCCAGCTCGAGGGTTTATTTCGTGAGGGCTGCGGTATTACGTTTCCATGGGACGGCAATCAAGCTTGAAGCTAAGTGCGAAGTTTCCCTCTGTTGGATATGGATCCAATCGGGCTTGTCGCTAGTCTCCTGACGCTAGCTCACGCAGCCAACAAAATCGGCAAGGCTATTTCCCGCTTGCGCAAGCTTGGTGAGGTCCCACAGCAAGTCTACGCTCTCAAAAACGAGGTAAGCGATCTGGAAATTGTTCTTCGACAGGTAGGGCAAGCATTACAGTCAAACTCTCTACCTGCAAACGGCGACCAGGCGGCACTGGAAAGTATAGTGGCGCGTATCAAGTCCCATCTCACGGAACTCGGAGAAGCTCTCGATCGAGCGGGGAAAGCGGCTGGGACGGGCAATGTATACAAAGTGCTTGGGAGGACCCCCATTTGGTGGAAATGGGACGCTCTATTCCAAAAATTCCAAACCGATATTCGGAGAGCTAAGGAAAATTTGAGTCTGATACTTGGTGTCTCAAACTCGTATGTGCGAAGAAGCTGTCCACCTCAATTCGTATCCAAAGTTGCAAAGCTAAGAATATTATACCATGTCGGTTAGGCGCGATCTGAACCAGATTTTTCTTGAGCTTCGACAAATTACGTTAATGGCCGCGAACTCACAAGTATTGTCGAACCAGCAGACATGGAGCCTAGACCAACATCAATCGGCTTTAGTTTCTCTTTTGGACAGGCAGTACCAGGGTGTTATGGACCGCTTTGATGCTCTGAGCCAAGAAGTCCGTGACAAGCTACATTGCGATGAGAAAAGCACAGGACCACCTCCGCACCACGACCCGTTTCCTCATGAATCTGTCCGTGTTCTTGTGTCGCACCGAAACCCTTGTCGCAATTACTGCCCTTGTTCTTGCCATGCGAAGAAAAAGACCAGTATATCGATCCCGGGTCCTCTGGAGAGCCTAGTGGGCAAACTATTCATTGGATACACGGGAGTGCCTTTCCTCAGCAAAAAGTGCGACTTCAGAGGATGCAAGGACGAACAAACGCCCTCTGCAAATTTGGAGTACTGGTTTCCTTGGTGGTTCGTTTCTAGGAATATGAAGGTGGATTTGAAATTCATACCTTCCCTTGGGCCACAGCTCCAGTTGTCGACAGTTAGGAGAGTCCCCGATGATGCCCCGTCAATCAGCTTTGCCATGAAGGGAAACATTGATGGCTTGAGGTATTTGTTCAGCCAAGGACTAGCGAGCCCTAGGGATGTCAGTAATTCCAGAGGGTATACACTCATGAGAGTATGTTGGACTTTTAATTTCGTTACACCATAGATTCTTGAAAACTTAAATCGTTGTATTCATCAATATTGATCATCATTTTAGTGGGCTCTGTATGGTGGAATGCATCAACATGAAACGGTCAAATTTTTAATGACTCAAGGCGCAACCGTCGATGAAAAGTAAGCCCTAAACCAACAAAACAATTAGGCAACCCTAGCTGATGGATATGTAGCTCTTACGAAAACGTTTGGGACTTTCTCTTCCGTGGGAAATGTAATGAGACAGAAGAGCGAATGTTGCGCTGCGTTACTGAGAGCGGTGACGGCGATTGGATTGAAGAACAAAACTTCCCGCTAGTCCACCGAATAATATTCGGTCTCTCGCCCAAGTTACTTGCGGTTGAATTAGAAGAGCGACCAGATGCTGTCTATGTCACCGACTCTCAAGGTAGAACAGCTCTTGACTGGGCGACTGCAAGGGTTCAATTGGACGATATGGCACTCCTTCTCGCCCATGGAGCCGATCCCAACAATATGGATGTCACAGGTAGAACCGCAGTTCTGCATGCGGTTGATAGCCACAACGTATCATGTCTCACGCTTATTCTCGAGGGAGGCGGTAACCCGAACCCTAAGATGCCCAAGGGTATCTTCCGCAGTAGCCCATTGACAGCTGCAGGATTTGCTGGGATGCCTGAGATGCTTAAAGTCCTCCTCAAATTCGGCGCGGATCCGAATGCTTGCAACCCAGAAGGTTTAACAGCACTGCACTCAGTAGCTCGTACTAAAAGTGTAGACTGCGCACTCCTGTTGCTAGAATGGGGTGCGGATTTGAATGCCGTTTCGCAGAATGGTGTAACGCCGTTGACCACCGCAATCATGCACAACAATCACGCCGTTCTTCGTTTGTTTGTCGACCGCGGTTTTGAATATGTGTCTACCTCGCGTCTTTATCTCGGTAAGTTAAGCTCCGTTTTATAGAAAAATTTCGTTGACAAGGTTGAGAAAGATAAAACTAAACCGCGATGATTGATTTTAGGTCCTCAGCTGCTCCCGGTAATTGCAGAGTACTCTGACAAAGAAACCATGTCTATACTGGCTTCCTCGCAGCCTCTCAAACTTTCTTATGACCTTAGTATCGACGGTCTTACTGCCGCCCACGAAATTTTGCAACATCGTCGCGATTATACTGAGGAGCTGAGCCAAACGTTCAAAGATCTCATCGCTATTGCGGAGGCCGGGTATGCCTCGGTGAGATCCATTGATAGTTTACAAGAAGCCGGGCTCGTGTTTCATTCCGCTAGATCCTCGTTTCATTCCGATTTAGCCGACGCACTTTATACATTGGAATCGACGGTGGTTAGTCCAGTGGAAGGAGTGTTAGATGAAAAGTGGGACGTCGGGTACGGAGTCAAAAGTAAAGAAGACGGCTATTGATACACCAATACATACAATGGCATAACCCTGGACTATTGGTAGACCGCGAGGAAGGAACTCATTTAATGGCAATCACGACTCTTTTAAATTTTTAGAACTTCGCGCAGTCAATCTACGCGTATCGAATCACTGGGCAAGAGGTCGTTAACGCGACGAATGTTAATTTTATGTAGGCATCAGGATAAATTGTTGTTTTTTAGCTAGAATAAGAAAAGCCAATTCAAATGTTAATTTAGTGACTTGATGTATATTGATTCCGTGCATCTGCGAAATTGCTGCTGTTTCTTCACAGGTTAACATTTCCCCAAATTTCGAGACGAACTCCGTTGTGAGTTTGTTGTTGTTGCATTATCAAGAATGTTTAAGTTACATCGACAAGGTCCACAGACACATTTTTGCCCAGATCCGAAAGCCACTAGTCAGCGGGAACTAATTTACACCGGACCCCAACAAATTAAAACCATGTCGGATCTTGACGCCAAAACCCCTCGCATCTTTCTCGCTCGCCATGGTGAGTATCTGTATTAATATATTGAACTTCCGCGTTAATTATCTAGCGATAAGGACCTTGATAATAATATCTAATCTACCTATAGGAGAAACCGAATGGACAAAAAATGGTCGCTATACTGGCATCACGGATATCGAGCTCACGCCCCATGGAATCAAGCAGGTTGTCAGTACGGCATCTCAACTTGTGGGGCCAGGCAAATTGATCGACCCCGCTCGAATTACCCATATGTGGGTCAGCCCGCGGAAAAGAGCCCTTCAAACATTTAATTTATTGTTCAGCGACCACAACACTCCGCTTCCTATTGATCGTAGTAAGGAAGATTCTGCCAATTTTCGGGATGAAAAAATCACAATCACAGAAGACATTGCCGAGTGGGATTACGGCGAATATGAAGGGTTGGTTGTTGGGGATATCCGAGCCCAACGAAAAAAGCGGGGTTTAGATCAAAATGTACCATGGAATATTTGGCGGGATGGTTGCGAAGGAGGGGAGTCTGCCCAGCAGGTAACGGAGAGATTGGACCGTTTGATATCTACGATTCGAGAAATCCAAGAACCGTGCATGAGCGGGGAAGGACCTGCGGATGTTGTTTTAGTAAGTGTTTACTATTTTGATATGCCTCGGTCAATATGGCTAACTAGTGAAAAAAATAGGTTGCGCATGGCCTGATCTTGCGAGCGTTCGTGAAAAGGTGGTTGCGGCTTTCGCTGGATAATCCATTTCCATTGATGTTTTCTCCGGGAGGTATTGGAGTTCTCAGGTAATCAAAATCATTCGTGGGGGTCCACCTGCATGAAAGTTGATGCTCACCACCAGAAAAACAATTCTAGCTACAAAAACCATGATATAGACGAACCAGGCTTCTATCTTGGAATGGCCCTTCCAATTCAAGAGTGAGGAGAGCAGGTGCTGCATCCTTGATTCACACTGTACGCCGGTCTCGCAGGACGCCAGACTAACCACCACATGCCCAATCGAGAGGTGTTAGTATAAACTCCAATCATTTCCCAAGCCCAAGATTCTTTTCTTCGCCATCTTAGATATGATTGGTCCATCTTACCGCCCATTTGTCGTCAAGTTGGTGCTGATATTATTGAATATTTCCTTCTTGGGGGCAGAATAAAATTAAAATTTCCTATTTGGGGGCCTTTGAAATTCCAACAGCAGTAACACATTTCAAGCAGTCTAGTCCAGTGCTCGACCCCAACGCATGTACTCCAAAAAGATTTTTTGAGTTTCATTGATAGAACTGATACCAAAATTTGTTATGAGGCTACAAAACATTTCTTTCTTTTAACTCCTGTGCAATTTAAAGGTTACGTGATTCGGAAGATTTTATTATCTCATGTCAAGATCCACATTGAAAACGTTAATTAAACTTCGAATGGATGCTGCTCTCATGTATACAGGGAGGCTAGTCGTGGAGAAACGGGAGAGGTAATTGGGATGAATAGAATGCCAGTATCCTGGATGAAGTTTGGCTTGCGCTTGATGGGTTGGGGAGTGCAAACTTTTTCCTTTGCCATCTGCTCCTTTGGTGGACAAATAGCTTTGACTATGCCGAATACGATCTAGCCGCTGCGAAGTTATGTATGGCCTGGAAGGATGTGGGCTCTTGGCAATATAATCAACGCACAAACAATACTAACTTGCAAAAGCATCGTGCAGATTAATCGAGATCGCAGGTAGAATTGGGTTAGATAGCCTAAATTGTGACCAGGCGTTGTGGTGGTAGGGGAGAGAGGGAGAGAGGAAAAAAGGAAAGAGAATTGGAAAGGAAGGAGACAGGCAAATGCGGAGGCAAAAAGAATTATAAGATCGAGAACCATGGCCTATTAAATCAACATGCGATATGCAAAATTAAAGAAGGTCTATGCGTATAAGATAGTTTAAAATGACTGGCGTTTAATTTAACGGCACGCGGAGGTTCATGAAGCCAGACCCTAGAAAGAACGTGCCATGGGACATGAGTCGAGCTAACAAACCAAGCTGATTCTATGGCAGGAGTAACGTTACACATTTTGCTGGCAGATTGCATCCTCATAGTTCTAGCCGTGGCTAGGTAAACGCAAAGTTATCATATTAATATTAATTTTTGGTACAAGTCGATGACCGAACAAGGTTTCCGCAGTCGGAATGTGAGGACCCTTGTCACGATTGTCAACGGGGTGTCAACCGTCGCAACGGCAAAATGCAGTCAATGTTGATCCAAAACGTGAACGGAAAACCGAAAAAGCATTTGCGCAACATCCACAAGATATGGTACATAGTATATCAACAGTATACCTTCAAAGCATTGAAAAAGCGCCGTAATTTCATGTTGAGATATCATTACCAACAAAATTGAAAGTCTTTACTCATCACAAGATTGCTTCTACATCGGATAACTTCAGTGGCTTCTCTCATTGTTCGTTTCGTTGCGCGTTTCGTAAAAACAAATTAATCTAGGCACGATTGTACTAGATTAGGTCCAATCGAAGCTATGATATCCTTCATGTGCTTGTGACTCTCGAGGCTACCGCCTTGCGTGTTCGAGCGAACTCTTGCACAAATGGGTTTAATAACATTTCTGACTGGTTTGACTAACTGTTTGTAGATCATTAATATGTTGCCTTGGATTGCCGACAGATACCGACTCTAAGTCCATTTGAGAGGAAGTTAACATAGATATATGCTACTTAATCGATTGGAGCTCAGGCTCCGAACGAACCACTCGAAAGGCTTTGTGCTAGGAACGTGCCGTTCCGCCCTCGACAAGCCGAAATGTGGAGACTCCACCAGGCCGAAATAAAGGCGGAGACGACAATGGACCGGCGCGCCCCGAAGGCAACTCTGATATTCTTGAAATCTTGAAGAAACCTAGTTTACTCCGCCCTTAAGTTCATAGATCCCAGTGCGTTATATAAAACCAAAAGTATAGCCACTTCTTTGGTCTCTTTCTAGATATATCTGAGGCAACGACCTGGAGCTAGCTCTCGGGAACATACTCACAATTCGTTCGATCACTTGAAAACCATGACACGAGCGGGTCTCGCCCCGTCTGAGCTGTCATAAACTAATCCCAAAATAGTTGGACTCAACTCTATCATGCTCCTATGAGCATATTTGTCTGCAAATAACTATAGATAGCCTAACTAATCTTAGATATTGTGAATGGACCGTTGCAGACACATGCATTCTGATGCGCAAGGATAATCCACATTGCCTTTTCCTCGATTTTCTGCGTATATAAGCCTGACCTTTCATAAAAATTATTTTTTGAAGAAATGGAATCATGTGAATTCTATTCTGATCTGATGATCTTTGCAAGCTGCTTCTAGTTATAGCTAGCAAACTTGGGACAAAATTTCTCCCTCATAAAATATGTGGGCGGACGGGGTCGCTAGGTGACTATATAAAGAGGCCCTAACGAACCTCGATACACATATACTCGCTCCTAGTATCTCGTCTACAACTATCAATACCCTCATTAGCACAAGGTACAAATTGCAATTGGAAAAACATAAGAGTTGTGACATTACTCATGGTGAAGTCGATCTCTCTTTTAACAACTTTCGGCCTCATGGTCGGCTCTGTCATTGCCAGTATTAATTGCAATGATAGCAGCATCCATCTTGATTCTATGGTATCCAAGCAAAAGTGAGGAAACTCCGGAAATCTCTTTTGTTCCATGGATTTTAGACTGACTGACTTGAACCATCAACTAGACTCACGGCTTTTGTTCAGGCTTTCAGCGATATAGCCAATGCTAACGGCAAACAACGAGATTTCGGCACACCTGGCGCAACTTCTTCTCAAAATTATATTATGGGAAAGCTCTCTGCACTATCCGGCCAATATGATATTGCCCTTCCTCAAAACTTCCGAGATGTGTATTGGAAGTACATCAGCACCAATTTTAAGATCAGGCATCGCACATATCATGTCTATAATCCAACGGTGCCCTTGGGCGTTGACCGCAGGGTGCCCATTGTGCGAGGCCCAGCTGGATCAGATCCTTCGGACAAATCAAGGTAGAACAAGACGATACAAAGCCGATCATACTTGTCGAACGTGGCAGGTGCAATCTCAACGCTCCGCACATGAAAGCAGCTGCGGTACTCGTATACAATAAAGCTGGTGCCCCAGATTGGACCGATGCAACCGCCCCCGAATGGAAGCCAGAGCCACCATTTATTGGCTTCGGTTATCTTAACCGCGCCGACGGTCTCGATATTATCAACTGCATCAAAAACGGAACATCAACAGAGACTATCTATGAGACACTAAGATCTCACGATTCTTACTCTGGTGCAAACCTCATAGCGGATACCAAATCCGGCCGCAAAGAGAAGACACTCGTCATAGGTGCTGATTTCGATACCTTCTTCAAGAGCCCTGGTATCAATGACAGTGCAACTGGTCTCGCTCTTCTTCTTCAGCTTTATGAAATCTTTGCGCAGTTCAAAACTAAGAACAAGATCCGCTTCGCTTTCTGGGGTGACGCCCAAGCCCAAGGTGGATCTAAGTACTACATCGAGCAGTTGAACACTCAACAGGGAAGGGATATATTTACGTATGTCCACTTTCAAGCGGTCGGTAAAGGTACTTATGGCGTTTTGAACGGGGATGGCACCGCCCCGAATAGCTATGACGACTCGGGTCTGCTACTATCGAGTCACTTTTCTAGAATGAATACCGCCACAGAGGAATCACTAGTGTTCAAGCTCCTGTCCTCGATTATGGGGAATTCTTCAACTTTTGGACGATGTTGAATGTACCTGTCGGTGGAGAATTCGGTCTCACCTTCCCTCGACCGGCGATAATTTCTTATCCATGCGACGAATTGCCATGCGACACTATTGAAAAGATTGATTTTGATATGCTGACAACCAATACGAAGGTATGTTTAACCCCGACCTGATAGAATATGCCTGGCCTGGCCAGCTCTGGTATTCTTCCTGATGGATTAAGTTTACTGATTTTCTAATTTCGCGTTTCAGGTCGCTGCTCACGTTGTGTGCGAGCTTGCAAATCTCGATCATCTTTGAGCGATAGAGATCGATTATATCTTGACGTATGGATAAACCGTGTCATTTGATTTTCAAGTTCGAAATCGCTTCAAAAATAACGAGGGGAATAAGTACGCGCACTAATAAGAAAATATTTAAACTGTAGTCTATAGTTTACCTACATATAACCCTAGCTCTCGAAGCGTTGTGTTCTGCGTATTCTTGGAATGCCTTCGCAGAACTGCAGGTCATTCACACATGTATTTTTTTGACACTGAAATACCACTTACTTGCATACAGCTGAACTAGAGCTCGCTCTGAGGATAAAATCAATAGATTTATCAGATTGATAAATGATATGGAAAATCAAACACATTTACGTGATAGAGCGCAGATGGTCGTGAAGTTGTTGGTGAACGAGAAATGAAGACATCGGCGCTTGAAAAGGAGTAAGGCTGTGATAACGCAGAAATGTCCAATCGAGTATTTTGGAAAACGGCAAAAAATTCCCGCAAGCGCTTAAACAAGTTGGGGACGAGACAACGCGAAATATTTAAGACAGCAAGGTTGAGCTCCTAGTTCGCTGGTGCGATGCATTTTGGGAAATATAGCAGCAGGAGAAAAGCTTTCATATTAGCCTGTAGCCTGTTCGGTGATCAATACCATAACGTTGATACGTTTCTAGATCAGAATTAATATTTCAGTATGGAATGATAAGGAACTCAAGCAAGTCATTACCGAGTGTGGAATATATTATGAATTATAGAGATATCGAAGAGTTATATTCTCGTTACCCCGTTCAGTGTGTCAACATTATAACAGGTACGTATGTTTAATTGTCGGACTGAACAGCCCCGTGCTGCGTGCCCTTGTTCAATAATAATGCGGCAGTTTAAGAGTTTTGAGTGAGGCCGCCACAATAGATGTGTGAACATTCTAGAAATTAAAAATTAAACTTCGCAGCCCTCTAAGTGAATATGTATATTTGAAACGTAGTAATATTGACGTGATGTATCGGGCCCGGGTCGTTTCAAAAGTTAATCCATGATCGCTCCGAACAGGCTTGCACTTGCAATAATCTCGATCAAGGAGTACGAAGGCTTGTCAAAAAAGTTACTTGGAATGCTTGGCATTGTGAACTGAGCGCCCCGGAGGCTTTCCCAGAGGCTCCCCGTCGCAGAGCCAAAATTAACTTACCGAAAGATCAACGATTTTCGCTGAAGAAAATTGGTAAATTATCCCCAATATATAATATAATAGTAGTATTGTTTTTGTTTTGAGTTTAAAAATTATTTAGTGGTGAAATAACGTTTAGAGGTTTTTGGTGTGGTGTTCTGGTGAGTTGCCGGTGTTTCCCCGAGAGAGGCGTCTATTTGCCAAGAATGCCAAGCTTTACAAGTAACTTTTTTGAAAAGCCTTCGTATATATATCCTATATTTGAGTTTCGATATTGGTTTCTAGACTCAAGAAGAGTGTACGATAATTCTTGGCTTTAAGGGCGGCTGGAGTTCAGAGGCTAGGTGGGTTTCTCGCGAATGCACCTGCCCCCTGGAATCCAGCTGGAACAAGAAAAATTCGGGTTATTTCCAAGCCAAGAACCTGCACCACCTGCAACCTCCGTGTTCAGATCCCACCGCTTAAATGGTTAATGTATTTTCCTTCGAGGAATATTCGAATTAGGTTTCGCCAGGATAGCCCGACAAGCAGCGGAAAAAATACGGAGAACAGCCAATTGCCAAGCGTTGCAAAAGACGAGTCCGCAAACCAGTAACGGCTCGTTCCGTGAGCTGGAAGAACTGTATTTTGAGACACTAACTTTAGCTTGCTACGCTTTGACTATGTTCGAGACTGTCTGGGATCAGGCGAGCTTTTGCTTTGATCCACTTAGCCGACAGACCAAGAAATTGCAAAGTGCGAAAATTACCGAGTTTGATGAATTCGCGCTTCAAACTCTCATATTATTGTCTATATTTTAGCTCTTTTCATTATTCCGAGAGTGCGAGCTGACGTTAGCTTATCCGCTCAACAATTCAAGACTGGGGAAATCCCTCATTGGATTGTTGGCCACGCACACGATCAAAATTTAAACACGCTTCATTCCAGGTGTCCACCAACCATCTTCAAAAAAAAACAGGTTCCACCAATTGCTGCTATGCACTGACCGCAAAAAGGGCAAAAAAAGGTTTAGTGTTTCAATTAAACGAATTTTGGGGAAGAATCTCGGTGGTACGAATTTTTTCGAGCGCTGAGGAGAATTGTCTCTTCGGGGCCCAACACCGACGAATCAAATCCTTTTATTTCGACGCTCAAGCCTACAGGCTCGACCTTCACTAATAACTCGCCTTCGTCACCAGGTCTCGCTCTTTCCCCGCACTTGGCGCATATGGAGAATGGTCTGAGCACTGATTAGCTTGGTTCTTGATACGGAGTACGAAGTATATATTAACGAGTCTGCCCCGGGATACACGAAAACGCTACCTACAAGAGCTCCAGGAAGCGTATTTTGCGGAGTAATTAAGAAGCAATAATCAAACAAATTCACTACTATAATCGTGGCCGATCATTTAATTCCCTCGATGTCCTCACCAACAGCCGCGAGGTGGGTCGAATGGCCATCTTCCCCGCAACGGGACCTGTTAGTCATGGCCATGACACCCTCAAGCTCAACAGTCCGACGTCTAAGTTCACTTTCTTTATATCGACATCATTCTTCGAATTTAAAAAATTACCTATCGATGGACGAGAAAATAGCAACAGTGTCGCCAGCAAAACTACAGAAGCCGATGAGAATTTCTAGTGGCGGGCTTGAACTCACGAAATGGATCGCTTTACTGTTCATGACTGGTGACCACATCAACAAATACCTCTTTTGCGAGACCTTGCCATGCCTATTCGAGGCCGGCCGGCTTGCTTTACCATTATTCGTCCTTGTCCTAGCATACAATCTCGCACGGCCAAACGCCAGTACAAATGGCTCTTATAATCGAATAACAATAAGGCTAAGCCTAATTGGACTGCTCTCATCCGTTCCATATATTGGGCTAGGGAACTTAGTAGAGGGATGGTACCCACTTAATACCTTTTTCACTCTTTTAGTTATCACTACAGTCGTTCGACTCATTGAGCAGGCGCAGTCTGGCAGTGCGCTGGCTACGGCGGGAGCTCTCGTCACATTTCTAGTAGGGGGTGCTCTCGTCGAATTTTGGTGGCCTGCAGTGATAATCGGAGTCGGAGCTTGGTATTACTTCAAAACCGGAAACCTGTTAGGATTACTTTCTTCAGTCACCGCCTGCGCGAGCCTGTGGTATATCAATGGTAACTTTTGGGCGCTGGCTGCCTTTCCGTTATTGTTTGCTTTATCACAAGTCATGTTCGAAACACCGAGGACGAGGTGGTTTTTCTACGCATATTATCCAGTCCATTTATCAGCAATATTACTCCTTCGAATTCCGATGACGAAGGCCGGCTACAATTATGACTTTTTCTATTAGAATACCTTTGGGGAGGCCTTTGTGGTCTCATGAATTAATTGACTTGGCGTTCTCGAATGGGTTACAATATTATTATATTAGCATAGCGTTTTTGTTTTTACACTATCATGCCGTCATCATGTTGTTTGTTTGTTTGTATCTATATCAGGATCGATTGGAAGCTCTAGCTGGCAGGGCTTTCCGAAAAAAGGAGAAATACTGTTATTATCACCCCTGTCAATATTTTAGGCTTGTCTTCATGATATTTATTTGTCTTTGTTATAGGTAATAATGCGAGATGATCTGTTTAGGATTTAGACTCGATAACATGCTGCTACCCTTCAATAACTACTTGAGCACTTGATATTGAAATTTCGAGCAGTGTTGCCTCGTTCTTCAGTCAGGGGCTCTTGACAGGAATTGATTTTGCTATCATGTTTGGCTGATCCCACCATGCTAGCTGGTAACGAGGCCCGCTCCGTATTCAAATTCTGCAAGGAGTATGCAGAATCTTTGGCCTGACACTAGCACAATCTTTACGAGAGCATGGTAGTCTCCGAGGCACCTAACGTTAACTGTCTGCTTGCATGCACATGCTACATGGACTACATGGCTTGCGCAAAACAAATTTTCAACACGCCAAGCTGAATTTTGAGTTGTTTGTGGTTCACAAGTGGTTAGTACAAACCATTCGGGTAAGGCTATCCAGTAGGGCTAATACTATAATTTGACAGCTTGAATCGCAGTCGGAGCTGCCAGAGTTCGGGACTCCATTACTATCAGGCACTGATAACCAAAAAAAAAAAAAAAAAATTAATTTTTCGATTCGAACGAAAGATTCAAATAAAATGGGTATTGAACAGATAGACCCAAGTTGCTAATTCAACCGTGGCTCGGTTGAATATGGCTGGTATGCTCGAATGAATTTCCAAATGGAAAGGTAAGTTCTATAGTTATGTTATATTACTGTATCGGAACGAGCGTGTGTGGCAGAGAGAAGCTTCCTCAGCGGCTCAGAAAGACTCTTTCGTCGAAATATCGGTTTTCTTGAAAGTTCAAAAAATATGGCCAATTCGAGTAAGCTGATAACATTGTGAGCAACTAAAAAGTTTTGGAAGAGAGATAAGGCAAGATCGTTGAAAGTGGGGTCGATTCATGGCGGAGCTGAGAATCGTTGGGGATGCTCAACATGAAGATTAGATTCAGTTAGGTTCATGTGCCGCACAGCTTCTAGTTGTAAACTCGTTTACTAGTTTAATTTGGCACAAGGACGTTGTTCTGCAACATGTGAAAATACACGGCCTATTTTCAGACTTTTTCGAGCGAATAATTCTGGAATATCTGAAAGGGGAAAGAAGAACTCTCTAAGAACCCATATGATGTTTCTGAGAAACTGATAAGATGAATGACTCTTTTAGTCTTTTCACTGTTTTATCTATGGGCAGTTGTAGATCGAAAGCGTATGAGTGTCGCAGTCGCAGATGGTTTTGAACTCGAGCGTTAAAGGGGAACAAGACAAGCTGTTGAAAATTTTTCAGAAATGCTTTAGCTTCCAAAATATCAAATATATCATTTAGATATTATTGTTTAAAGAATACTGTAAAAGTAAATTTAAAAACCTTTCTGCTGTATAAATTATAAACTATCTTAGTGTAATTTTAGTTTACTTTACAAGCTTTAGGGCTCTACCTGGTCTCGTTCACCAGATGCCACACAAACCACTGCTCTACATAGGTTTAGTCTCACGGTTCTCGACACATTAACGAGAATAACTTTCCAAAATGACGAACAAGCCGATTCCTACAGAACTCTTAACGCAGATTTTCTCATATCTTTCGATGCAGAATCAGATCTCATGTAGCCTGGTTTGTACTGCTTGGCAGATTGTTCTACTAGACACTCCCTCCTTAGCATCGTCAAGATATACGACACCGAGCAACAAAAACTTGAAATTCGGCATCCCGGCGACTCACAAAATATTCGAGTGCGCTGAATGGATGATATGTACCTTCAAAAGAGACCAAGTGGCGCGATACAGATTTCTCGATCCGCACGAGCTAACCATGAACAAGCCTACAACCAAAGGAACAGAGTCTGTTGGCAGTGTCTACGACGGTTATCCGCGGGTAGCATCCCTCGACGTTTCGAACTCTCGGATTTTAGATGAGCCTTCCTTTTCGCCATTTGTCCAAAACGAGTTGTACGATACTGCTGCATCCACTGTTGCTCTGGTCGAACGGTCTCTCCGTTACTATGAACATGAGATATCATATTCTCGTGATTCGTAGACAGAGACTTACAACAACTCTTATGATACGGGGGTAGCAGATACACTCCATTAAAGTATCTACCCAAATCGACTTGTTAGAGCAAGGTTCCAGAAAGGTGCTGAAACCATGGCTTCCTGGCCGAAATATCACGGTGAGACAGGCAATAAACAGCATCTTAAGATTAATAATGCCTGTAATGCGATATATGAGTTTATCAACCGAGGAAAAGTATGAAGTAATGTTTCGGAATCAGCAGGGTAGAGGATTCGCAGAGATGGGAGAGTGGAGAACAGATTGAAGTTGGTGGCCGACAATTCGATTTTACCAGTAAGGATTCCCGAGCTTATATATCAAAATCTTAGTTTTGACAAAGCTAATTTGCGTTTAAACTAGCTCTATAATATATAAAGAGGACGATGACAAATTAGTGTGCATTAAGTAGCACGGTTTTGGCTATAATCATAGTCTTAAGAAATTGCAGACGTACGCCTGTTCAGTGAAATGGGGGTTAAACCGGTCTCGCATGCCAAATATTCAATTCCGATCAATTAAACTACTTTTAGCCAGGGAAAGAGGCGATAAGCCTATGCGCAACTCTATTCATTTAATATGTTTACCTAGTACCCCAGCCTAATAAATAATATTACCCACCTCAGGTTAGATGTTATTGTAACGTCTTCTAACTTGACAAAATTTAACCCCCTCCTTAGAAAAAAAAGAAAAACATCTCTGCTGATACTATTATCCGCGATTGTCATTGTATCAGGCATTTGAAAACTACGGGCTTGTACGGTAGGAACGGTCTTTACAAATATGCCAAGGAGAGTATCGTGTAGTCTTGTGCAGGTGGTGTTGCATTTTCTATGAGCATAACGCGTTGTTTTTGTTGTAATATACCCTGCCCGCGTAGACCAATCAAATGTCATACATACCAAACCCGCCCGATTCGCTGATATCACAGCGTCTGTCTTCAAAACCACAACCTCAATCCGAACTCTCCATTGTCCACCACCGAATACCCGCCACCATGCTCCGCCGATTGCCCCGCCATCTTCCCTCGACACCCTCCCGCCTCTTCCTCCGTGCTTCATCGACGGCCGCATCGAGCACTCCAAACACCCCGGGAGTGCCGCTCAAAGACCCCTCGGCGTCGGCGTCCTCAGCGGTCGAAACCGCGGCGAAACCGACCACACAGGATCTAATATCGCTGCAGAGCCAGCAAGCGCCGAACCGAAAGCTGACATGGGCGAGAAGTCAGATGCCGAGATCGGAGGCGATGGTTGGTCCGCGGTTCGAGCAGACTGATTTGGCGTTGCAGGTATGGCATGACCTTAACCCAAGTTTTTTCCGTTATATATCCTTTTAACTAGCTTGGATGTTCGAATTTTGAGTGGAAATCACACTTAATTTGAGTGGTGATTTGATCAATTGGATATTGGGGACCGTTCATCATCGAACTATTCAGACTAATGTTATTTGGTTTTTGATCATAGCCACGACCTTTAGCTGCGATAGAATTGATCCATGAACAGCCCGTACGATTCGTACACGAGCACGTAGTAGTCTGCGACGGTGGTATGTTCCAATAATCCGGTCAATTATCCTCCCCGCCACTGTTCCGGCATCGGAGAACCAAGTATAGTCACGTCATGTTATTCTCTCCATAACCTGGAATGGACGAATCGGAAATTTAGCGGCGTGTCATACTTCGGTGATACTCCGCGGGTCTTTGTAAAGGCCAGATTGTTGATATTGGTTTTTCTTCACAGGTGGTGGACCCCTCGGACATCCCAAAATCTTCATAAACGTGGATAAACCCGAAGTCGTACCATGCGGGTATTGCGGATTACCATTTGTGAGTACAGCCTTTTACACCTTAATCCCTGTATTATAATATATATCATGCAGCCCATTTCGCTGGTATGCGGGGAAAGCAAGAAAGATCGGGTACCTGAAATTCATAAAATCCGAGAAACTCTATTATAGCACAAAAAGAATACTCGGACTTGCAGAATTCCTCAAAAGAAGAAAAGAAAATGCGGGGCAATTCCCCGCGTTCATATTTCCGAACACAATATTAACTGATCATTATCATGTTTTTTTTACAAATGAAGGCACATATACACAACAAAGCGGCGATAATAGCACATGGACAAGGGAGCCATGGAGAATACGTTATTCCAGAATAGAAACGCCGAGAAGTACGAGTGGATAGCCGAATTTTGCGTTTCGTGTATGCCTAAACAAATCCATACATAAAATTTACTTAGTCGAGTATATAGAAAGAAGCAAATGTAAATTTGTGTTTTTTCAGCTGGAGTGCTAAGGTGGTTGGGTTGGAGATTTAGTGTTGGATAGCATTGACGCGGTGATTTTAGTGTACATATTTGAAGAGTATCTATAAGCAGGATTTCTTTAACACCGCACAGCAATTTGTAAAAAAGGAAAAAGAAAACAAGGCAAAGAGAAAACTTGGAAGTTGGAAGTTGGGGACTATCGTCGGCTTTGTAGGATGCGTGATCACAACTTATGAAAAGAGAGAAAAAGATGCGGAATATTATATATATCTTACTAGTACTTGCTTTGAAATCCATCTTTGGAGAACAACACATCGACATCCGAAACCCATCTACCAGGTTATAATAATAAATAGTTACACACATATACCCCAGCATTGAATAACTTGGAATTGTAAACTAGGATATGATGCAGTAGCCGCCCAGCTAGAAAGCCCGAAAGTTAGTTAGTTTTTTAGCTATACTTGAAAACACGACCCATAAAACTCGAATTTAGTATACGTATTCACTAGTCTCGAAACTCGACGCCTCACATGTGTGGAGAATGGAGAATTGCGATATCTAGTATATGAAGGTTGGAGGTAACAAAAGATCCGAGAGATAATTCACGCATGCAGGATACAGATGCATATAGAGAAAATCCAATCCGGTGAGACAAGGAAGATCTCCTATATTTTCTACTCAAGCGGGTAGGATTTTCATTTGTATTGTCTGCCCCTGGCCTGATGTAGCTGCCTTGTAGGGTGGGATATACGTAGCTTTGTTCTTCTCGAGTTTGAAAAAGTGGAGATTGTAGATATGAAGGATATATCGACTAGGTGTTGGGGTATATTTGACAAAATGTTTTTGAGATTTTACTGTACTTTTCTCCTAGCCCTGTTTACGGTCAATATAATTTACATGCATTCTCAGATCTCATAATAGATACAAAACACATTAAGAGAGGAAAGAGATTCAAAAACATGCGAAATCAAAACCAGTAGAACTTTTATGATATAAAAAAGGAAGTCCAAGTTATCTCGATCCCAACCTTTTTCGTAAAATTCGTTACAAAGTGCAAAATTCCTAAGCCAAGCGCGTTCATCCACGGATATACCATCATCTCGTAGCTTTGACTAGCCTCGCCGTCGGCACAGTCCTCTGCACTCCATCAAAAAACACCTCCCTTCCAATCAACATACCCTCATATTCCTCTACCATCGACCTCACATACTCCTCCGCACCGGGCTTCAACAGCTCCAACCGTCCCATGAGGTACAGCTCCCTCTGCTGGGAATTCAAATTGTAGCGGATGATTTTATATAGCTGAAGTTCACAGGAGCGGTAATGGTCTGCGAAGGATAAATTCCCTGTTGCGCCGCCAGCGGCGAGATATTGTGCTAGGTGAAGAGAGACGAGTGTGCGAAGGTCGGTCATTTGAGATTTATGACAGCGGGGCATCTTGTTTTCTGGCACTTTTTGCCCTATTTGAACTCAGATAGGTTTGTGGTGTTTGGGCGATTGCTGTAGGTAAGCTTCTAGGTATGGCTTGTAATGTTTGTATTCTTTGAGTAGCCGGGGAGGCTTGCTATTCGCTTGAAGGTGAAGGTAGATATGATGATTAGAACTTTTATGAGAGGTATATAGGAATGAGAGCTGCTGCGATTGATATGAGAGAATGATGTGGCGACTCCTCGATCTGAACGTATAACTGTACTCAGCCAATCGAGATAAACTGAGGGTTTATATACTATTATAAAACGATATCGCATGCCAGGACAGCGTATACGTGTGTCTATAACTCTCTCGAACAGAATTCTAGAACGGAAACCTATATCCGGCCAGCTGAAACTAGAACAAATCTGCGCCAAGACGGTCTAGACTGGACGGTTAAGTTTATGCAAGAAGGCCTTGAATAGATGACAAAATGCTTCGAAGCGGGAAGAGTTAGAGGAGGTGGTGTCTGCAAGTAGAAACTGAGGTCATGGGTGTGCTCGTGGTAACTACTTATATATACACCACAAAACACGGACGAGGCGTTTTGCCTAAAGCTAGATACTTGGTATTAAGCCTTTCGGGATGGGAGGTATCTTTCATATGAAGATTTCTTTTATATGTGGTTTCTGTGGTGTAACACTAACGGATCCACTATCTTTATCTTGTAGCTGTAGCTCATGACGAGCATACGAAAAACTTAGCTTGAATTTTTCATTCGCACATGCAGGAATAATAATAATAATAATAGATGCAAGGCGTACATGCATGAGGTCCAAAGGGTCATGGGGAAGTGGTTCCGGATCCCATTTGGTTCTGCTTGGTCTCGTTTCCAGCCTACCTTCGCTGGCCCACAGGTACTGCTTTTTCCTTTCTTACCTTCTTCCTTGATTTCAAATGGAAAAAAAGGCGAGTGCAAGTCGGCTGTACTGCACGGTATACCAGCAAACGGTATTGGATAACGTTAATGGTAAATATGAATGCATGTCTCGGAGCTCTTTGAGCTGGAGAACTCAAAATGTGCGATAATAGGAGGATAAAGAAAGGTTCCATGCAGTTTATACTTTCCTTGTTGCTTTAGTCCCGTTTGGGAGCGCACCTGCATCGACTCAAAATACGATGTGGGGAATCGGGAGCACGCAATTCAGTTGATCGATGAAAAGTACAAATTAGCTCATCGAGCTTCAATATTCGCTTCTTGATACACTAGCATATAGGGCGCCAGTTCGGTGCGCCCAAGAGAGGAGGAACTCGAACGATGATCATCCAAGCGGAATGAATGGGCTGATGGTAGCTCGAACTTTTGGAGCTCATGGAGGGGTTAGGGCTGTATGATGTAGCTGGACTAATATCTTCTTGGTCCATGCATGAATTGACATGGTATAATATACTTTATTGTAACTCTGAGGGTATGCATATATTCGATATATCAGGTTTACGGAGCCGCGATAGTCGACCAGGGGGGCTACAAATCGAGGTACCGCTCGATGCGGGGTGCTGGATTTGGTATTGGTGTTGGATGCAAGCCAGATTCGAGGCAGGGTTCTTGCCTAACGGTTACTCCTTACTGAAGTCAGAATGGTCTGTATAGAGATACGGTTTCTCAATTTGAACCTCGAGACTTGTTCCTGGAAATTGAAGTTGTCGGTGATTTTGAGCTGTTGGGCTTAACTGCTTGCGGACAGCAACCTCCGAACGTGCAGCAGCCCGCGGCCGAATTGGGCCTTGCTTGTTTTTCCTGTTTTGCGACATCGCGCTCTTTTCCTCCAACCCTTCCATTTTTTCCTCACCAGGTGGAAAATTCCTCAGAAGTATCAAAAACGAACGCCGAAAAGTAAACTCGACCTCGTATTCGCAGGAAGCTACTGCGCTAAATCTCTCGCTCAATAATTTAATCTCATACCTCCAGAAAAGAAAAGAATGTCAGCTGGGTCCTCGCCGGAACCGCCGCAGCTGGTCGACACGGACGACCAGGGCGTCATTTTTGATGTCTCGCACTCCGAGGCTTTCGGCGCCCTCGGCGATCTCGAGCTGGAATTCGAGAAGGCCGAGGTGGAGGTTTGTACGTTTTTACTCCTCAATTCGCCGGTCCTTTTATTTCTTTTTTTCCCCATTTTATTTTCCTATTCTCCGGTTCCCCAGACTCGATTCGTACAGTCTGTTTTTCTTGGATGCTAGGCTAGCTCGATCGACTGGAATCAGTTGAGGCCAGCTTGCTTGGTCTGGTATATGCGATGCATTATCCGAACGATGGAATTAGATAGCGGTAGTGTATATGAGATGGCCCCAGATCATCGCTCCACGGTCCCTCATCCAGCGTCGAGCGACATCATAATCTCCCATACTCCTCCCCACAAAATCCCCAATATCGCCACGGCATAATCATAATAAAAATAATAGTGATAATAGTCGTACGATCAAATCTCATCTGATTACGTTACGAGACCGATAATGCATGCTACTGCTACCACTAAGAATCAGTTAACTAACCCAGAAATCCAATCTAATAGTAAAGTTCCAAATCCAAACCACCACCCCGCTGTACACCCGCCGCAACACCCTGACCTCCCAAATCCCCCACTTCTGGCCCACAGTGTTCGACTCCACCCCTGAATTCGACCAACACGTCGCCCCGCAGGACGTACCCCTCATCTCCCTCATCACCTCTCTCAACATTATCCGCCCGAATTTAGACAATGAACCGAGGAATTTCGTTGTCGAGTTGGAGTTCGATCCCGCTCGGAACGAATGGTTCGAGGATCATGTTTTACGAAAGCAGTTTTGGTGGAAGGTGGTGGAGGGCAAGTGGAGCGGGTATGTGAGTGAACCTGTTGAGGTTAAGTGGAAGAGTGAGAATGTGGATTTAAGTCACGGGGAGACGGGACGGGTGTGGCGTGAATTTGTTGAGAAGCAGAAGAAGGGTGGTGCTTCTTCAGAAGATAAGGGGAAGGGGAAGGGGAAAGCGGCAGTTAATGGGAAGAAAAAGACGTTGGAGGAACGGTTGGCGGGAGGACAGCCTAGTTTTTTCACTTGGTTTTCGTGGGTTGGGAAGGGGCGGGAGTATGATGGGAGTCGGGATGAGGATGAGGAGGATGAAGAGGAGAAGGAAGGAGATGATTTATTCAATCATGGTGAGGAGTTGGCTTTGACGTTGGCGGAGGATATATACCCTAATGCGATCAAGTACTATTGTAAGATTTCTCTCCTTTTCTCTTGGCTTCCTGGAAGGGAAGTATGACGGATGCAAGAGGCTAACGATGTGATTTACGTTGCAGTGGAATCCATCACCGGCGGCGACGACTCTGAGGTTGATAGCGACATGTCGGCCAGCGAACTGGAAGATGATGAGGAGGAAGAAGATGACGAAGATGAAGAAGTAATAGTGATCGGCGGGGAGGAAGATGATAGCAAAGAGGAGAATATTGTCGGTGGCAGCAGCAGTCGCGTTAAGAGAATTGATATCACATTGGAAAGTGACGACGAGGAAGACGAAGGATCAGCCAGGAGGAAGAGAGTGAAGAAATGAATGCGTATGTTAGCAATGGAGGGGGCGAAACAAAATTTAAAAGTTCTTTTTTCATTCTTCAATGTTCTTTTTCGCCTTATAGATGAGAGATCAGTGTACGATAGTTAGTTACGTGATGGTTTTGAGATATTGACGGTTCCAATATCGAGACAGTTAAATAATACGAAAGCGAGTGACCCGATTTGAGATTCGATTCCAGCCTATCCCACGCCTCGGATATGTGATATGTGATACTCCGAGAGTCAATTCCGGTCGGAACACTCCGATCGCACGCTCTTCGGCCTGAGACCCGACTCGTTGAAGCACCTCTCAATTGGTTGGAAGTTGAGGCTAATGTTTTAATTTTTTTTTTTTTCAGGCGGAGAAGCGCGCTAACTGTGAATGTTTAGTTCGTGCGCGTTCACGAATCACGAATCAACAAACAACAACCGAAAGTTCGGTACCGAGAAAAGTGATTGATCGAACGCGCCTGCATTGCAGCTGCTCTGCAAATGCCACTGGCTGGTAGATACGAATGAGAAACTCTGTCTCGACGTTTTCTCACGCTGAGTTGCGCTCTTCAGATAAACATCAACATGCGATATGTATACAACATGAATCTAGCACGTAAGGTGAGTTTAGTGTAGACTTCCAACAGACGAAGCAAGGCCGACAGGACGTGTTATCCAAGCGAACTGTGAGTTTGTTTATAAATCTCGTTTGTTTGGAAATTTCGAAATTGAGGCTGGAATTTCCCAGGGTCAGCGTACGATGTGAACCCTTGTATCTTGCGAATTGCCAGGATGCTGCATGCATATTCACAGACAATGCAATGATGCCAACATTTCTTAATAATAAGGATCGGTGCGATCGAACCGATCTCCTATTTTATTCGATTCCTGGAGACTTTTTAAGTGTGATCGGGGAGTAAGGGATAAACATAGAGAAATGGAATTCCTGAATTTTGGTCAGTTAGAAAGATCTCAAGAAGGGATTCGCATGTAAAAAATTAATATCCGTGCGACTTTGATGGAAGGGATAACCGTGTTCAGGGAACACAAGGGACCTCGGGACTCCGCATTTGCCTTAGCTTTGTTTTTCTCCTTTTATCTGTGCATTTCGTCAAATATCAGACCGAGCTTTTGTAAACAAAGGAAGCTTGATATCACTACAGTAAGTGTATGGATTTCGCGGCTTTTTGGTCAAGCAGCGATGCGGCGCAGTAGCGGCAAGCCTCGTTTGAATGCAAGACGTAATTTTAAAATGAAAGACAGTGCAGTGGAGATTCTTCCCGGGTGACATATGAACACAGACACGTACAGTCGACCACCAAAAATAATGCGAATCTTGCAGACCGTGCTCCCGCAAATGATTTGTTTTTTTTGGATTTCTTTCTGAACTCACCAATTTTTGAATATTTTCATTTAAAAAAGAGCAAGGGTTTTTAACATATAATATTTGTTTTTCGAAGCCACAATAAAAAGAATGGTGAAGAGGGTAAGTTCGGAATGAAGCATTCACCATACAAAAGTGTGCACGGTTAGCAAGATTCGCATTATTTTTGGTGGTCGACTGTACATGTCACAAAGAAAATGCTATGTTGATATTTACCGGGAATGTACATGTAAAAGGATGGCATTTTTTCTTGTCGATCGAGGGGTAGTAAAAGGAAGCTGGTTAAAAAGGTTAGAATTACGAAAGATTAGTGCGAGGTTTGTGCATTAATTAGCATCCTCCCACACATTATCGCCGGTCACCCACACAGCGCACATCGGGCTCGCACATATAACGACTAGTTGATTTGAACTTGTGGATATACGGACTTCTTCAGATAAAAGAGACAAGAGAAAGGAAGAAGGGGGTAAGCGGGCTACCGAGTTCGCTGATTTGATAGTATGTGCCATGCGTATGCACTAGTAAATAACCTTCCCACCCCATCAATTAGTATTATCATTGCGCATTGCATTTGCATTGTAGCCTGTTTTCCCTTTAGTTGTGCCAGAGGACGCACACAGTCCCCGTCGGTTTATTTAAATTTCTTTTCAAGCTTTTGGAGTATATTGTAAATACAAATGTATATATTGCCAGGTCTAGCACCCGGTTGACCGGTCTCGAGGCTAGTTGAATGAATTATTTTTATTATTTTTGTTTTCTCCCCTTCTTATTTCTTTCTGCTACGACGATTCGATTGCTTGTATACGTATTTGTATACGCTAGGATAAACTGTTACCACGACTTTTTGTATGAATCAAGTGATCGATGGGATAGGGATATTTTTTGTACGACGTGTTACCGACTTGTTTTGTTATTATCACCACGACCACTGCGACAGAGACGGGGGGTATATTAGAAGGATCGATGATGGACTGATTGATACGAATGATACGACAAATGAATGAGACGACAGAGAAGGAGATGATCAATCAACTTGGTTATAATTGAATACGAACGATAACATTCGCCTTTTGTTTTTCTTTCCGACAAATTTATTCCGACGGTATCGATCAGTTATCTCGACAACTTCATTTTCGCATGCGACAAGATCCGAAAGCCTGAATCGAATTCTATTGGACAAGACCGAAGGAGGCAAAGGGTAAAAAAAAGCATCCAGGTCAGACGACTGCTTTTATCACGAAAGAAGCAAGTTTGTTCGCCTGGCAAGCCATGGAATTGGCGGACGAAGCGAGGTCGTTGTGCTGCTTCTCTCCACCTGATTTTTCTTACTCTCATTATTATTATCCTGCCGCTGCTTCTGCTACAACGGTCGTATTACTATTGTTATTGCTGCTGCTGCTGCTTTCGATACCGCTGGTGGTGCAGGTGCTGTTGGGTCGGTATATGCTGATATCTTTATCGTCGTCGTCTTCGTCGTCGTCGCCGGGTCGGAGGACTGTTATTATTCACTGCTTGCGTCTGCTTGTAAGTGGCAATTCTGCTTGTTGGCGTTCAGCTCCCCCTCCTCTCCGTCAACATCAACCTCCTCAGCTTCATCAACATCAACATCATCATCATCCTTCTTCCTCAGCTGCTTCCCAGCTTCGAAGACTACCGTCCAGAATAGCATCCGGATCAGTCGCCGCTGCTGTCAGCTCTTCCTCCGCTCTCATCTCCAAGTCCCGTGTCGGTGTCGCATCTGCTCGCAATTCCCGTCGGCATCATTATCTGTACTATCGCCATTCTAATAACCTCGGCTTCTTGTCTCGCTGCCTCGTCTTCCTATCCTTCTCTCACTCATCCGCCGCGAACCTCTCCTCCTCCCGTCCCCCTCTCCCGTATCACTCCCCCCCTCCTTCCATTTCCTCCCATCTCAACTCTATCGATCAATTCCGTTCCTTCTCCTCCAATTCTTCATCCTCAGCTTTGTCTCAACCTACGACTTTTGTCTCCCCGCCCGCCATCGCCACCATCCTCACCATGGCCGAACCTGTTGTCTCCAAAAAGTCGATGGAGCCTCATCTCATAACCGACAATCTTGAAAAACCTCTCCTAGATAACCGCGCCTACCGTGTCATCCAGCTACTCAATAAAGTTGAGGTCCTGCTGGTCCACGATGATACGACGGACAAATCATCAGCCGCTCTCGATGTAAGAGTCGGCAGCATGTGCGATGACGAAGAGCTACCCGGTCAGGCTCACGCCGTCGAACACGTCCTGTTCATGGGAACCAAAAAGGTATTTTCCTATATTTCTATTTTTTCCTAGATTTCAGTACTAAACTGTCGTAGTATCCCGGTGAGAATGATTACATGTCCTTCCTCGCCAACCATGCAGGCTCTTCAAACGCATACACCTCCGCACTATCCACAAACTACTACTTTGAGGTCTCTCACAAGTACATCTACGATGCTCTGGACCGCTTTTCCCAGTTTTTCATCGCTCCTCTCTTCGACCCTAACGGTCTCGATCGCGAGCTCAACGCCGTCGACTCGGAGCACAAGAAGAACCTCCAACAGGACAACTACCGAAGTTACCAGCTAGGGAAATTCCTCAGTAACCCTAATCATCCTTACAGCAAGTTTACCACCGGTAATCTGGAAACCCTGCGGGACGGGCCCAGAGGCAATGGTGTTGATGTCAGAGACCGATTCATGAAATTTCACGAGAGATACTATTCGGGGAACCTTATGAAGCTTTGCATTCTCGGCAGGGGTAAACTTTTCCAATTCCTAGATGGAGAATTATGTACTAGAATATACTGACGCGAGATCTTCACAGAATCGTTGGATGAGATGGAAAAGTGGGTCGTCGAGCTTTTCTCGGATATCAAGAACAAGGACCTACCCACACCCACCTTTAAAGGATCGCCGCTAACCGAAACCGAGCTTGGGGTAAGTCTATACCCTTTCCACTTTGGCTCTATAGTATATGCTAATAGCTGTTGATAGACTCAATACTTTATGAAACCGGTGATGGAGACCCGGGCTGTGACGTATACTTTCCCCTATCTCGACGAGAACCCGTACTATGAGGCCCAGCCATCTCGGTACATCGGTCACTTGATCGGTCACGAAGGACCTGGTTCCATCCTCTCGGTCCTCAAAGAAGCTGGCATCGCCACCTCGCTGTCCGCCGGACACATGCGCATCTGCAATGACACGGGCATGTATGTCATCAACATTCGCCTCACCGTCAACGGTCTCAAGAAAATCCCAGAAATCACCGCCCTCCTCTTCAGCTACATTCACATCCTCAACACCACGCCGCCTCAGGAATGGGTTGTCAAAGAGCTCCAAGCCATGGCCGAGGTCGAATTCAGATACAAGCAAAAGAGCACCAATGCTGCCAATTTCGTTAGCGAGATGGCCAGCACCATGCAAAACGCGATGCCAAGAGAATATCTCCTCTCCGAACACAAGATTAGAAAATTCGACGCGGATCTCATCAAACGTGGTTTGTCATACCTCAGACCGGATAACTTTAGACTGGCAATCACAACGCCTGACCTACCGGAAGGCGTCAAGTGGGAGAGCAAGGAGCGATGGTATGGTGTCGATTACACCCTTCAAAAAATTCCGGAAGAGGTTATCAATTTCGCTACCAAGGCTTATGATGGCGGCGATGCACCTACTTTTGTCGTTCCTGGCGGGCAGCAAAACTCCTTGCACCTTCCACAACGCAATCCCTTCATCCCTAGCAACTTTGATGTTGTGAGGAAAGAAGTCGACCACCCGCTCAAAGTTCCTCAACTCCTTCGAAACACTCCAGAATCTCGCATCTGGTTCAAAAAAGATGATACATTCTGGGCACCTAAGGCTAACATTTACTTTACCCTGCGTACTCCGAAAACCTACTCCACCCCTCGCGACTATGCGCTCGCTCGGTTCTTTTGCGAGTTGGTCAAAGATACGCTGCACGAATACTACTACGATGCCGAACTGGCTGGACTCGAGTACAGTCTTTCGCCAAACATGCTTGGTTTCGATTTGGAAATCGGGGGGTATAATGATAAGATGGTGGTGTTGCTTACCAAAGTCTTAGAAGCTATGAGGGATTTGAAGCCAAAAGAAGGTAGATTCGAAGTTATAAAGGAGAGATTGGTGCGGGCGTATAGGAACTGGGAGCTCGGGACACCGTATCAAATGGTACCCGAGTTCACTCGACATTTGCTGGCAGAGAAGAAGTGGTTGAACGAAGAAGTTTTGGCGGAGTTGGAGCTTCTCGGTGGTGTTGATGAAGTTTTAGGGTGGTGGAGGAGTGTTAAATCTTTGAGTGTGGAGGGCTTGATTCACGGCAATCTTTACAAAGAGGTATTTAATATGGATTCGGAGCTTGAGGATTACCGCTGATGAAGTTTTGTAGGACGCACTCACTATGACGGACTTGATTACACGAATACTCAAACCGCAACCCTTGCCGACCAGTCAGTGGTTCACGCGACGATGCGTTTTGTTGCAACCCGGTACAGAATTGATCTACGAACGAGACCTGCGGGATCCGAATAACGTCAACAACGCGGTGGAGTATATGTTACATCTCGGAACTATCGAAGACCGAAACATGAAAGCACGGCTACTTTTGTGGGCGCAAATTTCACAGGAGTACGTTCCCCATTCCCCTGTTACAAGTACTACTAAGCTAATTCATGTTTAAATTTCAGACGAGCATTCGATACCCTCCGCACAAAGGAACAACTCGGATATGTTGTGTTTTCGGGAAGCTTGATGCAAGCCACAACGATGGGGTACCGCGTTCTCGTACAATCCGAAAGATCTTGCGCGTACCTTGAAGAGCGAATCGAAGCGTTCCTAAACCTGGATTGGAAAATGGACGAAGAAGCATTCGACAAGCACAAACAAAGTGTGTTGAACAGACTACAAGAGAGCCTGAAGAATCTGAATCAGGAATCGAACCGACTGTGGTGGCATGTCGCGTCTGAGGCGTATGACTTTTTACAGGTGGACGAAGATGCTAAGATTGTGAAGGGTTTGACGAGAGAGGATATGATGCAGTTTTATGAGACGTATGTCAAGCCTGGAAGCAAGACTCGGATGAAGTTGAGCGTACATTTGAAGAGCGTGGCGAAGAAGGACAAGGCAGGTGAAGGGGATGAAGCCGGGAGAAAGGAGGCGAGTGAGTATATAACGGACGTGAGCGAGTGGAAGGGATCTATGGTTTTGTCTAAGGGACCCAGACCTGTGAGACCCTTGGAGGATATGGAGAGGAGTGGAGTTAAGTTATAACCAGCTCGAAACTAGATTTAAAGCGAGCTTGTGACAATATTTTTTTCCTTTTGGTTTTTTGGTATTCAAAGTGAGACAGGCAAGGGGGGGGTGTGATGATATGATGTGACGATAAGTCTAGCTGTCTCCTACAGGTTTATTCTATCATGGTCTCGAGACCTTTACTAAGGGCTGTTTCCTTTTCACTGTTTATACGAACGGTTTCGTTTTGTTTTTGATGGCGTTGAGAAGAAATGTAATTTGGCTTTTCTTTTTGGTTCACGTTTCTGTTTATATTATATTTTCAGATGAGGTTCGCATGTTTAGTTTTGGTTTGTACTGTTTTGGGCTTATATTTTTTGATATTGTAATGTGTTATATATATCATGTTATATACTAGATTCCTGTAACCTTTCATTGGGATTGGGGGTTTTTGTATGCTAGGTGGTTAGGATCGTAGATATATCTATACCGATCTAGACGAATGGATTAGATTTCGAGATAAAATTTAACCGACTGAACGGAGGGTTCCGACTAAACCATATGTATAAAAAGGTTAGAAGCCCTAGGAAAGGGTAGTCTTATAACTAACTACTAGACGTCTCTTTCAATCAAATATTATAATCTCGGGCCTCACCGGGTTTTGTTTCGACTGCACAGAATCGAGAGTATCCTATAATTCTTTCACGATGCTTAGACTAATTCCTGATATAAGGCATATTTCAGGAAAAAACCATTATAAATAAGGTTGACCTCCTGCTTGGGGGTGTGGGGGGATGAATCTTCTTTATCTGGGCGAGAGCTCCATCCAAAGTGGATATATATGTGCAAACTTTAAATCTTATTATAGGCTTTATTCAGCTTCGGAATATCCAGCCATAACTAGAGTTTCAGCTACCATATATTGTATGAATGTGTTCGGGAAGAGTGAGTGCTTGTGTTGATGAAGCTTTATATAACTAGAGTACCAAGAAAATACCACAATTTGATACCTTAGACTAGCGGCTGGATCATGCGATATCAAAAAACTTTAAACCGATTAGAGTATAGCCAATTTAAACGCCCGATATGATCATTCTGTATGATTCCCATGTTGTCTAAAGCCCAGAATGGTTGCGCCGAGGAAGGTACGGCTGAGAAGAACGCCACCGTTCCGCTTGGCTCAAACGCTCAGCCAATTGAACGCAAGGCGGAGGGGGTATCTAGAATCACCAAAAGCTGACGGCTGGCGCGGACCGGTATCAATTTCAGAGCTCTAGATAATCAGTGATGAACTCGAAGCTATAAATTTAACGAAGAGGTAGTCGCAGTTTGGTTATAATTTCAAAGTGCACTTCACACATCAGGAATTCATCTGTTAGCGATTTTGAATCTCTTTCTTGATATCGATATATCCTATACACTGTGTTTATATACAATTATATCTTAAAAATGCCACCGACTGATATAACCAGTCCGTATCTCGATATTAGACCCATCGTTGGGGCGCACACCGCGACATCTAACGGCCGCTACGACCAAGTTTTTGCCATCTCCCAGGATATGCTGAACCGGATTTATTCTCAGTTGTGGGCTCTACGACCGAGCCAGATGACAATAAGTTATCAAGCCCCGGATACTAACGGATTTATCCATGCTACTTTTAACAAGACGAAGATATTCTTTACTTCTGATACTACCTTTATAGTAACTTTTGTGTGAGTTTTGCTGCTCGTGATTTTATACTCAAAGTAGTATGAACAGACTTAACATTTGGATTATCTTGTATGGGTGGATGAATAAGCTTCCCATCCGGCTCACTTAGAACACCAGAGGGGAATCCACTTGATCTTACAGGATGGACTATTGCTTTAAGTGGCTCCTTCCTCGATAATCAGAATCCGGCCGATGCGGGGCAAACAGGCCATTTTGTTAACCCGCCCGGCACCTAGCACGCCCCAGCGAAATGTCTTTTGTGAGACTGTCGCCCACCTACTTACGAATGTTCGAGGTAGTAAAGTCACATAAACTGATGCGATTCGCGCTATTATAGATAATAAGAAACTATCACTGGATGTGAGCAATACGAAATGGTCTGACGGAAAAGGAACTGAAATTCGACTTTTCGCATGGGTGCGTCAGCAGCAGGACGGTGCAGGACAGAATGTTAAAAACTTTCTCGGATGATGGCTTGGAGAATACAATGACGGCATGTTCGCAAATGTTGGCGTAAACGGGATATTGAGCAATGTGCTCTGGGAAGGTCTCAATAGCACCACCACTAAAACTACGTGTGCGCAAATCTTCATTTCTGCATAGTAATCTAGCTGGTTAGATCTGGTTTGCTAACTTGATTGTCATCTCTATCGGAATGCTGGTTGGGAGCTGTACAGTCCCTACTACTGTTGACCAGGTCTATGGTTTCCAGGGAGCTATCGACAACCCTGATCCTACTAACCCCGGGGGCAGGAACTCACTCGTGCTGTGCTCCATGTCATACGACAGAGGACTCCCAGGTGACCATAAGCTGATAGCAGGCGGTAACTTCTGTACCCAAATCGGCTCTTTGGTATCCGATGATGGCATCGACGGCAGCTATGTAGTGGGTCGTGAATTGCTTTTCGACAATTACATTTTTCCAAATTTGCAGCGAATGAACGGGCAGATAGAGGTGTACTACATGGATCCAACATATTGCGTCGACAAGAACAATAATGTCGCCGTTGAAATAGCCTGCAACATTGGTGCTCACGCCGACCCAGCTCATACGGATAACTCCCGGGAGCCGTATAACTTTACCTGGGACCCCCAGGAGAACGCTTTTAACTTCACAAAGAAGAACACAAAATGGTGGACTCAATGGAAGCATCCAGACAAAGAATTCTATATTGGGAACCTCACTGTCGGTAAGCATTCTTCACCGGGAGCTCCGTATATCGCAAACGGCATCAGCTAATCCTTATTATTCTCGATAAAGTCACTACCACCACGAAATTGCTAGTACCTGCAAGAGCCAATGCCATGATTCTTTCAGGAACGACACACATCTACTCTGTCACAAAGCAAAGCCCCGAACCAGCATTTATCGCAGACGGATCGTGGACGAAAATGTGGGTCAAGAATACTCAATTTTCCAGTGTATCCTACATATCAGGATAAAAAAGCTAACACGGAAATTTATAAACACCAGCTCCGAGTTTAACTTTAGGTTCTACGCCCAGATCAGATTGGAGGGCCTTTCAGTACCCAACAACACACTCACCGTGAGCGGTGAAATACATGGCGCGGGCTCGGATCATGATTTCGGCGATCAGATACCCAGACAAGCTCAAATCGCCGCGGCGCTCGAAAATAACGTACGGTTGAATTTTCCTTTTTATTTGAATGAGATTAATAATGGGCCGTTTTCCGATGGGCTTTATGTTTTTCCTGGGTATGGGTTGGGACAGTTCACTATTGGGAAACTGTTTTTCAGCAATGATGGGGATTTGATGGTGCCTGTTGGTTACTGAAGGTTGGATTTAGTGATTGAAAGGAGGGGTGGAAGCGATGTCATTTCCAGCTAGATAAGTTACTAGATTTATATACATGTAGGATATCGCCGTGCTAGAATACTTGTGTTAGTGTATGCTGTTTTCAATATATTCTCGGTATCATACTCCACGAGCTATCTATTGCCAAATGTAATAGTATCGTGTGTTGGAATCCTAAATATTTCGGTTTCTGTACCATCAGAATAATTAATCTTTAAGAAAATATGCTCTACCATGGTCCTATCCTCAACGATGATAGTATATATATTACTATGACTAGTAGAAATCGATTTTCTTATATATATATAGATCAAAACAACTACACCTTCTTTTAGTTTGTTCCTAAAGAGTCGTATATATGCTAATCTAGTTGGCGAGGTGGTGCGCAAAGGCCGTAAGACAAAACGGGACACTAGTGCTTATATATCTTGAAATCTGAATCGTTCCTTGATATCTACTACATGACAGCGAACGTAACAGTTTAAATAAAACCTAGTTACAGCCCTCAAAAACTTCGCCGATCCGAATTCAAACCTATGATAAGGACCGAGACCACCCTTGATACAAGCCTAAGAAAAAGAAACCCAATCCGAAAAAATAAGATATATCATAGACCAAAGACACCTTAGATCACCCATTTCGAAATGCTATTACACTTAAACTCTAGTGCTACAGTGATAAGCTTTAATCCTCAATATTTCATCGATGTCAGACTGGATGCCGGTTCAGTTGGTAATTGATTCTACTTTACCGATAGTTGGCCCGCGTTGTCTGTGCCCGAATTCTTGTCCTAGGGTTCCGATGAATGACGAAAGTTTGGTTTATATTGATTGTTTGAAGTTGATTTGCGGGAGTAGAAGATACGAGGGGCAGCACTGGTTATATTCGGAATTGTGAGCTCTCTGAGCCTATAATATTTTTTGATATGTACTTTATCGAAGTTGATATGGCGTAAGATATAATTGATAAATGTGATAATTTATCAATATGAATGATGAGATTTACGAGAATTATGTACCTGGGCTTTGCTTCTTAGATATATAAGTCTTGTATAATGCCATGATCAAGGGGATTGCTATCGATAATATGACACCAATGATTCCGATAATGGCTTCGGTTAATACGCTCATTATGCGAATGTTGAGAGGTGTACCGTGTTGTGCTGTGTTGTGTGATGTTGCAATATGTGCGTTGTCAGTTGCATTGGTCTTGAGAACCTGCAACTAAATCGCTGGCAACGAGACTCGACGTGTTGGGAGGAGCGAGGGTGACGGAAAAGGTTTTACGGTGATTCTTGATCCTGTCGAAATCCAAACTGTGTTGCCATGTTCGGCGAAAACGAGCACCCAATTGGCTGCTCTGTCTGGTCTCGCTGACCGATTGCAAGCTGGTTAGTCTCGAGCAGGTGCCTGCCTGAAGGCTGGTTGAATCGATTCTAGATATCGATCTGTGCCCCAAACCACTTTCAGTACATTCAAGCCCATTGTGCACCGAATCTGCTTCATTGGCTCACTCTAGTCTCGTACTTGGACTTGCGCAGACACCCTTTCATTGGTTAGGCAACGTCCTTGCTTTAGTTCTACCACAACGCGGTATACGTACTGGTTGAGATGAGCCGGTGGTTCTGTTCATAAACTTGCTTCATGAGCTGTCTCGAGGTTTGATACCAGAATGCCCATTGATTCAAGAGGTGCGGCTGGGATATCGATGTTGCTGTGGAGTTCTTTAGGGTATCATGGTTCCGAGGACCGAACTGAGAATGTTAGGCATAGAAAGTAGTATAGGCAAATTGCGCTATCTCGAGCTAGACCAGTGGTCTGTGACAACCGGTAGAAGCTCATATGGAGTGGCGTGGTATGTTGTAAATTCGAAGCGTCAATACAGAGCTAATAAACTTGTGCCTAATATTCTAATTTTTGTTTCTATATAACACCCTGCATTTTTGCAGTTCTGAACCATAATAACGGAATCCCCGGTCCTTATACAATTATACTGTATGATAATCGCACCTTCAGTTTCAAAAGCTACCGAGGCCTTGGCACAGAAAGTAATTGCGCTGGCGAGTTTGATTAACAACATATTTCAAGGAAAAGTTGACAAGTTGATTAGATAGAATGCGTATCGTAAAGCAAAGAGCAAGTGGTGACCGTCGGTGATAGCAGAGATATCGGTTGATCGAGTTTCGATGATTTTTGTTTAGAAAAGAATGAATTGGAAGGACTTATGAGTAGAAAAAGAAGTATTACCTTTCTCATAGATACACTAATGTTTCCTCGCCAGTATTTTGACAAAACAAGCGAGTTTACTCGGAGGATACAAAGAAGAAGCAAGTAAGCGATGGACAGGACTTAAGCACGCAACTTATAATACGGTAGCACTTCCTAAATATTAGGAAAAATGTACCCCGTCAGCTGCGAAGCTCGGTATTTAATGCGCATCTGAAATATTCGAAATCGAAAATCCCATTTTCATTTACCTTAGAATTACCTGAAATAAAGTCGTCTGAAAAGCTAAGCCGGATTTTTTTCGGATATGCGTTCTTAACGACCAGTTATTCTGGCCGCGCTGAGCATTATTTTATTGAATTATACCCATTTTTAGCTTCTCCTTCTAACAATGCGGTTCTGTGAAACGTAACTCACGCGAAGGAATATTCCGCGCTTGACTAGCTTGGAGAATCATTCGAAGACTTACTTTGGCGGAAAATGTGTTGGGAATTTCTTTTCACAAAACAGGGAAAAAAAGGTGAGATTGCACTTCGCATTGAGCGTGTGGTTTACAATTTTAGGATAACTAACAAAGGTGTTTTTGAAGATTATATATATCCCTTCCCCCAGTCCAATTCTACCTTTGAGTCCTCACCAGTTTTCATGGCTCTTATAGCAAGCTACCACTTTCCGGAAATTTACTGCTACGATAAACACAGATCATCGATTGATTCAGTTTACATAAATACATATCTTCACATCTCTAAGCTTAAAACTCATTTTAAATTTAAAATGATATCGATTAAGAGCATCAGTTTGGTTTTATTTTACCCACAAATTTCTGTTGCTGTCAACATCTTCCAAAGGCCCCTTATAAGCTATAATTGTCCAAACTCAATATCAATGTTAAACGTCGTACTCATGCGGTGCCAACAGGCAGGGTGCGCATTCATTCGATCAGCACGACCGCCAAGTGCTTTCCTCGGACCCGGCAATCCTAGGGCCGGGGATTATGTAGTCTATGTGCTCAAATACTGGTTGATACACCTGGGTTTTTGAAATGGGGATACGATGTTAACACATTATAATTGGCCACTGCGTGGACAAAACGAAAGGAAGAAAGAGATAAGAATGAAATCCAGTTAGCTCATCAAAAAATGACAAATTTTTCATCACCTCGATCCTTGACTTAAGCTCTTTTTAGTCCCTATGCGTAGGATCATTTGCCTAGAATACAGCCTGGTATGATAGTATATATTACAATTTAACTTCAAGCATGTATGTATCCTACGTTTGTTTCGAAAATATATAAAATTAATATTTATATGTCCAAGCTATGTATTGTAGTTTCATCCATATAGTTCACTCTTTTGTAGGGCGAATCAATTATTTGTTGGGAGAGCTAGTCCGTACGAAACATATACAAAGATTTTGCCAAGTTTTTCTAGGAGGGACAGCTATTGCAATCTGTTGTATCTCGTGTAATACTCGAAGCACCCGGACAAACACACTTCATATCTCACGTCTAATCTCTCACTATAAATACTCGAGTCTCAGGTTAGAAAGTATTAGTTACTGAAATACTGCAGAATATATATGAAATATGCATGTTAACAACAACAGGAGGATATTAAACTAAGATTTTTTGTTATATTTGCGCTACAGGCTTCTGGTCTTTATAGCACGAATATTCGTACCACTTTCCACACTATATCGTTGTCAGTTCTGCATTGCTGCATTTTCATAAATAATACTCAGCAACTCGTTCATCATTTGTGCAGCGGTCTACAGCCCAGAAAGTATAGCTGGAACAGATGTACGTTTTTACACGAACGGCAAATGGTCTTGAGATTGTAACCATGACGGGTCGTAGCTTAGCGTCGCTACTTATATGGTACGTACCGATTCGGCTGACACCTTAGACGTGACGTAGGGCTTGACACAGTGTAATTTTAATGATTTATTAACGCTGTTTATCTTCAGGGCTTAAATTATCACTAGACCATGCTTTATCGAGATACATATGAGAATTGTTTTTTCTTTTCTTATTTCAGCTCCTCAATCCCCACCTGTTCCACCATGTAAATTAGTTTTTGGGACAACAAATATTCCCTTTGATCGCTTAATCAATATCCTTGCTTCAACAACGCGGGACCGGTTGAACTGTCAACTTCTCATGATCACCATTACCCCGCGCGGCCCGCTCCATCAATGTTGCAACGGAATCATGATGTAATAAAGCATCCTGGTACCGGTGCCTCTATCTAGCCTTTAACTTTTAGTTTGTTGATGAAATCGAGATGCTTGGCAAAGTGCTAAAGAGCTCTTATCTCTCCTACACAATCGATGCATATTCAATCGTAGATTGGTTGGCAATCAAAGCAGTTAACTATGGCTACTCTCCGTCTCATTTGTCGAACAAAAAAACCCCCAAAAAACGCCAGTATACCGGCGAAAAGGACAAAAACCGGGGGAAAGTTCCCCTCCCGCGTGCTTACGATATCGGACCGCGCACTTGGGTCAAGCTGGCGGAGTTTTTATCTCAACTGCCTGAACCCACGTTCACGGTTCCTGTCGACTTTTTCAATATTCTGGAGGATGCAATATCAGGTCGGGAAGAGGTCGCAGCGGCATACAAAGGCGATACAGGCCACGCGTTTTGTCTGGAGCAACTCAAAAGAGTTTATGAGCTTCTGCTGCCTCGAAAAGCCCAAGATCAAGATCTTGCGGAAGATGGTTAGTAATAGAAGTCTATTATAGTGCGGATACTGCAAACTCACTCAATAACCACAGATCCGTTTATAGAAATATGGAAAAAACAAGCACAAAACGCGGGTACTAATGAACTACGGGCACAATTCCGTGACGAGCACCTCGAAAACCTCGAAGAATACTATCTTAGCAGCTATTATCTGATGCTAGATGTTATCAACATCCGACGATATATCAATGAGCTGTGGGTTGCCTACGACAAAGGAGCTATAGATCTCGTAGCGGTATCTCTGGTCACAAATTTCGCGATTGGTTTGGTCCGCGACTTAGACAATGAACATTCTCTGCAGTTCCCAGACCGAGATGACTATAAATCCAAGGTGGATCCGTACTTTCTCGCAAAAAGCAAGCTGACCGGTTTCGATATATTGGACAAAGAAGAAAATGACTTTTTCAATATGAAGTTGGCTGATCATGCTGAAGATTTAATGCTAGGTTGCTTCTACACCCTCGAAAGTTTTGTAGCCTTTTATCCAGACCCCTTCGTTTCTACAGCAGAGGAGTCCAAGGGTTCCAGAAACGATCGGGATCGACTGAAAGATCTGGCAACCGCCCGGGAAAAGATGAAAGGCGACAATGCAGTTTTAGTCAACTTTCTAAACGACCTCTCTCATTTTGTGAAAGAAGATTCAGTCTACCTTGACGAGATTATGAACGCCTATAGGGCTTTGATCTCAACACAACAAGTTGGTCTTTGGAAAGTGTTCGCTTTTCAAATTTATCTCGATATTTTTCACATGTTAAATTCAAATATCTCTCGCCCCTATCTTGAGCTAAAGGCAGAGGTAGAAGTGATTGAGAAACGGATTGACAAGCACGAGAGATTCTGCAGACTGGTGGATAGGGCTGGCGACATCGGTGACACAAATGCGTTGAGACATATTGGAGAAGCAATTGTTAAGGTGAGTCCACCAAGGTCGCTGAAATTCGTACGATAACTAATGAAATTCAGGAGCCGAGTGTCCTTCGGGTATTGCAGCGTTATCCCCTTCGTTGTGGTATTTATAAACTATGGTTCAGGGGCGCGTTGCAGTCTTATGGAGAAGGCGTTATCAATATGACTGAGTCGGTGGTTCCGATGATTCAACTTTGCAATGCCCTTCACCTAGAAGGCTTACGCAATACACAATGGGAGGATCTTGAATACTTAACCGAGATTCATGGTTACAATGCTATATTTGGCGGCGACCCTCCTACGAACCTGGCAGTATGTTTTCACCAAATAGCTCGGGTTCTTTCAGGCGGAATCCAACGCATAGGAACCAGGCTGGAAGTTAAAGAAGCAACCTCGATAACTAATATCTGCCTTGACAGCCTCCCGCAGAATGGGAAGCGGCTTCAACCAGAACATATCAGCAACATGATCTTGGAGCTATTGCCAAAGTTAACACCAAGCGATGCAGAAGAAAATAAAACTATCTTTCTGCGGTCCAAAATCGGCGTCAAGGAGGTTGCAACTCGCTGGAAACGCTGGGGAAGGATAACCCCTCGGGAGCTGCTGGGGAATCTTGCAATAGCGTTGCAACTCGAGGTCCGTGCGTTTTGCTTCGATTATTTGGAGATTCATCGTATTTGCTGGAAGGTTTTGCGGGATATCAGAAGTAAATACGCCGCGAAAGTTGAGAAGCCGTATGGAGTAATCGCGGATGCCCGTCTACCAGATCTTGTCGCCCTCTGCATACGTGATAGGGTGATTAGTAAGACCAAAAGACGTGGAGACGCGATTAATCTGTTCGAAGATGCGGCAACATGCGTATTAAATAATCTTAATATGGGCCTAGGGGATGCATGTTTAAGAGGGTTGCCAGCAGATCCGGATCCCACTGCGTTCGACTATCCGACTATTAGTTTATGAAATTCCGGGATGTCTACAAAGTGATGAAAGTTGCACCTCTGAGACTGTGAAACTTGGATGCAGGTTGTTGCACTGTTTTTGCAACACTTATTTAGAATAGTGGGTAACACTTCGAAAGAATTGAAAGTTTTGTACTTTTAATTTTTTTATGAGTAGGCGGGGGAAAGCTCCCTACATAGCTCTTGGGTATAAAGTAAAAAACTAGTGACATATATGCATAGATTCGTATTGGTTTTGGGATCCTGACTGTGAGCAGCTAAATGAGTTTGTGGTAAGAACGCGATTGGTATCAGCAAGTCGAGACGAAATGAACCTGTGGATCCAAATGTATCGAGAACGGCGTAAGCACGACCCATCTATGGCTTGTGGTGACTTCAGGGGTAGCTTTTTTTTGTGAAAAGAGCAACTAAAAAGACTATATAGACTAGAAAGGTGTACAAATCTAGCTTGAGCGGCTTAGCCAGAGTTGTACGTTCCGAGCTGCCAGTTGCCCAACCAGCTAGCCAGCTAGCCAGCTGATATTTACCCCGTTAATTTAGCGGATCTAGCTGATACAGTTCTGATTATTTTGGCTGATATCTGAAATCAATCAACCAATGAGTCTTCTTGCAATCTCTCGAATCAGATATACTATCGATACAATCGCGCTGCCAATTGGATCAGTCTGATGCTCAGCTCAAAGCACATAATACCGCAAATAGGTGTAAATCTAGCCGAGAATGTGTACTAATCTTGTTGCAAAATATTTCTAAATACTTAATGTGAAAAAGATTTCGGTCTCGCTACAAACCTCGCAAAAGCCTGAGTTTGGATATCCTCGACGGGTCCGTAACCGAGGTGTTGATGCATCGATGATGAAGATGCTATTCGACAGGCATGAATTTAGATTGTAGTTCTATTACGGGTTGGTTGATCCGCGGAGAAAAAAAGAGAGAGAAATTTAGGCACCATTTTTAGCGCATGTTTGGGCCAAGCAAAGCTGCACCAGGTTTGTTGTTTTCGCGTACGGTGGTTGGTGTATGTGCGTGCTATATCCTTCCATTCGTTTGTTCTATCAGCCCACAGACGGTATATTCTGGTCGAATAAATGGGCTACCCTGCCATACTGTTTTTTACGCCTGACTATTCGAGCTCGAGCAGAAATCACTCTCCTTAGGTTTGACGACGGCTTTCGAAGTCGGATAATGCTCCTTGTCATGAGAGACCAATAGTCAGGGGGGGTATCGGCCTCCATCAAAGACCCTATGACGGGTAAACTAGTTACGCATGACAAAAATATCTTGGGTATCATTTTTTACCATGTAATTATAACTTCCGGGCTGAATGCCATGGCGCCGGCGCAGACCCCGCCCAGAAATTTTGGGAACCCTCGATCTGAGACGGCGGTACAAGAAATTCCTGCCAGGATTCTTGGCGCGCTTAGATGCATGATAGTCGCCCGATTGAGGTTCGGTAAGAAGCAGACTTCAAAAAAGCTCGAGTTCTCCTAGTCATTTGGTCCACCATCTCTCAGCCCCACCTGCACAAACACGCTTATGCGTGGCAGATCTGATCTGATTGATCGATCCTGCAATAGAACACAGGAGAATATGACTGAACCCTACAAGGACAATTTTGACCATGCTAGCTAGCGACAGATTGTTTCGGTTGTGCGATTTCACGGGTTGCCCGATTTCACCTGTCGCGAGAAGTCCGACAGCTTGTTCACAAGGGTGGGCCTTTCGAGACTATCCACAGCATGAAGTAGTATAAAACTGGCTACGATCACGCCCTTTCTGAAATGGTTTCCTCCTCGTTGCACACCAGACATCTCCATCTTGTGTCATATTCCAAAATATTACTATTGTAACACAAGTCACATTGTTACACAATGAGGTTTACCTCGCTCCCCTTCTTCCTCGGGCTTTCTGCCTTCGCTTTTGCAAAGCCCGTTTTCCGGATTATCACTGGGGAAGATGGAAATATCGAAACTAGCCCTCGAGTTACCGATATCAGCCCCCGAGATCTCTCAGCCCAGCTTTGCAAGAAAGTTGATATTGTTGTGAATGTTCTCAAACTCAACAAGGCGACACCATTCTGCAGTTCCTTCTTGCATATTCCCACGCAGACTGTTTCCGTAACAGACGTTATCCCAACAACAGTAACCCAAACGGAAAATACGGTCGTTTATACAACTATTACCATCGTCGCTCAGACCAAGTAAGACCTCGTCCCTGTAGCTGGCACCAATATACTCTATATATATCTAGTTATAATAAGTAAAATGTTCCAAATTAACGTTTCGCGATAGCACCGCAACCATTCCAGAAACGCAAACTATTGCCACTTTGCCAACAGTAGTGGCCACCTCGGTCGTCCCCAGCGTCACTGTTCTTGTCCGCACAGTTACACCACCCCCTGCGAATCCAGTAACGACCACGATTTATACCATACCAGTCGCAAAGCGTGGCCTTAAAGCACCCCCCGTCAAACTTCCACCATTTGTAGCGGCATTCGCTTCATCCGCAATCTCACAGGCTTGCAGCTGCTTGTCGATTCCTACTCCCGTTACCACCACGACCATCACACAATATACCAGTAACACTGTCGAAACAACCTTAACCGCAACCTCGACCGATACAGCTCTTTCGACAGCGGAAACATCCGTCACCAGCACCGTCTATATTACTCTCTACGTGCCCACCACTACAGTCACTACTTCCGTATCTACCTCCACTTCGTTCACCACCTTGGCGCCCGTGACCCTCACGGTTACTATTAATCGCCCTCTTCCAACAGCTTGCCAAGGCATTATAGCTCAGGCAAATCTCTACAACGCAGCCAATGTGGGTCGAGATATCGGACCTAATGACAGTTTAGTACCCCAAATATATTTTGCGACTAGAGATGACTACACTTGGGGCCAGTGCTGCGGTTACGCCTATAACTTCCCAAATGTTGGTCTGATTTTCATGTCTGACAGGGGGGCTGCGGCAGGAGCGACACGGTATGCGTGCAGACCATGGGTATATTCAGATCAAATTAGTACCAATGTATCGCCTACCTGTCCCTTAGGAAGGCTCGGCCCTGGTGTTAATGCTGTTGGTGGTAAAGGTACCAGTGGCTTTTTGTTGGGCCCTTGTTTTGGCCTTAGCCCGGGTAGCTTGTAGGGGCTGATCGTAGACACCCCTATTAGAGCGGGCGTTACCTGACAAGAGGAGAGAACGAATTCTGTATTTGAAGAAATTATGCTTTATTATCTCGTATCTTTCATTCTTACACTATTATTATGTAGCAATTGTATTGCCTGCATTTGAACGAATTCTTTTAACGTTGTGTCATATTATTTTTTGTTGAATATTGTTCCTAGTCTTCTAAATTTAGATCCGTTTTGGGCGTAAAGATGTATTCAAAGGTGTAGAATAAAAAATTGATGATAATATTCTCTTCATATATATCTTCCGATGGCCGTGGTTATGGATAGAAACTCCAGTGTTTCACTCTGCCAAACCCGACAACACACTCAAGTGCCTAGGCCTATGCATTTCTTTTATTTAATAGTTACTGGCTTTGATAGAATAGAAGCTTCAAGAAACGAAATATCTGCTAAGCCTTTTCTGGCTATTCTCTTGTCGTAGGAAGAAGCCGCAGACATATATTCACTAAAGCCTCTTGCCAAGCAACATCCAAACATAGTGATCTGGAAGCAAGCCTTAATACTACAGCAATATACAAAGGCTTGGGCCAAAAGTTACCATACATCTCTTGGCATTCTTGGCAAATAGACGTCTCTCTCGGGGAACCACCGGCAACTCACCTGAATACCACACCAAAAAACCTCCAAACGTTATTTCACCACTAAATAATTTTTAAACCCAAAACAAAAACAATACAACTATTATATTATATATTGGGGATAATTTACGAATTTTTTTTAGCGGAAATCGTTGATCTTTTGGTAAGTTAGTTTTGGCTCTGCTCCGGGGAGCCTCTGGGAAAAGCCTCTCAACCGATGCCAAGAGATGTATGGTAACTTTTGGCCCAAGCCTTCGTATATAGACCACCCTTTGCCTCATAATTCAAATCACCTCAAAATTATTGTACCTAAAAAACTAATATTAATAATATTGGGTTTTTTTTAGTTTAATATTTAAAAGAAGTAGGTAGAATAACCAGAAAATGTATAATTTGGTTTTGACAATTTTAAATCAAATTATTATTATTATTATTATTTTAGTTTTTGTTGCGATTTAGCCTCATTCATGGTGAGAAGGTAGCCGACAATTAATATGTATTTTTTAATGGAGTGTATTTCATAGTTTATCAAAATTTTTACTCCATATACTTAAGTAAGTATGTATATAAGTTATTTTATGCAATTACTACATGTAACGATGTATCGTAATTCCTGATGCCAATGTGGGAAAAGACTGTTTTTGTACTCAGTCGAATTTTGAATTGCAGTTTAACCTCCAGACTTCCCGTATCCACCCGTCTTGCATCCAGCGAAGTCGCCTCAACCATTGTGTAGATATCGCCTCCTGATTCTAGCAAATGCAGGGTGGAATCGAGACCATCCTGTGCCATCACTGCTTAAGTTTCCGCCGTGGTTTGATGTCATCGCGTGCATAGAGCATGCTTCGATCATCAACTCAGTGGGCAAAAACCCTAAAATATTCAAATTTAATCAATATATTTTGGTGGTGGGAAATCCGAAACCCAAACAGAGTGTGAGTTTCCATATCACCCAAGAATTGCACTTGCGAGGCTACATGTACTACCATCGATTCTTCACAAGCCAACCTCGACGCACGAAGCCATAGTGAGACCATTTTATTTCCATTCATCTACCATATTGCTCCTAAAAATGCTAAATTAAACTTCACTCGTAAAGTAAAGAAAAAGCCAAGCTAGAGTTAAACCATGTCTAGAAATAGATAAACCATTCTTCTTCATCATGGTATGCGCCTTGGATCCCTATGCCGGAGATCTACATACCCCTTATCAAAAAAAAAAAAAAACCTCTCTACCTTCGGCGTGGAGACTGAGATCAAGGAACTCCCGATAAATGTTGCTAGTCTACCGGTTAGGCGAGTCCGAGTCCGCTAATAGGAGAAACTATTGAGTACAGAGATAGATATGCATAATAGCTGAATAGGATCCAGATATCAAATTTTATGCCTTGAAGTCTCGTGTTATTAGTATTTACATGAATTTCCTGCCCCCGTCATCACTGTCAAATCCCGAAATCGCTAGCCTCGTCGCTGGAGCTAATGTTTGGTTTAGGTGAGCATGGTGCACCCTTTGAAAGATTATGTAGTCATCACTTTTAAACTTTGGTATCGAATTATAATGATACTCTTTTTCCAGAGTTTCTATGGATCTCATTAACATTAGATTGTCAGCACCAAATACTAATATATACAAAATAATATATTAAAGAATCAAATGGGATTTTGTATTAACATTCATCCCAGAAGTACTCCTCTCCTATTAAGTAATCTTTCACTTTAGTCCTCAGATTAAAAGGATGGAAAGGAAGTAATTCGCATTACAGTTCGTCCATTTAGGCGCTTTCATTAGGAGACGCTTGAGTGCTGCTGCTGGCTTTCGGTTTTGTATTCGTACCGCTTGGGACGAAATAATCGGTTTCCTGATCAGCATTGGCGCCCAGGTGAGGTTTTGGCATCGGCTGTTCGGCCTGTCTAGCTTGGTATTCAGATGGATTTTTTTGACTGTTGAGAGCTACTGACAAAGACGCCTCAAAGTCATATCGGTTGGCCAAATTTAGTCTCGATGGTATCGCCGGTTGTTAGATCTCGGTAAGGGTAAGAACGATTGGGTCTGCTTCGAATGGTTTCTTTTAAAATCGACTTGATAATTCATGCCTGAATTGTTATCCCAGCCTTCCCTATCACCAATTTGATATCTAATACAAAAGAAAAGAGTTCGACTGTCAAGGCGGATATCTGACAGCTTGATGCGGAAATTCCATTCGTCATATTCAAAACTATCACTTGTAACCACTTTTCGGGCATACTCGGCTGAAACCTCGGAGGTCGTCTGCCAGTAATCCATTGAGAATCGGACTACAATTATGTGCGGGGCAAGGTGGGGTTCCGTAACGACGGTACCGACCAAGGCGTCCTTTTTTTGGGACAACTTGATTTCGCCAAAGCGGACCTCCCAGCCAGACTCACGTTTGTTATCGCGTTCGGGGAAATTGGCCAAGCTGATTTCCAGAGAGCGTGGAGGCTCCTCACTAAGATCAAGGCTTGGAAATGGATATTCCTCAGATACTGGAAACGGATATTCCTCATCCGATTCGGATACCGGCGAGCTATCTCTAGGTGGTGCTGTTGGTCTGTAATGTCGAACCTGCTCAACATGACTATCAAAATGTACAGCCTTAGAGTTGAGACGAGGGGTCAGGGGAATGCCGTCGGTACTAGGACCTTTCAAAGAAGGTTTGAAACGCGTGGCTTTTTCGCGCCACTCGTTCTCGTCTACTAGAACCCTTTCATCAGGCAGAATGTCTTCAAATGATAAAGAGCTATCGAGTTCGAAATAGTGGTCGCCGGGGCGTTCCTGGTTTGAAAGTTCTTCGCCCAGGGCACCTCCTTCGCTTTGAGTGGAATGAGAGTCGTCGTCAGAGTACCGCAATGAAACGAAAGCGAGTGATTTCAGATGGCCCGCGATGTGAGTTGCTAGTTTGACATGGTAGACAGTTCCCAGGTTCTCATCGGGCACGGAATCAATTTTGGTTTGGATATCCCCATCAGTTGTAGCGACAAAATCTTCTTCATCGGAATTATCGGAATCATCATCAGGAACCTGAAATTTGGCGTTTTTTGTTGCCTCTTTTTGCAGATTTGGGGAGGGTGTATCTGTCGTGCTTGACTCTTCAGGAGCCGAAATGTCAAGGCTGCACAGAGGACATATGGTAGGTTCCCTGGAAATCGACAAGACGTTCCGTCTCACTATTGCATCCGTCTTTTTTGCCGTACACGTACTCGCGTGCTTTTTGAGCAAATGCGTCCGAAGCGCGTTGGCATCTTGGAATTCCTCGTAATCGTGCTGATCCGAGTCGCAATACCAAACAGTCAATTTGTGAATATCTTGCGTCCAATTTATGGTGTGCGCTTCATCCATATGTTTGCGCCAGCTCCGCAAGGACACAAAGTGCCTGAGTTCATCGGCGCATTCCTCCGATATGCAGACATATGGCTCGAGATCCTCCTTAAAATGAGACCTCCACTTGAGCCTCCACTCCGTTTCGTCCTCCGGGACTTCAAGTTCTTTAGAACACCATTCACACTGAACATGCTTCCCGCCATGTTTGGGTTGAGGGGCTCGCGGGTAGGGGTTATTGTGGGCGATGGATGTCACGGTTGGTGGCCCAGAGACCGCTTCCTCGGCAGCAGGTTCATTATTGTACAGTCGAAAATTTTGAACGTCGAGCGCCGACGGATGCGTCACCGTCGAGACTCCGATCGTATGCGCATCGGATTGGAGGACGTTGGAGATTTGCCGAGCTCGCAAAACCTCTGATGGCGCGAACGTGGACTTTTTTTCGATCGCGATTTCGCGGTTCCGCGTCGGATCCAATTCTACACGCCGTTCTCGCGCCGGACGAGGACGTCGCCGCGTTTTCAATTTCTTCTGATGTTTCTGCTGATATAAGAGCTTGCGCCTCCGAAATGTAACAGATTGAGCCAGCTGGTTTAGGAATGAGTCGCAGATATCAGGATACAGCCCTTTGAGAATTAACGGGACGACCCGCTCAAAGAAGGCGTAGTCATCGTCAGTCTTAGCAGCCTTTTGCGCGAATACATTGACTCTGGAAACGAGGTCTGATGTGGAAGCCTTTCTGATAGCGACTCCGAGGCGATGGAGTCTATCCAAGGAACCGTTAATGCCATCCAGAGCGGCCTGTGTAGTCTTGGAAATATCCGCGACCTGCTCGATATCGTCCGGCTGCTCCCCCGCATCCGGGTCCTCCAGTCTCGGTTGCGCTTCCTTGGAAATCCCGAAATTTAAGGCTAGAAATCAAGCTGTGAGTCAACTGCATTACCTTGGAGAACACGATCCAACTCACCATGCTGAAGATTCCGCTTCAATGTCCCGAGCAATTGAACGACCAAATCGCGGATATCGGGAGTATTCCTCAAACGGCTGTCGAGAGAGGTCTGCTGGACGGCGAAAACGCCCAAGAAGCCGGCCCACCGGTCGAACCGCTGCTGGTGTTCGAGGACAACCCTGTATTCCTTGTCGCTCACTCTGGAAAACGCCAACAGCGACTCTTCGAAAAGGTGCTCGCAGTCTTCCGCGAGATCGTAGATCCATTGGTCGGCCTCGTCGCTGGTTGCTGCCGCCATGGTCCTTTCATAATGTCAAGCTCAGGCGCCGGAGAGACGCCTCCCCGCCTACACTCGCGTGGTGTTGCCCGAATGGCGTTCATCGTTGGGACTTATGCACGCCGGATTCCAGACAGGGTGAAAGCGGGGTCCCGAAGAGGTGGATTCAGCCCGACATCAGCCACACGACGAGCCCGGAGTTTTAACAGACATCGCGGAGGGACAGCGATGGGACCTAAACATCATCACCGACAGCCGGTGTTGGCTGTAAATTTTCCGCTATGCCTTACGCGCCTCCCTCACATCGTACCCACGCCGACACTAACGCAGACACTAAATTTCGTTCAACCCTCCCACTCTCAAGACAACCGACGGCTGTTTGTCACAGCGATCTCGATGGCGTCACGCTGAAGAGTCTGCTCTCCGTTTGGCCGTGTAAGCTGGCGGTCAAGGGAGCACATTCGCAAGGCAAGGCGACGCATACTTTAGATGACGAAGTTCCAGAGTGGCAGTTGTTCGAGGCAGTTCAACCGCTCTTCGCATCCAATTTGCGGTGGGAGCTGCGGCGACAGAATGTAGGACGGGTCGGTATTGATGCGGAAACGATCGGGTCGGAGAATTTTCTCGATTTCTTCAAGTACGAGATGAAGAGATTACCAGACAATGCGCCGGGCAAGAAGTTGTCTTGCGAAGTTTACGGTAACTGCATTGAAACTCTCACAGACTTGCTAGATCTCCTGGAGGGTCTTGTAGAAGAGCATGTTCTCCGAGACCCAAATTTAGGAGAGCCAGAAGAAATAGAGGGAAATGTGAGTTGAATTTTCACACAGTTTCTACAACTACGATTATTATCACTATTCTCGCGATACTCCAAATCAAGCTGAGACTGCTCTGATTTTTGATTGGACAATTGAGCTCATATCATTTCGAGACTAAAGATCAAGAACCCCAACCTACCGAATTCAATACTAGAAGAGCCATCGGCTGTCTCAACTTCAATATTCACAAGTATATATTCATGGCTCGGGGTCGACTTCGCTGTACCTCTGCGATCTCCACCGGAACCATTAGTTGATACTAGTTCCTCCAATTCCAAAGCTCAAAATGACTCTCCGCTGGGAGAAAACGAAGACCACCCGAAACTGCGGGCAATAGGGAAGGCCATATCCATTGCGCTCGAGGATGGTATGGATCTCGGGCAAACCTGCGGTGCCTATTTGCGACTAGAGCATACAGCTGAGGAATTTGCGGACGCCGTGGATGTGCTAAGCTCATTTAATACTTGCTTGGAGTCACCCGATGTCTCCGGTGGCGCCAAGCCGCACGATTTAACTTATGCTCTGGAAATCCCCAGAACTCGTTGGGAAGACGTTGGGCCTTCAAATTTTTCGAATTTGCTCTTCAACATACTACACAAAAAAATCAGCGGATGTCAAGCCGGTCAGAGAGAAAAGCATCAAGCGATGCTCCGGCTGAACGGGTTTCAATTGGAAGATAATCCGTTAGCTTTTGACATGTTCTTCCACCCTTGCCGGCGATCGAATTACTGGCAGGAAAGCCGATTCACGCCAAAGGGAAAGTGAGTTATTCTATAAACAGCCACTATCCCGCCGTTTGCTAACGTCAACTAGCCAAAGAAACCTTCAAAACTTTGCACGGCCGGAATTTGTTCACAACCTGTGCGGTTATATCGATAGGTTTCCTGAAGAATCAAATCCAGTGGTACTCAGCATCGCCTTTGATAAGACAAAACTCCTCGCAACTACTGCAGATCTTTTGGCGCATGCAGGCGCGTTACCCGAGAAGACTCTCGAGGATCTTCTCGGATGCGGATTCTTTCGTAAACCGACAGCCGGCGGTGCTTTCAGTCCCGGAGATAAAGCGGTTTTGACCCTCTCACTCGCTCGCTGTCTTCTTCATTTTTTCCAAGGTCCCTGGATGGAACGTCCATGGAGCGCGGAATCCGTCCGTTTTCTTCAAAGGAATAAGTCGACCGAAATATTGGATATACACCACCCTTACATTCGATACGTCCTGCCCGATGTCGTCGGAACGACGGTGGAACCGAAGTTTGCTAAATTTCAGAGAGTAATGCTATCTTTCGGCCGGTTACTTTTAGAAATCGAGACTGGGGAGAGGATTGTGATAGATTCGTCCTTAGAATCGGATCCGGAAGACGTGAAAAACACTCTAATGGACATACTGGACCTCCAAGAGGAGCCGAGGGGACCTTATCATCTGGCGGTAGAAGGATGCCTCAAATTCAAGGCTTCGCTGGCGTCTATACAGAAACGCGAACCAAAGCTGGAACTCGATCACCAAATCAGAAAGGTTATATATACAAGCGTAATCAAACACTTGGAGCAGAATCTCTCTTGCTTTCGAAACCACAAAAAGCTTCTAGCTCGGCGGAACCTCCAAGTCGCTAACCGATCGATCACAACCGCGCCGGAAGCATATATCAAGCCCAGCCTCCCAGCTCAATCACAGAAAGAAATCAAGCAGGAAATCCCAAAAAGCATGGGCACTGCTAATGCCTCGAACTACACCATAGGATGGGTTTGCGCGATTGCGATCGAGCTCGCAGCGGCGAAAGCCATCCTTGATGAAGAATACGAGCCCCTCCCTATGAGTTCTTCAGAGACAAATATCTACACCTTTGGGCGAATGGGCAAACACAATATAGTAATCGCGTGTCTGCCATCCGGTAAATACGGAAATGTATCAGCAGCAACGGTGGCATCCGAGATGAGATGGCATTTTCCAGATCTGAGATTTTATCTAATGGTGGGGATCGGCGGCGGTGTGCCTAGCGACGCTAATGACATCCGGCTCGGTGACGTCGTGGTCAGTCTACCGACGGGTGCTTCCGGCGGTGTCATTCAATACGAATTCGGCAAGACAGTATCAGAAGGCAAGTTCCAGCACACGGGCAATTTGAACGCCCCGCCCACGTTACTGCTTAATTCTTTAACTCACGTGCGGGCGATAAACACAAAACAATTGGGAGCGGTATTGGAAAAAACGATATCCCACGTTTGCGAGGTAGATGATAGATTCAACCGTCCGAGACAGGACGAGGACCGTTTGTTCAGTGCTAGTTACGAACATCCGAGTCACGAAAGGTCGTGCGAAAGATGCGATACGGGCAAGTTGGTCGTTCGCAAGCCTAGAGGGAACGAGTATCCGTATGTTCATTACGGTATCATTGCTTCTGGCGATAAAGTTATGAAACACGCGGCAACGAGGGATAGAATTGGGAACGAGACGGGTGCTATATGTTTTGAGATGGAGGCAGCTGGGTTGATACACAGTCTGCCATGTTTAGTCGTGCGGGGAATATGTGACTACTCGGACAGCCATAAAAGCAAGGAGTGGCAGCCGTATGCGACGGTGACGGCGGCGGCGTTCGCGAAGAAGCTGTTGGATCACGTGCCACATTTGGATGTAATAAATCGGCATCAGCACGTCCATAGCTATGGATAGTTGATTTTCTATAACGATAAGAAATAATAGCAAGTATAAGCTCTGTACGATATTACGTTCGAATTGGAACAAGCTTTGCCAAACCCGCACAGAACCCCCCCTCGAAATTCTCCATAGTAAGTCGACAAAGGCTGCTGTGACTCTAGCAAATTGAAGAGACTCGTGATCATTTACAAGTAGGGCATGCAATTGAAGTCGAAAATGACAAGCCCTTGGCTTACCATTATTTCTATTTTAATATTCGAAAGTAGCAAACAAGCGCCCACCGATATTTTACAAGCGGATGGACATGTCTTTCTGGTTCAACCGCAGTTGAATCTTCCCCACTTTCGTGACTTTTGAATCAATTGGGCTTTTTCTCAAAGAAAATAGCATCAAATGAGTATGTATTTGAGTGATTTATAATATTCGGTGAAAGCGAATGACGTGAAGCGGTCGGATGGCCCTGACGAGAAAGGTGGAAAGAAGTCTTATTATTTGTTGCGTAGATACTTACGAGACCATTGCAACCTCACGGAAGACCACAAAGAAGAAGCAAAAAAAGTTCGCGTCAACTGCAGAATATTCTACCAGAAAAATAAGCATGCTGTAACGAGATTTATCTTCGGTCGCAATAGCACTCGAACAAACGACTTGCGCGTCGAGTGGGAGCCGATGACTGGGATGAGCTACGATGGGGTAAATTCCCGGGCCGAACTTTCCACTTCACGAAAGATGAAGACGACCCAGTGGCTTATCCGCTCCCATTTACTGAGCCCGACTGGGAAATCCCCTTGGAAGACGCTCCAATCCCAAATAAAAGACCAGCATATATTCGGAAAAATGATCTTATCAGACAATTTGAGGACACTCCTCAAAGATTCAACAATGTTAATAGAAACCTCGGTTCTGAATTTAACCAAATACATTTAGCCAATAGTGGAAGTGCCTCGCAAAGTGGAAGTGCGAGCTCTGAATGGAGGGTAGTGGGACGTAGCCTTAATCGAAAGAAATTGAAGGCAGAACAGAAAGAGCAAGCTGCCCAGTGGCGTCAAATACAGTTTGGTAGCTCAGGTAAAGCAAGTAGCAAAAAGGTAGCGGGGGGGAATGAAAGAGGAATTCAAATGACAAGTTAAAACAATATATGTATTTTAGTTGTCATCTCGAAGTTGAAATTGATGCCATCTCTAAAAAAAAATATGTGCAGTATATGAGCTCTCTTTCTCTTGAAAATTTTAAACGGTTTCCTTTACTTCATATACTAAACCAATAAGGACTATTTGTTTAGGTATATTTGACTCTATCGCCAATACCACATAGCTACAGAATATGTGATGGGTGGGTAACCTCGAGGCTACGAAAAATGTGCAAAATCTTTTTTGTTCAGATTTCTTTTTTTTTTCTTTTTTTTTGATGCAGTTTGTATCTTGGGAAAGAAAGTAAACGGGCATTAGCGGAAAGTCACTTCATCATTGAGCTATTTTAAAGAAACCTACCTCATCAAATCACACTATGGTATCTAGTGCCAGCTTATCCGCAACCACCTTACTCATAAAACCTCCTACGTCTCAGAGATAAAAATTTAGTAAATTCTTTCAAAGGTCGATTGGTATATCTAAACAATACTCTACTTCGCCTAAAAGATGAGCATATATTTGACTATCGGGTTCGGTATAATGACACGACAGTCTTTTTAGTCTAACATGTCTCACTATGTAGAGGATTATTTTAGTGAAATCCAGCTAAAGTAAAAGGGATAAAAATCTTTGTGAAAATTTCTGAGAATTTAGAAGTTGCGTCGTGATAAACTAAACAATATGAAATGAGGATATCCGCTATGATAATGCCCATAATAAAACCCATGAAAAGGAACCCAACCCAGAAGCAAATTTTGAAAAGATAAAAAGAAAGCAAAACTTTATATACATAGACCAAATATACCTATCAGCCTTTTGAAAAATCAACTGAAATTAGATGCTAATTCCCTGAAATGCTATGCTATGCTTTTCAATTGTATGGCAAATCCTGACCATACACAAACGTTATAGATGCACACCTACACCGATTAGAACCTTTCGTTAATAAAATGAAATCAAAAAAAAATTGAGTAACAATCTCATGTTAAGAGCTAGCGCACTTTTTATTCTTGCAAATTAGACTGTCAGAGCAGTCGTCGTTGGTGTTGCATGTGGCTCCTGCGCAATGTCCAGCCCAAGAGCAAGTGGGAGTCGTAGTTGGCTTGCTAGGACTCGCAGCAGCGGTTCCGCAGATTTTGTTATTGCAGGTGAGATCACCATCGCAGTCGTCGTTCGTCTCGCAGGTTGCACCGGCGCAGTGGCCGGTCCAAGTGCATTGGGTGGTGGTGGGTGGTGGTGGCGGTGAGCTGCCAGCGGTTCCACAAACTTTGTTATTACAAGTGAGATCTCCGTCGCAGTCGTCATTAGTCTTGCAGGTTGCTCCAGCGCAGTGACCGGTCCATGTGCAAGTAGATGAAGGAGGGGGAGTAGTTGAACCCGAACCGCCAGAAGGAGCCGACCCACCAAACTTCTTGGTGAGGACGCTGTCACCAAAGGTTTTCAAGCTGTTTTGGAAGTCAGTTGCCGATTTAGCTTTCCAGTTTGCATTCGATGGTCCTACGACGGCGTCGGTTCCTTCGAATGCCATATATAGAACATCATGACCTTCGTGACCGTTGTTCCCGTTTAGACCGTCATTAGGAAAGCACAACTGCGCTAACGAGATAGAGGCCTCGCCTGTCGCGTCATTGTTGTCGCAGCCGTTTGTGTCACCCCAGACGGAGTAGAAAAGCTGGTTGTTGCATACCACTGCGACGAGGGCGAGCGGTTGGATTGTCCCTTCGAGGTTCAGGTGACAGGTCCCGAGTACGGACTAGATGAAGCACCAGGTGGATTAGTTGTGTTGCGCGAGGCTGATATATTTATACATTGGGTAAACTTACAAACTGGTGAATGCTCGTATCTAGTGTCTTGATTCCGTAGCTTTGGCTGGAAAGTGTGTCGTCAAAGGCAGTTCCACTTTGGAAATCCGTGCTAGTGCCTCCGCAATTGTGGGCACCATCACAATCAACGTCCATATCACCGAGTTCGTTCTTGCCGGTGAGGTAGATAAAGTTGGCAGCATCGCTGCAGTAGCCGAAACCACCATTTCCCTGGCCGTCTTGGAGATTGGATTTATTACCAACGTAGGACTTACAGCCTCCGTTCTTGACATTGTTGTAAAAGGTTTGGATACCCGATGGGACGGACCAGGCGATTGCTGAGCTGGCCATGAGAGAACCGAGGATTGCAACCTTGAACGCCATGATTGAAAAGCTCGTTTGTTTTATTCAACTGAGAGGAGCAGAATTTATAAGCTTTCAATCTTTATCTTATTATGATACTGTTATGAAGGTGGTGTGCTGGTCGGTGATAGCGAATATAGGAGATGAAACATTTGTCGAAGTGGACTTCAGCTGCCTTATATATCCAAACTCGTTCGCGTTCGCTCTATCGCCACCGCGATGCCCCAGACTACACATGATATCGCACTTGCCCCTTTGGTAGCTCGTTCTTAAATTTTAATATGTGATGCCTGCAAAAATGTTTCTCCACCATGTCGAAACCTTCTCCCCCAACCTCCGTCCCCTGCATTGCCTGTCGCTGCAACTGCGGGTGAGGTTATTTTCAAACATGCTTCCGCGGGTGAGACAGATCAAATTAGGTTCGATAATAGCCTTGTTGGACCCCGGCTCAGCTGCAAGCATCGGTTCAGGTATAGCCTCTTTTTTTATTGGCCCTTGCTTCCAGCCTCCGCTTGGCAAAAAATCAAAGTGTTGCGACCGTTACACAAATTGGTAGACGATATTTGGGGTTTTTTCAGGCTTTTGAGTTCAAATTACTCATCCTCGGACTCTCTTGCCGTCCCGTTTCTCCCCGCCAAACATTTTAAACACGCTGCTCTATGAATTTTATATGAGGGTATTCTCGATCATCCCGCGGGGTAAAATTGAAAATATTGAGCAGATGATAAATGTAAAGAATTTTTATCCCGTTTAAGTATCATCGATTTTAAAGTCACCTCAAGAAGTTGAATGGCTATTTTTAACATTGCACCGACTTGTTCCTGGGTTCGTGGAGACATGCAATGCACGAAACTATAGTTGAGGTACCGACGAACTTTAAGTTCCAAGCCAAGATGGCAATGCAGTTATACTTCACAGAGCCCCCAGACTGAATATCCACAGAGCTCTTGAGATCTCCATCAATCCGTACAAGCGTTATTTCGAACGCGAACTGCACTGCCTGCACGGCCAAGGACCCAGCTCGCTGGCTAGAAGTTCGTTCGCTGATTGAGAGCGAACAGTGCGACTGCGGGCTTCTGCCCTTGGCACGACTAGTGACCAACGAGCCCACATGGTTTGCATGCTGACATGCAGAAACGGAAACAACACCACCTAAAATTGGAAGCTGTTGGACAAACTATTGCACAAACCCTGGGATTCCCGAAGAGCCTAAAAAAGCGAACCTGGACCTGCAGAAAGATTAATCATCTTTGGGTCGATGTCCAAAAATGGTAGCACGGGCATGTGCGGTGTGGCTGATTAGCTAAGAATCCGACGGCTTGATGCTTAATGAGTATTCAGAAAATCCAAAGGCGGGGAAGCAAAAGGCAGAGCCATTTAAATTTATATCCTGGTTTCTCCGGGTCTTTGCAATTGAGTGATTATTCCGAACGGTCTATCATACTATCATGATACTATCGATAATAGTCTCGGTTCTTGTCATCTTTGCAGGTTTTCTGCGGCACGATTCAAGCGGTGTGACAAGTCAGACTAGGCATCAACACATTTGTTGTTGCACGTTAAGAACATGCCGCGCATTTCACAAGGCCAATGATAATGACTAAGTCTAGCAGATGGAATTGTGAGTATCAAGTTTGAATTTCGAGTTTTCGTGGCGCTAAGAGCATAGATGTGGCGGTGGCGGCTGGTGCAGCCCTAGCAACGCCCCGCAGATGAAATTAAGACTCATACATGACGAAATCAATTCACACATCATCGAGGCACCAGAATCGCATAGAACCATCGAATAGGACTGGTTGGTCTCGAGTTCAGAGCCGCATATTTCTCAGTATCAGTATATCATGGAATCTGATGAGATGGCCTCCATCTCCGAGCTGCCAACGGAGATCCTAATCGAAATAATCGGTTTCCTCTCTGTAAGTATCCCTATTCCTATATCCTCCAAAACTGCAGACTAGGGACCGTGCTCAAGGGAAATTAATGCACAGGGCGCATTGCATTCTTGCAGCCTTGTATCCCGGCGCTTTAACAAGCTTGCAACACCACAACTCTACAAAGATGTTGTGTTCTACTATGATGGAGGAGGCTTCTCAACCTTGAAAAGCAGACTGTTATCTCAAAATCCGGAACGGAACGTCAAATTCATTCAGACTGTCTCGCTTAAAGACATAAATCTTCATCCGGAAGCTGCCAATCCTAAACCTTCACTCTTGATTCTGCAAGAATTGAGGGCTATGGCAGACGAATTTGTCAAGTTTCTCAGGACGCTTGATCGTGATCGCTTAACCTCGATAAGGTACACTCATGACGATGTTGCGGCGCCTCGATATTATCTGCTCTTCATAAATTACTAGATATTCTTTGATGCTAAAAACTGCCATATTTCCAAAATTTTAGCATCGACTGCTTAGGAATTATTGAATATATCCCGGAGAGTTTTAGAAGCAAAATCAAACATCTAGAATGTGGAATCAGATGCACATCCAACACTAACGCTCATTGGTATCTGCAAGATCAGCTCGATATTGGGCCGACGAAATACAAGAAGCAATACCTAACTAGTTCACTTGAATCTATCAAGCTCATAAATGTGCATAATAGTCTTCAAAACATACAGTTTCTAATCCCAATGCTGGCCAACAATCGGGACACCTTGAAATCAGTTCATATTGTGGGCAGAATCGGGGAAACATCCTTGTATGAACATTTTGATAATAGCCTGATCGCACTCGAGTCCAGGAGACCCGGCTACCCCTACAAAGACGCCAAAGGTCTGCAAATTACGGAGCTAAGATTAAGAGAGCTATGCGGGTTGGACACGGTAATCAATAGTTTCTTCAACATTTTCGACCCGAAGCACATTACAGCATTCGAAATGGTGGACTGTATCAACTGCCCCGATTTTATCTGGGAGTTATTTGAGAGAACACTAAATCTCACTGATCTGACAATATTTGAACCGAGGAGTTCGCTAAGAATGACGGAGAGCACGCTGGCCCACTTGTCTGCTGGGTTGACATCGCTGCGCCTGCTCATTGGGACAGACTACCAGATCTCGGAGCCTTTCCATAGAGCGCTATATGAAAAGCACATGGACACACTGGTGAGATTGTGGATTGGAGCAAAAAGTAACTCAAATGTGAGGTTGAGTGACGCCCGACGCGTGCCGAAACGCAATAATACTACCGAAACGTGGAAAACAATACCTATTGAAAACGGGGAGGGGAAGGATGACCATTTAAGTTTGGCGCGATTGACCGAATTTCCAGTGTTGAAGCATCTTGCAGTGGCCTTAGAGGCTCCAAAAGAGTGGACTTCATGGGTCCCGATGGTGAGTCTCCGTGCTTTATCGCGTAACTGGTCGGAAACAATATGGATTCTTACTGAGCACGTGTTCATCAGTTTACGAAACTAGAGTCCATCACATTGTTGAATGACGTCGAACTCATGACTGAAGAAAATATACTCCACACCAAAGATTTTCGATCGGACTGGCTTAACTGGTTTTTATCGCCCTACGAATCCATATCTTCCGCGCCCAAAGTGATCTCATTTTACGGTGGATGTAATGTGCTAGATCCCGAAGCGACGCCTCGAGAGTTTCGATCCCACTTACAGATTCCGGGATTGACAGGGAGCTTCCAGCAAGGAGGCAGACGGGATATCAAGATTTGGTATCCAGATGTTGCAGAATTTCTTGGAGACTATCGAATTTATGTCGGAGACAATATTGATATTAATATAGCTAGTGCACAACAGAATACAAACAATATGTAATATATTTTGCCATGTTTATAAGTCTACAGACATTGTTTATTAGTCCTTTCTTAATCTATCCAGACTTTGTCGAATATTTTTAACACAAATTGGTGCCAAGATAGTGTTTTCTCACATCTTGGGGGGAATGTGAACACTCGATTTGATAATCCAGCCAATACGGAACTGGGTACCGAATATATAGGCAGTTCATTGATAATCACAAAGTACTTGTAATCGAATCAAGTTATGATCGGAGAGAAACCTGAGGATAACTCAACGCTAACAACCCCACAGAGTTCGCCCCTATAAAACTTGCTTACAGGGTTCTCTTTACAAATACTCTAACCCCATTCTCAATGGCCACTATCCCTGCGAGGAAAAAATTAAGCTTTGGCTTGGATTAGGACGAGTACACCGATACCTTCCAGGCTTGCAGAAACTGTGGTTACATCAAACTTGCTAGCTTTACTACTTTATAACCTAGGTTAAAAATGCCCTCAGTGGCAAAAACACCGAGGCAGGGTACCAATTCACCATGACAAGGTAGCCAACCGGACACCTCATCAAGGGACCTGGTCTGTGATTCTCATGATATGACAATACGATGTTAATATCAGCTATTTGCTGGTCCCAGGATAGGACGATCCAGAGTAACGTACAATGGTATACGGAGGATTCCTAAGGCTTCGGACCAAACCACAATATCATAGATGAACTCTCTGGATGTGAATGTAGTGAATAGAGGGGAGCCTTGTTTCGTATTGGAGAGCCCACTTTCAGTTATTACCTACGTCCATTATCTTCACGAATTCAAGCCTTGCCTCTGTGGGTCTCTCGATTCTCTCGAGGTCTTTGCAGCGTTATAATAGCGAGGAAAGTTAGATTCGCGCGATCGATCGGTGCCGGTAAATGCCATCCTTGATCACTACAGTCTGCTCAAAATTTGAATGACACGGAGACTGAGGTATATTTCCTCACGTACATCATAGTGCTTATTATATCAATATCGGAAGCGCCCGTGGGCCGATCGTCGAGACTAATAAATGTAACATCTATACTCGTACGGCTCGTCCTCCGCCAGAAAAACTCCAGGGGATTACACCTACTCCAATAGCTCATGTTTCTACTTCACCAACTGAAGAACCCCGCCGCAGATTTAATCAAGCAATTTGAGATTTGAAAACTTGGTTTCCGTGCCGGGCTTTCCTCGATGCGAACTAGGCTTGTGGCTGGTGCTGTGGTGTTGCATTCTGGGGATACGTGTTGACGTTGTGACCTTCCTTCTTGATTTCTGAGCCGACTATCTCAAGCCTATATCACTAAGGAAGGGGCAAAGTCGATAGCTTATTTTCGTTGATATTAATATTAAAGCTAGAATACTTGATTTATTCTTAAAGTCGAAATTCTCTTTTTTTTTTTCTTTTTTTAAACGTTTGTTACTTACGAATGCGTATCCCGCGATCCATATAGAGCTCCCGGGCGGCAATCTTAGTTTCCTAATCGGTACGGCCTACTTTGTTCGATTAACTTGACCGATGAAGGCAAATTTGGAAGCTCGGGATATCCTTCGAAGCGCAAAATTTATCAAAATTTTATAATTAAAAAAAGAATGATGACGCTTGCTGCTGAAGGATAGAAGGCGACCTCGCGATACCAGTCTTAGCATTTATTGTCTGACGAACCCGCATGTCATATCAATTTCATCCACCAGCTTCAAGAACATTCGTTCATTTGAAGATTTTATATAGTTAGAAGTTTCACATTAATCTACCTCCTCGCCAAAAGCCAAAAATAAGAAACGTTTCAACCATGATGTTTATTCAATCCGTATTCGCCGTTCTTCCTTTGATCGCCACGGTCGCCGCGGTCGATGCTCCTGCACCGGTCGCAAACGACATATCGCCATTTTACAAAGTTACTGTTCAAGCAATCAAAGATGATACACTCCAACAATGTCTCTGGAAACTTAATAGCCTCGTTATCGGTCTGCCTGCCCCACCCACTAGATGTGACGTGAATGACAGCGACCCACCAAGTGTTCACGGCGAGTTCAACAAGTACGGTGCAGGCTCAAAGTGCTTCCTTAGAGATCATGTAAGCATAGCAAAACCTCATTAGTTAGTTCTATGTTGCTGATGTTAACTCTCCTAAAAGGATCTGTCCGGCGCGATTTTCGACATCTTTGTTATCCACCAGGATGTTTGTACCGATAGCGTCGCAGCAGCTCAATTGAAGGGCAAACAAGATAACCTCCCTCTGGCGACTTATTCCGAACTCTATACTCAATTGGGAGTTTTTGAACGTAGCTTCAGCGGCAGTTTAGATATTCTGGACGAACAATTCTGCCTGGCGAGGATTAATCAAAAGTCGGAGACGTACTTTGGAATGTTCGAGCAGGTGCTTGAGCATCCACCGAATTATGTGTCTGGGATGCCGTTGGTAAGTTATCTCATCTCTTTGAAAAAAAAAAAAAAAACAAAAAAAAGTTAAGTAGTTAGAAGATACTAATTTGTGGATTTTTAGACATTGATGAAAGGTCTCACTCCAAATGGTGAAGATTTGAAAGAAGAGGGAAGGAAATTTTTTAGCAATGTCGTTGCGAGATTGGGAAAGACTAAGGCTTTGATGCAGAACTTGGGAGATAAAGAGCATATGGCCGTTGAGCACAACGGAGTCAATGCGGTTGAGAGATGTCTGTACTTCGGTGTTGACCTGTTGCCATTTTAGACGCATTGTCATAAGATGCGTTGTTGGTGTTGGAATATCCTTTTAGAATCAATGCTGGAGCCTCTAACTTAGATTCTGTTGTCGAGACCGAACTTACAATATGCTAATTTAGCAGGCCGAGTTGGAAATAGATGATCTAGATAGATTGATTTCTACTTGTTTGGTGTACTCTAGCCAAAACATTGAAAGCTTTAAAGTTGAGGTGAAGTTGCGGTACTTAGTAAACTAAGACACAATTTTTAACATAGCAGAGTGCATATCTTGTTTGCAAACAGCTTCTCAATGCCGATATAGCATCCCAATTTTGATCTGTCGTAATTCCGATAAATTCGCAAGGGTGTAATACAATCACGCAAAGCGCGCATGAAATTTATCTCCTCGCAACATATTCAACCTCATAGCCATCTGTTAAGGGTAATTCGAAACCCGACAGCCGAACACCGATGGGCTAGCTCTCGCAACAGATATTCGACGGTCATGTGGTAGCGAGTAAGCGACGTTATGTCTTAATTTTGGTTTCTACACCCTATGTCTCGCGTCCTCTTATACGCTCACGGATGGGATGCGAGGATTGTAACCTAGCGAAAGATTGGGGCAAAGATTCTCAAGTCAGTCACCAGAATGCTTTAAGAGGCTTAGCAAATACTCGTCTCAATAGTTTTTATGATTTAATACGCCTCCATCCATATTCTCAGCATATTTGATTAGATAGACATATCATCAAACATGCAGCTTTCAAGAATTACAGTAATAATATTGACGAACATAGCAGGGTAATATATTGTTGTCATATAAATTCCCTTGCGAACTGCCGTATTCTACTTTTGAAAGCTTTCATAAAATATATATCGCACTTTAAGGCTAACCCTCTTCAAATTAGAGTTGTGACTGCCCTGCCAGTTTTCGAATCCGCGCAAGCAGCTGCTGCACAATCACCTGCAGCCCAACCCGCCGCAGCCCAACCAGTGGCAGCACAGGCGGCCTCAGCGCAGGAAGCGTACGCACAGCCAGTGCATGCCAAACCAGCAGCAGCGGTTGAGAAACCATCCACAATCCGCCACATAAAGCCTGGTTCGAGATCAGGTTTGGGTGGACTAAGTGGACTCCTTGGAAACTGAAAATATTTGTCTCCTTCTGTGACCTGCAGTTACAATAACTTGTGTATTAATATAAAGAACCCACCGTAGCGCCAATGACGAAAGCTCATGTACTTTAAGCTACATACATATATATATATATATATATATATGAATCACGATTGATCTTTAGATTGAGTAGGCTGCAACAAATTCACTCGTGGTAATGTTGGATTTCCCAATTAGGGCTAGCTTTTTTCCAAACGCAGAAATTCCAATTTGCGCGACAACACGCGCAGCCTTCGACATCATCGCCATCCTCTTCATCTTCATCAACCTCTTTGAAGGAATATACCAAAATCAATACCTTCACCATGGCTTCCTCCTCCCAAGCCCCCAAACCCGTCTCCACGAGACTACTAAACATGAAGGTACCTTTCTCCCCTATATCCACCCTTCACTAGTTCCCGCTAACCTAAAGCCAACCATCACCAGTTCATGCAACGTCCTCTACCCTCCCAAACATCAACTTCATCAACCCCAAAAACACCATCCAAATCCACACCCCACACCCCAACCTCACCCTCCTCCTCCTCCTCAAAAACGAAACCGAAGCCCCACAATACCAATAACACAATCTCCCGCACCACAATCCTAGCCGCAAAAGCACACGAATCCTCCCTCCGCGAAGCAGCAATAGCCTCAACAGCAACAGGCACAGCAGAACGCTGGTCCCTCACCCTCCCTTCCCCAGAACGCGCAACCTCCTTCCGCGGTCCCGGTGAAATGGTAGGAAACGTCCGAGTAATAACAAACACAAACCCGTACTCCACCTCCTCCACAAGCGACTCGGAAGCCTCGGAAGACGAAAAGGAAACACAGACACAAACCACAAGACGATACTTTGGCGGTCGTACCGCGCCTATTCCCGACCGTAAAAAACGAGCACACAGCGATAGCGAGGAGGAATCTGAGGGAGATTCAGATACTTCTGCATCTGAGGGTGAACTCGCACGACGTGCTGAAGTGAAACGGGCGAAGAAGCGGGAGAAGAGGGATAAAGATGCCGATAGAGCTCTACGGAACTTAAAACAAATCGGAGGACGGATGGTTGTTCCTTCACCCTCTGCTGGGAGTAACAGTAGTAACGTGGAGTGTTTTACGTGTGGTAGAATGGGACACAGGAAGGCGGAATGCCCGTTGAGGCCACAGGGGATGGGTGGACGGGTGGTGAAGAGGGGTTTTGATGGTCGTGGGGAAGGCGCGCTAAAGAAGCAAAGGCGGTATTGAGTCCGCATGTCCTGACTAGGTGAGCCCTTATTATCTTCATTGATATATAATTAGATGTCATGGTGGGATCTTTCTTATAGCGGTAGTTTAGCATGGTTAGGCGTTTGGTTTGCATCTTCAAGTGTTTTGTACATAGATCATATAGTATGTAGATGTAGAATGGCTAGTTTTTTGATACCAGGCAGAGGAATACTCGGAAAGAAAAACGTTCATGGGTATATTGTATAATGCTCTAAAACTGAAAAATGAAAGCTCTCATCAGAGGGGTAAGCATGTATGTACAACGTAAAAATAAACAAAAGAAAAAGTTCAGAAGAAAAAAATAATCCCCGCCACTGCTATCAAAGCAGCAGCTAAACTTGTCAACCGTCCGGTGTTCATTTAGTAGACATTACCACATTAGACCGTTATATCAAACCCAAATGTAATGCTCATCATCAAGACTTGGTCTTAAGCTTCTTATACCCACCTTGCTTCTGTAAAGAACAGCCTCCCTACGACTGCGAGAACATGGCAATAGTGGTGGCAAACCCGTTCTTGTTATCCGCCTGTGGCACCAATTTCTTACCGTTCATCTCAACCATATTGGTCACACCCACAGTGTTGAGATTATACATAAAGAAGTTTTGGGTGGTACCCTCGATGGAAACAATGTCATCCTGGCAGGTATTATCCTTCAAACAATCCTGGCCGTAGTTTTGGAAGAAACTGTAAAGACCAGCACCGTAGACGAGAACATCCTTGGAATTGTTGACGCGGAGACCAAGCGCCTTGGCACATGTCGAGTTAGGAGACTTGTCAGCGCAGTCGTAGACTGGATCGTCATACGCGGAGTTGACGGCGTATGGGAGGTAGACGTTGGGGTTGCTCTGGTAGTATGGGGTTTCCGTCTGGATCATGCCGAGGAAGACGTTCTGGGCGTTGCTGAGCTGGTATTGATACATGACATTATGCTCAACGGCTGAGCCGTAAGCCCAGACTGGTCCTTTTTGTGACTCGATCAACATGCCACGGCCGCTGAAGATGGAAATTTGACTGTGATCGGCGCGATCAAGTTCGTGGTCGCTGGTCCATCCCCAGACGTTCTCCATGTACAAGGAGGCGGTTTTTCCGACGTGAATCAACATGAAAGCGCTCTCGCAGTTGTGGTTGATCTGAGTACCATCGCCGGAGGGGTTCTTGACACAGGTATCGGATTGGAGCATGGTTCCAGCGCTGCCACCGATACGGGTGTGAACATCCCACATGCCGTTGCTTCCCTGCTGTCCTGGAGCATCAGCGGCGTTCCACTCGATAAGAATAGCGCCACCAGCTGGACCGGCAGTTTCAATGATGAGATCCGAAAGTTCAACACCACCGACTTCGCCAGGCTTGCCGACTTCGACAACGGCTTTAGGGTTAGTAGAATCGGCAAAGAATGCACCCTCCGAGATCAGAACGGGCCAGCATTCACCGACAATCTTGGTGTTAGCTGGGATGTACAAAGTGGTGGTGAGTCTGTAGACACCATGGTCGATATAGATGACCTTGCCAACATTGTTAGTGATGAGAGCCTGCAGAGCTGCAGTGTCATCGGTTTGTCCATCACCCTTGCAACCATTCGAACGAGCGGAGACGATCTGGGAAGCTGGGACATCGGCGTATTGTGGGCGAGATCTCTCAAATATGGTACCATTGCTAGACAAAAGGGAAGCTGGCTTGTTTGGCTTGGGGGAAAGAGCACCCTGGACACGCTTTCCGCCGCTGGGAGAGTAGACACGACCTTGGCCCCAGCTATCAACGGTCATAGCGCCGGAGGAACCAGCAAGGATAGCACCACCGCTCATATCAGCGACGATAGCTGGAACGTTGGTGGTGGCAAGGTTGTCAATAACCAAAGTTCCACCGGTAACTGGCATACTGCTAGCCGAGGTGACAGTCTTGACACCAATTGGAGTATTATAGATCTGACTGTCGAGGATGAGAACGGATCCGACATTCTGTGCCGCAGCACCGCCAGTGGTCATATCAAGACCGACACCACAGTTTTGGATATTGAGACTCTTGAAGGTCCATCCCCAGTTCCAGTTCATAAGAATGGCGGTCTTGCAGCCGTTGAAGATGAAGTTACGGGTTGTGAATTGCTGGTTACCGAGGAAGGCACCAAGTTTTCCACCGTTGAATGTGAGATCAGACATGAAGCCACCAGACCCGTTATCCATAAAGATACCCTGGCTTTCAGTGTTGCCCTATATATACGTTAACATTTGAAACATGATCTGATATTTCCGTTGAAACTTACCATGTTGAACACAATGTTGATGAGGGAAGATGCCTGGGCAACTTGCCAGTGGATACCAGTACCAGCGGGGGTAGCAGTCAAATCAATGACAAAGTTGCGAACAGCACGGAAGAAGCTAGAAGATGATTAGATCATATCCAGAAGAACGAACAGATAGAGCAACTCACTTGTTCTGGTTGGTGTACCAATTGGAGCCATCGCTCTCGTATGGATCACTATCAATAACGGCCATTCCACTGAAGGAAGCAGCGGCCTTGAGGCAAGGTGGATTGACAGCGTCACCAACGAGTTGGCTGTAGTAGACAGCGATAATTGGCTTCGAGACAAGATAAGTACCGCTAGGGAAGAAGATCAATCCAGGTTGGGTAGTTGAAGAATCACAACCCTTCATGCAACGACCGCCGGCTTGAATTGCAGCGTTGATTGCGTCGGTATCATCAGTGGTACCATCGCCTTTAGCACCAAAGTCTCTGACATTTCTAAAGACCGGGTAACTGGCAGAATTGTTGTTGAAGGTAGCGAGACCTTGATGTTGGACACTGCCAAGCCAGTATGAAGATTGTCGAGGAGCTAGCGAAGATCTGGAGAACAGTAAAATATCAGTCAAGGAATTCTTGTATCGGAATCTCGTATATAAGAGGGAACTCACAATTTTGGGATGGGAATGGCAGTTGCAAGTTGGCCTAGAGCGCAAAAAGCGCCTAGAAGCTTGAAGAGTTGCATGAGCGAATAGTCTGTTTTCCTGTATCTTTTGATGAATGCTTTCTGTCGGAACCTGAGGAATTTAGACTATGATTTCTGAGGTTGAAAGATACGATTGCGAGAGTTGTGGTGATGAAGGAATTAGATTGTGATTTGATATCTTTTTTTGAAGATAATTGTGGTCGTGGTGGGGAGTTCGAATTCTATGGCAACAAAGTTTTGAAGGGTGTCACACAAGTTCGCGCCGCGTTGTTTCGACGTTGGAAAATGCACCCAAATGGTCTCAAGATATATTACCAAACTGGAATATATAGCAAGGTTACAGACGTCTCACCCTCGCTCAAGGAAATTGCTGTCTCAAAAATTCGAGAAGGAAAGAGAAGATACTACTTCAAGAAAGGAAAGCCAAGAAATTAATCTGGCTGCAAAGCTGACGAAGACTGTTTAATCTTTCGCCTAGAATATCCTGGAGAATACACTCGAGCTCTCTCTTTTTCAGTTCTAACGGTAGATATTTAAATTTGCTTCTATCAGATGACCGAGGAATACGTAATCGACTTGAAAGAAATGTATTTTCCCCGATGTATTCAAGGCCAGTGAATGGAATCGATCGTACAACGACCCGACGAGGATATAGAAAAGGTAATGAATGAAGCCGTCAAGGCACTGTGACTGTGTTAGAAGGGAACGAAAGACAGGCACGCCTGGTTCGGAATGAACGATCTACTCTGTAGACGACGAAAAGAAAAGAAAGGAAGTGGTCGAAGAAAAAAAGATTCTCCGAAGAGAAAAGAAAACGAGAGAGAGACAAAGAGAGTGTGGTGAAACCAGGTGTCTCTGTAGCGGGAGGTGGGTTGACACTTATATGTCTGGATGCATCTTAATACTCCCAACGGCTATATGCATGCACCCCGTCCTAAAGAGCAAAAAAGGCGAGCACCTGCACATACACTCTTCTTTTTTCTCGGGAACAGGAATATTCTTTTCTCCTGGGAATCTTCCCTATCACCCTAGCTTATGCATGGTGCTGTGCGTACCAATTCCTTTCAAAAGCTTAGCCCATCTAGCGCGCAAAGGCACGAGCATTCCGGATATTTCTATTTTTCGCTGCTCAAAATTCTCAGTGCGTGACCTCTAATCAATTCAAGACTTGGCCTCCCCGCGTATCCCTAGCATATTCGCTCTAGTCCGCTTGGCCACTCAGACAGTGCGAGGTGAGGCTTTTCCCTTGCCCTCCCTTCGAATAGTTTCTGCTGCCTTCTCAATCTGCAAAATATTGGTTCTATCTACCGCCCAAGCCAAATATAGGCGCGAGCTTCTCCCAAGTTTAGCTACACACGTAAACATCAGTCAATGACTTTTGGAGTCGAGTCGTGAGAATAATAAGAAGCCCGAATTATAATGCTTAATCGCTGCCTCTGCACGGCGGTATCTGGTGCAGCAACGCAGGCCACTAAGATGGGACGAAGCCCCTGCCATCGCGAAATACGCCGCACCCCGGTCCGTCCCAACTTGGTTCTCCATTTGCACACCAGCCAATAGCTCGCGTTGCAACCCCTGCCACTCTTGAATTTGAGACGAATCGGGTATCCAAAACGACTCGACTGAAACCCCTTTCTTGGTCTGGAAGTCTCCTCTTCACACGTCACCTTGCACTTGTACCTTTCTTTCTTTTCGGTCGGCAAGATGAGGCGATAAAATTGCTTTTGAGCCTCCAACGGTCTTGACGAGTCATTCTTGCGATGCTCCCAATTGTGGCTGTTCACGGGGCGGGCATCTTAAGATCTTTGTTATGCTTTCTTGGAAAAGCAAACCCGTGGATAGCTTGGTTTCCAATAAAGAAGCCTCAAGGCAATGATCACGAAACATGCTCACCCAGCCGGCTCTGTAAGGGGGCTTCAAAGAGGGGTTTCCGAAGGGCGAATTACCCAAGCGAAAGAGAAATGCTTGGCTCGAAGTGTCTGTTTAGCTTCCAGGAATTCTAATCTTTTGTCCCTTAAGCTTTTTTCCTCATTGATGTTCTCGTACGAGCCAGCTCCCGAAGCCAGGGCATAAGGCGAATCTTTGATCGATTTGCCTAGTCGACATTAAATATGTTGTTTGCTCAGAGAATGTATATCTCTTCTCTTCTCACATCCTCGAGTGAGCAGTTATCAAAGTCCTGAAATCTTTCATTCCTGCTTGCCTTTTTGTTGTAAGAGGAAAAAAAAAAAAAAAGCGAGCTTCGTTGAGCTGGATAGATAGGCTGGTAAAATCGCCAAGGTTCCTGAGCAGCCAAGTCCACCCATTATTGATTACTTGAAAACTGAAAAGGAATCTTTCGCTTTATCGTACGCAAGACTATGTGCTGACATTTCCCGTCCCCTATAATTGCTTCATCGCAATTGTCTACTATTAAAATACCATTTTTCTATATCCAATATCTGAAAAGAAGCACCTTAGCCCCATCTTCCCGCGGGGCAACTCCTACCGCATAACCCCTCTATCCGAAACCCCACCCTCAAAGCAAAAGCCGATCTTGACCCGATTCCAGGGTTCCCGGGCCAGCCCACCTCCTAGGATCAGGATAATCGGATCACCTGCGAAGAATAACAAGAATCAACAAAGGAGAAGTCGATCACCCATCAATCTTCCAATTGTCCAATAGCCCCTTTCGCTATCAGGCAAGCGAAACACATTCAAACGGGAAACTCGATACCTCCATCTCGACATCCTTAACTTCCCTTTCTGAAAGCGTCACGTCCAATCGTTCTGATTGCGCGATATGATGGGGAAACATACGTGGACCCTGAGAATCATCATATCAAGAACATCGAAACGGTATGGATAGCCTGGCACGGCAGTGATTATTCGCGACGGGATACTAGATGGGTAGACGGCAGAGGGTGATCACCTGGTTACCACGTTTATACGGTGGAAACGCCGAGAGAAATGTTTCGTGATCAATCGATGCGATGAGTGATTGGCCGCTTACTTTTGACCCGATGCTTGTGATCCGAGTGAATACTAAATTTTTTGTCGGGGCTTCGTGTTAAATACAGTCCGCCATTGTAGCCTTAGAAACACCGTGACTGTGCTTTTACAAAGTGCGGTTGGTTATTTGACCTGTGTGCAATCTAAATCCCGAGGAGCTATGCATGAGAATTTGAAATACAACACTAACGAATGTGAGTCAGCTATTGGACTAGAGACCGGACTTGTGAGGCCAGCAGTTTTCGTAGACATGTACACTTGACAGCCTTAGCTATCGTAGTACTACCAAACTGAAAACAAACTAAAACATATGGAGAACAGGAAGGAGCAAAGAAAATTCTTGTGATTATGGGGTGCTTAGAATTCCAGTTTATTCGGAATCCTAGGGAGTTAGTCATGAAAATTAACATTGATTTCATTCTGAAATCCTGTATAAAATAGCTTTACATTTTAGTTGTTAAGGTTGCAACCCGTATAATTAAAATTCTAGGGAAAGAGGCTATGTCCTAGTAACGTTAATAGAGAGGACAACCACCGTTAGTAGCTACAGAAATTTAAGCAGCCAAGACATTTTACGACGGGAAGTACGAGTATTCTGTCTCGAATAAAAGGTAGGATATGATAAGTCTCGTCGCCAGCGATATGATATAGTTGCCACATTATTTCCTAAACCGACTGTGTAGTATGCTATCGTAGCCTCTTATACCCTTTTGTACAATTCGGTGAAATATTAAAACCGCACATACCTATTTTAATGTATACTTTTATAAAACTCAGATTCAAATCGTATTCAAAACTTATCCTCTTCCAACATATAATATAACCGCGTCCGAAGGTAGGCTGATTAAAACGAGATGAACCATATTTATTCATCACAAAAATGTTTCGGAATGTGTAAATATTCAATAAGCATACGAGCATATGGGATACGGGATACGGCCTCAAGTATGATTGTTTACTAGCTAGAAGAATGGGGAAATATTGCAGTCGCCATTTCTCTAAGACGTTACTAGTATTAAAGAGCACTCCTTAGCGAAAACTGGAGGTGTATCTCTCGAACTTCCTCTCATAAGTAGATCAGTGGTACGGAATTTTCTTGCGCACATGGTGTATTAATATGCTAGTTTAGGCCTAGACGCTTGCTCTCGCTATTCGAAACATTGAAACCTTGAAAATTTCGTAGCTAGAAGGTTAAGATGTCAGCAGCTCGCAAGGTGTACGTGCTAGCAGTTTCTTTCATTTCTGCCACAGCAGCCGGCAGGGCTGTTAAACTGATATTCGTATAACTTTGTTCGTCCCGACTATCCCGGTACTGCCCAGGGTGAGGTTTTCGATCACCTTACTATTCTTCTTGCACGGCTGCATCTGTCATCATCTGGAAAGCAAGTCTCGCTAAAAGGTCCACAGAAAGGACCTCAAGGTAGCCTCGAAACTGGCTGGTCCCGCTGACTCTGAACTGGGGGAGCCTCTGCATGCAGGGAACAAAAGCGCAATAGAAATGTCACGCCGCACAAGTTTAATTTAAAAACGAAACGAAAAAGACTCTAAGGCTCGATAGAGAATGGGATATTGATATCATACCCGTGAACACATACATGCGCAGTATCATTTTCACTAATCAAGCTTGTCTTCTTCATGAATGCGCTTTAGATCAGATAGCTGGAACCTCATAGAGGCCCTTGAGGCGCCAAGGCGGGATATTCCGTTACACCAATTCGTCCCATGTTCGCCAACGGAACGGCGGCTTGTTTCGACGATGCAGCTGTGCATGAGATGGATGCCCTAGTTCTTCGGGAGAGAGATGCATGATTCCACTGACTAGATATTTGAATATGCAAAAATTGGTTTTCGATACAAGTCTCGCTTGTCGACGTCGAGGCACAGCTTGCGTACATTCTATAGCATTCGAATACCACCTTTTCAATAAATGTCGATTGAACAAACTATATGCACATGACAAAAGTTGAATCTGCAAGATCTTTGGTATGACAAACCTACTAGGATGTGACCGTGTATGCGTTGCTTGTTTCAACCTTAACATAGAAGTGCATTCGGACCAGCCAATTTAGCCAAAGCCGGTTATACAGGACTGAGATCCCGAAAACCTAACGTTGTAAACGCATGTCGTATGTTCCCTTGATAACAACATTGCAAGAGTGAATATTTTTCACTAAAAATAGTCACGGCGGAGCTTTTATCCTCGTTAATGTAGTAATTAGCCAAGGAATTGGGCCTCGATCTCTAAAATCGTGGCCGGTTCGGTGTATAAAAACTGGGACGCCAGATCTCGGATCCACATATATATATGAACAACCAGTTATTATATTATTCAGTTACTAATTCAATCGTAGTATTCTACGAGAGTCTTATATCAACATTTCCAAATTTCTCTTTAGATTTCTCATTAATAATACTGAATTATGGCACCCGTTAGCACCATTCTCACTGGAGCCATCATCGTCCCACTCGCACTTGCAGCGACAACTACAAAATCACTCGCATCAGATGTTCAAACTCTTTGGGGTCTTGTGAGTACCCACCAGTAACTTCCATACTGAAATCAATAACTGACAATATAATACTAACCCAACTAAACTTACATCTAGTGTGGAGGTCTCTGCGCCATTCCGACCCCATGGATTAAAACAAAGTGCGAACCTGGCACGACCTGTGTCGTAGATAACGATTACTACTGGCAATGTCTCCCAGCTGGCACCGCTGCCGTCCCTTCCGGCACGCCTACCTCCACGGTCGCGATACCGATCACCTCTACCACACTAGTTAAGATCACTACCACGACCAAGCCCACAACCACCACGATTCCATACGCTATAGATACGACCGCTAAGGTCACGACTCCATCTCCAACACCATCAGCGTACGCAAAGCATTTCGAGCAATGTGGTGGAGTCGGATGGACGGTATGGATATTTTGCTTTACTTTGAATGTTTGGTGGAGTGTTGGCGAATACTAATCGATGGCATTTAATAGGGGGCGACTGTTTGCACACCACCTTACACCTGCACCGTCGCAAATGCCTATTTCTCACAATGTCTTTGAGTGATTCAAAAATGCGAACACGCACTAAAATTATGAGAATAGTGGTGGATAGATAGAGAGATAGAGAGAGAGAGATAGAGAGAGGGAGATAGAGAGATAGAGAGAGAGAGTTGTATAAGGAGTTAACGTGGGCATGGGAAATGCGTATTGGAAATATTTGTATATATGTTCTTCATGCATTGGAAGGGTGTTGCAAGTTTGAAGGAGGATAAGGGTATCTGAGTGTCTCACAGTTCAATTACATTATCTGTTGCAACTGATATATACACTATCATACGAGATGGCACCAACAGTGACAGCTGAGTATTAACTTGTGCACATTGTAACCTGTAATCCTAAAGCTAGGAATTTGGGAGGCAGAGCGTTCGGTGAGAAAGGCCCCTTGTTACACAGACATGCTTGCGTTCGCGGGTTCGCGGAGTACTGCGGGGACGACAAATCAACACGTGTAACTTGGTGGAGACATGTTGACATCTGAACCGACCAGGAATAGTCGGGTTTCTGGTATTATGATGAAATTAAGGTCGTTCGTCTAAGACATAGCGCGAATTCACATCTCGAGGGCACTCGGAAACAATTTCAAATGGCTCACCTCTAAAATTCGCTTTACCTAGGAGCTAATGGGGTTGACTAATCAAAAACCGGAGGAACAGCGAACGAGAATGTAACCTTAACCATCAATTTTTATGCACCTTGGTCTCGCTGGCCAGACTCGATGCACCTCTTATCATGAAGTGTTATGTCGGTTCAAGGAACGTTATACTTAATGATTGAGCTCATCGAATTGAGTTGCTAGTTGTGGGATACTGCCTAGCACTTCGGATAATTCCGGGAAAAAATTATAGCCCTATAGGAACGGTCTAGTTTTCTTAGCTGACTGTGCAGCTGGCTTTGACCCTTTTCGAGTCTCTCAAAAGCCTTCTGAGCATGGTCTTGGCGCCTTATTTGGAATTTTGAAACTGAAAAATTTAATATTGAATTAGCAACGTTGAGATCCAAGCCAGAACAATACATCATTCTGGAGACGACTCCACACCCAGCAGCCAAAAAAATTTAAGATTATTACTTATACCAAGGCTTAAAGCCTTAGTTTTGTTCCAAGCGGACCAATCTATCACACCGTCGGCACGGAAATCGCGATCTGCCATGTATCAAAGTTACACACTCGACGTCTCAGGGTCCGCGAAGCAGCTGGCTGGGCATGTCTCAAGAGGAAAGGACGATGCTACCAATATATCTTTTTCCTGCTCTTCATTGGTGCACACTGCGAAAAGCATGGTCAAGCGGTGCTTACGTTAAAACCTATCTCCGATTATGTAATCCGTCAGATTCCGGTATTTCCACATGTGGTGTAGACGGTACTTGGGTTTCGAATAAGCTCCGTGTACCTCTTGTCGATGAGAGCGGGGTGTCTTTTTTTGCTGGAGATCACAACTTCACTAGATTCAAGTTTTCGTCTATAAAACGGGACCAGTTACTGACACGGTGGTACACACTCTTTTATACTGAACATATAATATTTTTCCGTGTCTTCTTGATTTACGATTAACCTTTGGGCTTTTCTCAACAGAGCCGCATTTTCAAGGCGAACCCATTTGCCAATCGTAATCCCTGTCAGGCGATTGGGCACAAATCGCCAAAAACGGAATAACTTCCAAAGCGCTGACTAATTTGCCCGGCTTAGTCATTTTGACCTTTCAATTTCTTGAAGCTCAGTTTTGCCTGAGGACCATATATTGGAAATCTTCCTGACACCTTCGAAGCTGCTTGTATACTAGAGATATCTCCACTGGCAGTATTTTCTTTTTAAGTTTATTTCATCTGGGCTGGTTTATCGGATGCGAGTTCTCGATTCTATACATTTTTAAGTGGCTATTTCCCGAAAATCCGAACGAGGCCAGGCAAGCCATCTCATTGGGCACATCTCACATCAAATATTTACACCGAGGTAGTAGGAATAACTAAAAGATGGAAACTTTTGGGAGCGCTGGGGATAGTCTCATGATAGACTATACGGATAACAACCTTATCCAATTCTCATCGGAGGACTTTGATATCGATACTTGGCTGACAAGCTTCAGCACCACCCTGCAGACACCAAACGAGCAGCTGCAGGCCCCTGTTGATGCATCGAGCATCACTCCACCGCCCGAGATATCTACGGGCTATCCAGATTTCACTCTCGGTCCAGCCGATGTGCAAGATTACTCGCTTACTAACAGCCAAAATGAGCTCATGTCATTTATAGAAGCCTTTCCTTTTACATCGCAGGAATTCGCAGGGTATCAATTGCAACCGCAGCTACCTCTACCAGAGGTTGGAGACGTGCCTTCGCTCAGTGAACCATCTCCACCTTCGATAGACCTGAACCGGGAAGCGCCAGAACAGTCTGTAATACTTAAGCGATACGTGAATGCATCGTCCGAAGACGAATCAGAGGCTCCCTTCTCGGCTATCCAGCGCCATATCGATCATTTGGGCTCTAACCCACCGTCACCGGTATCAATGGACTTTCGCACCCGTAGTTATGCAGGGAGGAAGCCTAATGTCGAACACGATAAAACAGACTCATCTTCAATCCAATCCAATTCTTCCAATGTTAGTTGGATGACCCGTGCAGACTGTCTCAGGGATATAGGACCTTTCCAGCCGGAAGACTGGTCCGCCTCCCAGCACGCCCCCAGTCGCACACCTAGTATACGCTCCTTCCGCTCTTCCTCGTCCGTAGCCTCAGACGTCGGCTCGATCCGTACGACCTCTACCTCATCACGCGCGCCCAGCCGTCGAAAGCGCACAATGACAAACAACCACAAAACCACACGCAAGACGCCTAAATCTGAGAACCGCTTCTTCTGCACCTTTTGCGGTACTAGCTTCTCTACAAAGTCAACCTGGAAACGACACGAAGAAAGCATTCACCTCATGCTCAAAACCTGGACGTGCACACCCCACGGTGTGATGGTGAATCTACCTCCCAAATCCCAAGGCCACGCGGGAAAGGACCCTTACCGCACCTGCTGGTTCTGCACGATTGATAAAGAGATATCAGACGTCCCCTTCTCATTCGGACAGAATCACCATCTCCAGTCAGCAAGAGACGTGCCGGATAGGTACCACTCTATGACCTGCTTCTCGCTCGAACAGCACTGCTTCTCTCACCCTAACGCCAGAACATGCCACGATAACTCTCAAGCCGAAAAAACGTTTATCCGCTTTGACCATTTCGCGAGACATCTGCGTGATGCGCATAACGTGCAGAGGTTGAAAAGCTCGATTGAGGGAACCCATGAGAGCGCGGAGGATCCGTTGTATGGTGTGTTTAACACTTTACCGGGTCCGAAGCACTCGAGGTGTGGATTTTGCGGAGAGACGTTTACGAGTTGGAGTGATCGGGTTCACCATATTTCGCATGAATTCTGGTGGAAGAAACGGGGGATAGATGAATGGAGTGGGGATTGGGGATTCGATGCGGAGTGGGTGGAACGGTTGCAGGATGCCAGGTTACCAGAGGAATTCTGCACTAGCGATGTAGGGAGTGGAGGGGATGGAGATATTAACATGCAAGTTGACCCGGTTCAGCGGCCGGGTACGCCAGCGCAGATGATAGTTCAGGAGAAGGTTAAACCAAAGACAATGCTGATGGACCGGCTGGATACGCAAGGGGTAGATGGTGGGTTTGTTCGAGAATGTTCGAGTCTGAGTGGCCGATTTCCGTGCACGGTTCCGGGGTGCATCAAGTCGTTTTGTTTGCGGAAAGACTTGCAGCGGCATCATAAAACGATTCATGCTAATAAAAAGCCGGAGTTTCTCTGTCCGGTGCCGGAGTGCAAGAGGTCCACTCACGGGTTTACCAGAAAGGATAACCTGAAGTATCATATCATGCAGTTGCATACCAATCCCGACTCTTCATGCTTTCCTGCGATGCAGTTGATCCTCAAGACGTTATAGAGAGCGAATTCCCTCCTCGAGAGTGGAAGAAATGAAGAAACGATTGAATGACTGAACTTCAAGACTGTATATTATTGTATATTAGCGAAGATATAAATACACTTTTCATGATGGAATATATGTTAATAATCTAAATGATGAATCGCTTCTCATATGCTGTTTAATCAAGTACACCGCTTGTCGCATGCTGTCTCCTTTTCGTCAATATTCTCACAAACCTTCAACTTTTGTTTAATCGCATAAGTATACGTCCAATTGTCCTCGAAGAATATCGCATCTCTCATCTCGAAGTTTTGCATGTCGATAGATACAACCTCGGCATCCCCCAGCTTCTGAATAGTACTGAGCAACTTCGGCGCCTTGATATCTATTTCCATATCGAGTAAATCTTCATTCAGCAGGATCGTCTTGACGTAAATGTTTCTTTCAGTGTACTTTTCTCTGTTCAATGCAAAGCTAGCCTCTACTATATCGACAATCTTCTCGATACTGTTGATATCCACGACCCTGTAAAATGGAAAATCTGGATTCCGTGTATACTCCGGTACGATATCTGGTCCTACCTTCTTCATCCGTTTCTGAGTAATCTCGACAACATATGGTAAAATTAAGATTCTTTCTGAATGTACCGCGAGTTGGACCGCCAACGCAATCATATTTAGCAATTGTTCTCTCGTTCCGGACATTTTGGTAAGACTGATGTATCTACCCCTGATATTGGAGTAATATCCGTTATAATCCGACCAGCCGCCATACAGCTTTCCAAAATACGAACGAACAGGTTTGTCGATACATGTAAAGTGGATAGCGGTGGTCTTTTGGATCAATAGATCAATCTGTGGTTCTGTTGCAAAATTCTTAGATTCCCAAGCTTGATGATCCGACCAGGATTTAAAATCATCCTTGTCGAGTAGGTTGTAGCGCAGAGAAATACCACGGAGACCCTCTCTCAGTAGATATGTCGCGCTGACGCCTCTGTTGGCTTTATCCTTGAGCAACGCATGGACACTCAGGAGGTAGGCACGGTTTTCCGGTGTAGGTCTGGAGACCCAAAAACCCGGGTCAAGTTTGTTGTCCTCTTCCATGAACTGAACGTCCCAATTGTCATTTGTGAATGGGAGGACCCGTGAGAAGGGATCATGAGAGCCTGTGAAGCAGATATCAGAGTCGACATGGAGAAAGGAATATCCGGTTTCGGTGAGGTGTAAGGCGAATTCAATCTATAAACCCAGATACGCGTGAGACTTTGGAAATAAAGATTTAATCGGAACTGCAGAGCTTACCATAACGGTGGTACGACCACCACGGACCATACTGACGTCAATCCGTTTGAGGCCATCCGTTTCCATCGTCATACAAGGTTCGTCCAGGCACAGAACCAGGAAATTGGACGCTCGGCCCCATGGTAGCAATTTCTCGCGAATGTTGTGCACGTTCGCGAGCGAACTATTGTCGGCGACCGTAAATGTGATAGGACGTGCTTTATTTATCTTTTTCTTCAGATATTTGGTAATTGCGGCTGACGGGATGTCGTCTATCTGCGCGACGGGGCCTTTCGGGGAGACTTTGGATCGGAAGAAGAGAAACCAAGTGAAGAAGAGGAAGATGCCGAGGACGAGAAAGCGCCGGCGCATTGTGGGCCTCGACAGACGATGAATCGAATCTCCTCCAGGTTTATCGAGGAGTTAAGGAGTGAAGATGAAGGGGCCGCATCGAACCGTCAGAATCACCGAGCATTAGAGCCAGGTGACGTTTCCCTTGTTATGTCCGGGGACACTGCCCGGAGCTCTGTGTCTTCAGGGGAATCTCTCACGAACCACACCACAACACGATCTACTCACGATCGATATCCTTGCAACATGCAACTCAGCTTTGTGTTATCAATCGACTACCAAGAGTCCGGGCGGCATTCGCAACTTGCCGTAGAAAGAACCGCCTTTGCGCAATCTTGGTGGTCTCTCCCCCATTTCCTACATGCCGATTGGGTATGAAAAGCTTGTACAGAGCACGCGTAGTTGGAACCAGCCAATGCGACTGAATGGAGCATTCGCACTTGTCAGATAGCACTCAGCCGGATGGGAACCCCGCACTAAGCATGAATCTGGCGGTACCCGCTGAGATCTGGTTTTCTATATTTTCTTACCTATCACGACGCGACATTGAATCATTCTCTTTGTGCTCGCGGCATTACCGTAAACTGTCGCTTGGGACTCTTTTTTCGGAAATAATTTTGTCTCCAGAGTCCTTGGAAGCATTTCAGAATGGAAATTTACAAGAATTTGGAAGTGGGGTTCAGTAAGTATCTCTGAACGATTATGAATTTTACTCTCAATTCAGCAATTTTTGCTGAAATTCTATCTAGGCATATTACCTTTACCGGCTTCAGATCGGAAATCCTTAGTATTACAATCGCACATGCAAGACTATACACTTCGCCTGGTTCCCTCGCAACATTCCCAAGTCTGCGAAGCATTAAAATTCCCTTCTTCACAGCCAAAAGCATGAAAATGAACTTTCTGATCCTTTTCCTCAATGAGCTGATACGGTTGCACGATGATCAAGGACTGCTGGGCAAACTCCAAAACCTACAAGTCGACCATCTTAAAAAAGCACAGAGAGAGGCTATGCCTCCACAACCATTTCCATCACAGTTGGGCAATAAATCTGCTGGGAAGAACTCACAAGTCTTAGAATACCCTAGTCTTCACAATGACTCCATATTAGACCAATTATGGGATCCCGCTTTTCACCCTTCGCTTTTAAGAACCTTTCCCACCTCACTCATCGAACTCGACATCACTGTTGGACAGTTCAGCTTCCGTGATCACAGATACGCTGTATCTCTGGGATACGATACCTCTGATGGCGAGGAATCCGAATCTGAGGAAGATGAAGCCGAAAGAGCTGAGCATGAAGTATTCGCCGCCAAATTCGGGCTGGATACTAGCTACAAGCTGGCACCAAACCCGTACCTTCTCCACCATTCGGCTGCGACCCTTAAAAAACTGAAACTTGACTCTTCAAAGTTGATGGGAAGCCCAACTTTCCATAAAATCAAAATTTTATATCCCAATCTCAAGGAACTTTACGTTAGTATGACAGTTCCATCACGGTATAACACTCTCGTCTCCGATATTATTGAACGGTTTCCCAATCTTGAAATATTAACACTTATGGTGCCGTGGTTGTATTTCGATTTCAAACCGTACGAGGAATTAGGACAACTATCTAAGATCACAAAAATGAGGCTTTCCTGGCCCCGATGTTTAGATGAACCCTTGGACGAAGATGAGGACTCTCTATGGCGGACGATTAGTAATTGGTTGAAGATTGGAGCGGAGCATCTGAAAAAAGTTGCATTCGTGAAGCCGGACAAAACATATCTAGGAGAAGCTGGGAGGGTTAGGGTGTGTCGAATTAGTGGGGACTCGGAGCTTTGGCATATGAAGTGGAGTGAGGAAGGCTGGATTCCCCCTCATCTCGATGAATTGGATTTTAAGGATGGTCCGCCTTCGCATCAATTGCGGGTAGGCGATTTATGAGCCTGCTTGGGATATTGTAGTAATCTTGAAAACACCCGTTGGGGTTAGCGTCCAGTATATTTACTAAAACTACACGACTGGAGTAATCTTCCATCAATATAATTTAATATGGTAAAGTTTCTTGCCAGACCGAAGCTAAATACAGAGTATGAGTACCTGAGTGTTGTGTAAAGGCCCAACTGTTCGGACTGCTGACTCAGCTGGCCCAGGACCCAGAATCCCAGATCCCCGCACTTGATACCATCTAACTTCCAAGATTGTTAAGCAATTGAGGCACCAAGTCTCTCGTCTCGGTCACATTACTTGCGCCACCGAGTCCCGATGCAAGTCTGAACGAGACCTCACCATAGAGCAGCTTTCAAACGAGATTTTGTTCCATTTTTCCTCCTATCTACCTGCTACCGATCTCAAGTCTCTTTCACTCGCCTCAAACCGTTTCCGTAGCATCTGTATGCCAAGGCTGTTCCAAAGCATAAAACTATCACCGGAATCCCTAGAAAACTTTCTCAAAGGTGGTTGCTTCCATAATCGTGCTCACTGTGTCAAGTACGTATCAGAAACCATTTTATTCTCTTGTCTAATAGAAGATCTAACCCCGAGTTAGCCATTCATAATAATGACGACATTTGCCTAAGCACACTATTTCTACTATTCCAGGCATATCTCGCTAAATTTGAATGTAAATGACGAAGATGTCGCCGCAATCCTCACCGCCAAATAGTCTTTAGGTCTTTTCCCGACCTTGCGAAGCATTCGAATATTGTCACATTGTCACCGCAAACACAGAAGACAGTTCTTGGCTCAATTGATAGACAGAATTCAGAGATTTGAGTGTATAAAAACCTGAAAGTCTTTGAAGTTGAAGAATTTGAACTTCAAAGCTACATGGACGATGATTTTGTGGCTACGAGACTGCCGAGCCGGCTTACACGCCGCTTTGATCGTTCGGAGTTGGAGTGGAACCCAATAGAGATTTCTCTCGATGCTATGCGGACTCTCACATACCCTCCGGCTTTGGAAGAGGCTTCAATCTCCTGTCATTTTTTTACGTTACAGCATTCGCGTGATACCGTTGGTGGTATGTGGTCCGACACACCGAATGTACACCTCATCTTTCAGGGCTCACCGAACACCCTTCGGAGACTACAGATAGTCGCAGAGTGGATTCGCACCTTTCCTCAAGACCTCATCCCACATCATATTTACAACAACGTTGTCCAGGTGGAGATTTCTGCAACTGGTGATTACTTACATATGGCAGCGCTTTACGAAATCCATGAACGGTATCCAAACGTGCAAGAAATAATCCTCCGCGCAGATAGAGGGGTATTACATCTCTTAGAGAATATAAATTTAAATACTTGAAGCGGCTCACGATACCCTGGCCATATCGTGAAGGTCCTTGGAACACGGCTTCTTAACGCTGCACCGATCGTTTAGAAGCTTGGGGCGAATCGGAGGTGGAGGAGCTATTCAAGAGACGGGCTGGATGTCCTAATCTCGCAGAACTAAGGATTACCACACCGGACCGGAGGGAAATCCGAGTGTGCTTTTATGAGACGGAGTCTGACTAACTGGATCACAAATTTGCTGCTGAAGCGTCAATACACGACTAATCACGAGTGACTTCTTCACAACGTATTTACAATACGAACCTGACGCTTAAACGAAAACTCAGCATGGAGAACCTGTTCAATTGGATTTATAACCAAATATAATATATTTATGATTACAGGCATTTTGTATTTCATGTGCAATATAGGATAGATAGATATCTAATGGGAGAAGGTATAAACCATCCGGAGCCTTAAGCTTTATAGTTTTATAGGTCAACAATTGATTGCTGAACCTTTCCTCACAATATTCCTCTCCTTTGCGTTCACGAGTGCCGGGGCTGCCGTTTTATAGACAGGCAACGAAATATCACACAACACACTATGATGCACTTGATGGATTTGCACATAAGCTTCGCTCGAGCCTCAGATATCATACATCAACTTACTAGTTTCGGTCCTTGTCTGCGAAAACTTGAAATTTTTTGAAGAAATTTATTTAGTGTTATTTTACACATTTCGACATTGCTCAGACTTTTCATGTAACAAATCGGAACTTCTTTCAGGCATAATCCAAGCGCTCTCTTTTCCATCCAGGCTTCAAACTATGCCAATCTTTCGAAAAGTCGAAGCTGGTTTGGTATACGGCATACGTGAAGAGCTTGACTGTACTTAACTTTGCACCAGCCTCTGATTGTGCCCAAGCGCTGATCGAAATACGATTCGTCCCTTTGTTGTACAATATACCAGGGGGTATTGGGAATTTCGTTTGCGGTCCAATATGAGGCACGTATTTCCCAAATTGATAACTATAACTGTCAGTCATATAAGGTATGAGTCCAAAAAGAAAAAAGAACTTACCCGTTCACGAATATCATAAATCGAGCAATGGTCCCCGCTGAAGCCCCTAGCTCCAACCCAATCGGAGCATCCAAGTCCTCATCTATGTCAAGATCAAAATCGGTATTGTACCACCTTACACCAGCTCCTGCGAACCCATCTGAGGGGCTACCATCCACCCAATCCGAATCGTCAAAATTCGGTAGATGCCACCCGAGCCTCTCGCCGTACAACCCTCCTTCATTCATCGGACCGCGCACGGGATCAATATACTGATCAGCCCCTGCATTACCTTGGATTCTCCACTGTGTGAAATTCAAAGGTTTGTTATTAGCGTCTAACAACTGAGCACCAATGATTCCGCGAGGGTTCTCCGGACCAGATGGCCCCTGACTAGTTTCATCGTGTCCAACATAGTCTGTCAATACGGTCAACACATTTTGCCCTGCAGGTTTGGAGCTCGAGAGATCGAGGGCGACTGTTGAAACGATGATTTTGGAATTGCCATTAAAACCTCCTACGAATTTCCCATTAAGCCAAGCGCTCCAACCTGCTGAAATTCCCCCTTGAACGGTGATATTTGCAGAAGCCGCCGAGGAGTTGAAGTAGCCTCGATACAGCATGTTCCCGGTGTAATATTTGTAGTCACTAGCGAAAAGAACCGGTAGTGTGAGCGGCTTGACGGGACTCAGGGTCGTCGTCTTGTTAGCTACGGTCCATTTGGAGTCGTCGTATCCAGCGTTCGCCTCTGGCAATGAGTCACCGTACCTCCATCCACTGAGGTCAGGTAAACTGACGACACGATCGCTAGTCCCGTCGATCGTGCCTTTCAGGGATCCATATGCGGTCTTAGTAGTAGAAAGCACGAGTCCGTTCCAATTGATATTCTTGATACTGGCCTTGCCGACATAAACTTCGATTGTGGTGCTGTTGATACTGTCTCCTTTAACATGGACAACGGTTCCGCTAGTATAAGCTTCACGCACAAGGTAGGGACCGAGGACCAAAATTTGCTGGCCTGGCGTGGGGTTGGGGTCTGTTGTTGTGGCTGGGGCAAAGAAGTTCCAAGCTGTGCTAGTTTCAAGAAGATACAAGAGCGGCCCATTCGGAAAGTCCACAATAACCGTGCCTTGGTTTTGAGTGTAACTGAAGGCGGAAGATCCACTACTACCACTGAAGTCCGTTTCGGCTCCATATGTGGTAAATTCTGTGCTCTTCAGTTGGGATTTGAAGGCGAACTCTCCCTTTTGGCCGTTGTTGAGGTAGAAGACTAGCACGGGTCTGTCCAACAGGGCATACGAGAGAACTTGTGCTGAGGAATACAAAAGCACATAATCCCCGAACGCATAGTCTGTCACAACAATACGCATCTGTCGTCCCTGTAAGTCGAGAGAAGAAATATTATGCTTGCCTGAAGAGGTGAGAACTTCGAGAGAAAACGCTGTATTCACTCTCGAGCTAGATGTGGCGTAGCCTACGAAATAGAAACCCGTGTTGTTATCCGGATTGCGAAGAATCCAGGTATAAATTGAGGGATCGCTCGCAATAGCGGTTCCGTTGCCTTCCATTTCAGTTTTTCGAAGGGCATCGCTAACCCGGGTGAAGAGACTGAGGAGTTTTGTTTGTTTGAATTTATTCAAAACTTCCCGTGTCTCCCTCAGCGGAGACGCATAATCGTAGGACGTGTAAACCTTTTCATACTTTAGAATCTGCTTCTTGAGGAATTACTCTAGGCTTTGACTTACCACTGGTGCTGCGCTGTGTCCCCAATTCGTTCCACCAAAGGCCATATACATATTGAACATCGTAACCCTTTGCGCTATGTTGTTCTTATAGTAAACATCGGCAAATTCAGGAGTGTGTTCGGCAACACAATCGTCATAGAAGAACCCTCCCCACGGCTGGAACCATCCGCCCTCAAATTCAGGAAGGTACTCGGGTTGGGTGTACGAATAATTTTGAAACCATTGGTAGTATGTCCGAACAACGTTGAAACCGGAATTTGGGTTGGTGCAACTCAATCCACCAGGGTAGCTATCCAGGCCATATATATCGACGGCCCCGCCAACGTTTTGGTAATCAGTGCTCCAAGACATAGAACGCATTCCTTTCTCGTTATGAGTTATAGGTATGACAACCCCGATGTCCCTCCATGCCTTCTCTATCTGCTCCATATAGAGTACGAGAGTATCGTTTGGATCGTATCTGGTTTCTTGAAGTTCATTCTCAGCTTGTAGTGCGATTATGGGACCACCTTCTGTTATTTGATTGCGCTGGATGATTGGTCCCAAGGCTGCGACGTAGGGCAGCCACGCCTGATGGAACGTCTCATCAGAGGTTCTCAATTTGCCTCCGCTGCCATCTGTGGCCCACAGTGCTATACCACCCGCCGTGTATTCTGCGTTTACATAGGGACCAGGCCGGACGACCACATAAAGCCCAACTTCTTTTGCGGCGTCAAAGAGAACTTGAAGATTCTTTCCCGGTGATTCGAAATCGAAGACTCCTTGGCGGGGAGAATGGTAATTCCAAAATATGTAGATGCTGGGTTTATCATCAACCAAACGCATTGCCGGGACAGAAGAATAAATCAAATTTACCTGATTGCGTTTAAGCCATTTGCTTTATATTTTTGCAAAACATCGGTCCAGAGGTCTGGGACTGGGAGACGGGGGTAGTGGAATTCTCCAGAGAAGATTAAGACACGCTCCCCATTTACTAGAAGACTGTACTTATCCCAAGAGACGACATCTGTGTATCCATTATTAGTTGCTCCCGCACCACATAATAAAATGCTAAGATAGAGCAATATCTTGCAAAAACTTTGCATCCACATGCTTGGCAGAGTGTATTTTGACAAGTGTAGAGCCAGGCGAAAGACAGTTCCTGAGCATCTTGGGGATTTCGATCATTGGATATTTATGAGAATTGTAAAGGATCGAATACCGATCCTTTTAGCCGGAGTCTAAGGAGATATCCCTCAAAAACCCATCAATCAAAAATCGGTCATTAATTTCAAAAGGAAATTTAAATTTCTCACCCACGACCTCAATGCGAGTAGGATGCACTTTCGCGGTTCAAAAAGTCCGTCCATGGTAAAAAGCCTCGACAACACGGCAAATGATACCGGGATCTAGGGACTTTGATTGAAGATCACAATTTTTCCGTGAAAAGAAACTTCGAACCCCGCGAAGTTCTTACCCGGACTTGGTGACAGGTCCCCCGGCTTTGCAAATTCTTACTTTAGAGTTGCGAAAAACTGGTACCATGGTAGTCTGGGGTTGCCGGTTGTGGCGGAATTTTACGCATCACGTCGCGACTCGGTTGTAACTCAGCCGGCTCGTGTCGATATGCTAGAAAGGAACCTCGCCCCGCCTGGTCTCCACCCAGATGCCGCGATGTGCTCAGGGATCCTCCAACCGAGAAGCCATCTCGTCTCGAAAACTGGGAACTGTTGACCTCATTCCCGCGAAGATGTGATCTTTCAACAAGGGATCATGGCATGGTTTGTGTGGTGCTAGAGACCGGAATAATTCCACACAAAGTTTTCCGTAGATCCGAGCGTAAGCTCCACATATCAAACACCCTATATCGATGATTGCTTCCTTGATCTGTGACTGCCTAGCTTGTTCCCTTTAGCTCAATTGACCCCGGAAATCAATTGGGTCAAAGACAGCAGCTAGCCGAACGTTACCAGCAACCGTCTGTTGCATTCTATCAACACAGATTGTTTGGAACAAAACACAAGCTAGTCTCAGAGCAAAAGCTATCGCAATATGAAATTAGATTTGAGTTTAATTGCCAACAGAATATTCAAAGCTTATCCAAGGGAGGATTATCTGCAACTAGATGCGGCTGATGTATCAGACGGTGTTTGCAGCCGGTCAAGAATATGACAATCGGAATTTTTGGTGATAAAGGCTTTATGATTACAAGCATAGTATACTAAAGAAAAGGATTGTATATAGGGTATTTAAGATTTAGGATGATTTAGAAATTATTATATAAGCTAAATAATAAATTATTATATTAGATCTGTTGATGAAATCAATAGAGATTATGCTATTTAAAATAACTGAAGTGTTGGCAATTAATGGCGGTTATATAAGCTGGTGATCCATTATATCATAATATTTATAATTATTATCATGTAATTACCAAATTTGGTAAAGTAGGCCAAGGTGGATTGTTTGTGTTCTTTCCGCATGTACTGTAAGGCATACCTGTTTAATTTATAAATTCTCCTGGTCTCTTTTCCCGTCTGCCTGCGGATTCTCCGCTGAAACCAGGCTTGATGTACTGTTGTTCGTTTGTGATGGTCGGCGCCAACTTCGCAGGACCTCATGGTCTGTGTCGGGCAGGTCTCCCTTGTCAGCATGTCTGCTTGGACACCGTGAAACCAGAATGCTCCATCGTTGGGTCTCTTTGCTCCTTCTTGTTGAGGCAAGAGTGCATGGTGCGTACGGAAGTTTTCCCGCTGCCTATCTAAGAACGCGAGGGGTTCTGTTCAGTGCCGACGATGGTGGGGAGCCTTCGCCCGCATCCGTTGAGTTGTAGATGTCGCGATGGAGTTGAGTCCTACTCAATTTCTCTACAGTGAGGTCAAAGAAGTAGATGATGAATTAGAAGATAAAGTAAGTCTCACATACGTATCTACGAGTATATTCTGATTACCGTGACCGGCTGTCCTGTATGAAGAGGAGCTGTCTAGGCTAGGCTGCGTTGCGATATAATAATGTGTTTGCCGCCACATTATATGGCGTTACTTCGTGGCTTATACGCCACCAACAAATCGCATCCCCACCTGGAATTGTATAGAAGTAATCCTTCCTCCACTCCCGTTATACAAAGCGGGGAACCAAACCCTCGAATGTCCGCCCGTGATATTACTCCTTCGGAATACTACGGACGCATCGTTTCTTGGCGAGAAAATTCGCCCTGAAGATCGCTGCGTGGAAACTCCCCTCACGGCATCCGGATCGAGCAAGAAACGGCGCGCCAGTGCTCTGGAGACCCCGCCGGATTCCGATGTGGAGGCGGATACGCAAACGACACCCAAAGCGACATCAAAGAGAACTGGGAGCGATGATGAAATCACCCTCCCGTTGGGAATGCCTTTCATGGGCATGGAGAGGTCCCAAAGTTCTGCCTCAACATCCCAATCTGGCACATCTAAGAGGTCCAAGAATGCAAATACGAACAATCGCGAGACAATGCAGTCGCTTACAGTCTCCCGCCCAGCCATCATGTTCAAAGATATTCACGGGTGTTACGATCCAACAGAACCACCACCGCGTACTGTCACCGATACGATAAGGAGTTTTGTCAAAATAACGAGGGCGCCGTTGGTACTCCCGCAAATATGGAAAGTAGGCCAAGAAAACGAGACGGAATTGCCCGTCATGTCCCTATTATCAACGGCTTTTTTAAAGGTGTCCTTTTAGCAGTGAGAGAAGGCAGGAGCTAATGTTAATTGCCATACCATAAAATCTCACCGCTAAATATAGTCGACAGTTTTGATGAAGTATTATTAGAAGAGGAAGGACTGGGTATTTTCTCCTTTACGGATGAAGGTATTAGTACCAAAATGTGGGACTATTTAGAAAAATGCTGCACAGAGGCTAGTCGAGCACATGAAACCGCCCAGGACGAAAGCACATGGTATAAGGTAGTTGGGCTTTTACTTGACGGTCCCCCTCGCGGGGCTAAGGAAGCTAGAAGCGATATTTTGGAGACTATCACCGCGTGTGTAGACCTTCTCTTTTCGAATTACTGTATTCTACGCATGAGCATATCCGCTAAGATTGAAGGTTTAACTATAGAATGTCGAAGGCTTTCCGGCCAAGTCTAATTCCGCACCTGACGTCGCTTGTGGCACAGCCTATTGCTTCTTGTAGAGCGGACTACCTGATCCGATTTCCTCAAGATTGCAACCGATTGAGGCCATTCTATGATAGAATTAGAAACCTGGTACCAGACCTTAGCTTAAGTCCAGTGGATGACGCCTCAAGCAAGTTTTCCATTGTTGGCTGCTCCGTAGAAGTCAAATCGGAAAATGGTTCCTATATGGAAGCACTGGTTCAGCTAGCAATCACTTCATTCGGCGCTGTAGAACTCGCACATCTCAATACTGCCGGCCCAAAATCCGGGCAAGTTCAGCCTGATCCTAATTTTGATTGGATACAAAACCAACTTCCGTTCCCAGGTATATCTATCGTCGGCCATGACTGGAAAATCCACTGGCTTTATCGTGCGACACCTGATGAATATGTAAGTGCTACCTCCCGAAGCGTTCTTTCGCCTGGTTACGAGACTGTTCTTGACCTTAGGTTTGAAGTGAACTAACCGTAACCACATTGAACCCCGCTTGTTACAGGTGATGATCGGGCCTATACAATTTGGGAGTACGGACTCGTTTGCAAATCTATGCATATTAGTACGATCGATCGACTTTCTCAAGACGTGGCTAAAAGATAAATACTGGAATTGGATCACATGTTGGTATAACGCGCGTTTTCCGCTTCCAACGAGCAATATTGTTGCTTCAAACTAATACCCATATATCCTTCTTTTCTCATTCTTTTTAGCACATAATGTACAATTAGCAAAAGCGCACATATATACTGCATAATAATTTAAAACGGGAGTATATAAACAATATAACATAAGTCACCCAAAAAAAGACACACCTAATTATGAAACTTTTTACAAATACATAAAATTTAAGCTAGGCCGTTTCCAAAATAGCAATCACATAGCACTTTAGACTGGCTAGCTAACCTCCCTCTTAAAACACTAAATCCTATCTAAAACCGTTTTCATAATAACAATATCATAATTATAATGATTGAAAAAGGCAAAGGTCATCACCTCACTAATTGGACAAAAACACCACTCCTCTTGTTGCTAATTGGTTGGTAGTTGTAGATAACTTAGTAAACGTTATAACCCGCACCGCCAAGAAACTGTTCTAATTAAATCACGTGATCTGATTGCATAATTTGATAAATTCTCATCGATAAGCGGGGAACCGTCAGTTTTGGGTAATTTTTAAATTTTAAAAAAACCACCATCGGTTCCCCATGACCCTCCTCAAACCGACACAACCCGTTGGTTTCTGGGTTAAAACCAACCCATGGCGAACTCTAAACCAAATTAATATATACCGTGACTACTCTATTAATACAACTATAAACAGATATACAATATATTAAGATAATGATTAATCAATCATCAACCATACATATACAGACCTGCATACGTTCCAGTAATAAGCACTGAGCCTTAAGTAGTTACAATTATATAAACCTTTTTTACCACCTATACCACCGCCTTCTCACAACTATAATTATTAATATAATACATACAATAGCCATTATAATAGCCACTCTAACAAATCCTAAAATATCAATACTAAACATCAGTAAAAAATACAAGTTTCATCGCGCTCCATTGCGCTCATCCGGATGGCAAGATGGCAGGATGGGCAGGATGAAAAGTGTACGCCCCGCTGTAAGGTTTCCTTCCGAAGAAGGCTCTTTCATCGGATGAACCACTCTCCATTGCGGCACCGTATGTATCCCACGTCACATATCACGCGTTATAATAACAATAATAATTTAATTATTTTAATTATTTACAAAAAAATCTATGGTAATAAACATGATCGAAACCGTGATCTAAACTGTGATCTAAACCGTGATAATAAGCATGATCCGGACCGTGATCGAAACTGTGACAATACGCGTGATAATAAGCGTGATCATAAGCGTGATCAATCCAATTGATCATAAGCATGATCATAAGCGTGATCATAAACACAATCAATCCAATTGATCATAGGCGTGATCATAAGCATGATCATAGGCGTAATCCGGACCATAATCGAACTGTGACAATACGCATGATAATAACCGTGATCATAAACGCAATCAATTCAATTGATCAAAACTATTGATAATAGGCATAATAATAAACATGATTTAAACTATGGTCTAAACTATGATTATATGTATGTAATAGGCGTGGTTATAGATGTAATCCGGACTATGGTGATATGGTGTCACGGTTCACGTCGATACGTGCCGTGGCCTCACGGCTGGTGGTGCAGAATACCACACGGTCAACACCTCCTTGACCTGGCAGGCAAGTATCCAGTGGGTATGAGGTCCACCGAGGTATCATGAGATATATCGAGGCCTCATGAGCCTGAATAGCTATAGAAGAACTGTATATAAGGACCTCGTACTAGCATCAATAGAACCAGCGCTGGATAATCTAGTTATTCTACCGCCCATAGCAGTCTAGTCGTCTTCACGCTTACGAGTCACCACGAGGGGTCTCTAGAGGCAAGCTCTGACATATGGTTATTGATGAAATGGTTAATGAGGTGTTTAATGAAATGGTTGATGAGGTGGTTGATTTGGTTTTTGAATTGGTTTTTGATAAGTTAGATTTTTATTTTTGATGGGGCGTTTGATCCGCCAGATGGCACTAGATAGGCATGATAGACGCGATGGAGAAACTTTCATTCCGATGTCCAGATATAAAAGTGTTTTTTTCCTGATGAATAACTAAAATTTATAATCTAATTATCTATTAAACACATCCAGTTTTAACAAAATATATGATAATAATGTATTGTATAATAATATTAATTTGTTAATATCTATCAAATTAGCTTATAAAATAGATGCATTAAAAACCTAATATGTAACGTTGCGTGATGGAGTGCAAGCAACTAGGCCAAAAAGCCGTCCAAACAACTGCGTGCCAGTTGTTCGACTCCATTTCATATATATTCGGGAGAACTCGGATAAGCCCGAGGCTTACCGATTCGATCCGAAACAAGGTTAATGGTGCGACACACAATAGCACAAGCTCAGCTATTGCGCGCATCATTACATAATACTATTTTTAAATAATAATCATAAAAATTATTCAAATTAATGATATTTTGGTTATAATATAAAGAAATGAATTATCATCTAAATTGATGTGATTTTTACTAATGAAGTCTATATTACTATTGTTATATTTCGCTTCCTGCAATGTTTCACTTCCCATTATAGTACGTTAAAGAGGAATAATATAAACTATCCGAGGCCTTAAGTATTTTCGTTCCACAAATTAATTACAATCCCTTTCGTCGCGATTCCTCGCCGTTTCAGCCGAAATACCACACAGCAACACATTATGGTAAAACTTGATTAGTTTCCCACGTAAACTTCACATCAGGACTCAAGTAGCCAAAGTCAAAGGGGACGCTGCCATGAAGATTTAGAAATCTTTCATCAGAATAGGAAGCGGCGCAATTGGTATATCGATAGATGGCGCTGAGACTAGTCAAATGTTGGGCCGCCAGAAGTATTACAAGTGGGCGTGGTGGTGGTGGTTGTTAGCATTGTGGTCGTTGTTGTATCGTTCTTCGTCGTAGCAGTAGAACAAGTAGAGGGCTTCACGACCCTCTGACGGTTTAGAATTAGAAGTATTTGTCAATTTTGTGGTATTTGCTAGTGTTGACGTATTCGTTGGCGCCGGCTTTGGTATTGACAGTGGTGGGATTTCCTGAGCCGATGTGGCGGCGTCAATCTTAGTAAAAGTAGCCAAAGGGTCTGTTGGTGTATTCTGTACGCATCTGTGGCCTTAGCTGGAATAATAGAGGCACTTTGACCAGAGGCAGCCTTTGTGGAAGGTGTATTCGCGGGCATTTCTGTGTCCCTTAGTGGACGCCACTGACGGACTACTCTTCACTGTTGGAGGAGTTGTTCCACCAGCCGGAGCGCTTGCGCTTGGAGCCACTGAACTGCTTGCGCTTTTACCCCAAAATAATGCGTCAGTAAAAATAGCGACAATATCTGCGGTTGGAGCGCCTAGTTTCTCCTAGGCACTTTCAGCTGTGATATATTGAGCTGCCCCAGACAGTGGGGTTGCTACCGGCCACTCGGAACTGGATAACGGTGAATCGGGCTCCGAGAGAGTACAAGGCGGACACACGAATTCTGTCATAAAGGTGATAGCATTATATTTGAGAATCAGGCCATAGGAAAGAACTGGATTCGGTCATACTTATGGGTACTGTGTATTCTGCCTCCATCATCTAATAGATCAGGAATTGAATTTCCCCGAATTAGGGAGCGTGCATTTGATGGCTTGGTCGGTTATTTTAATGCCGTCGACCCATCAGCCGAGCCTAATGAAGTAGATTTTAACAGCATTTACATTATTTCACGGACAGCCCAGTCCCGAAAGCTAATAGCGTGGACCCCCGTATCACAATTAACTCAAAAACCTTTCCTACTTTAAAAGCTTTCTACGAGCCACCCAATCAATACACTACATTCGTCCAATCGAAAGATGGTTCTACACTCGACATTGCTACCAAGTACGCGCGACAAATGCAATCCAACATGTCAGTATTTACCGCGATTATGGATGCTTTTTGTCGCAGTGCACGGAAATTCAAGTCTTCTACCTATCGGAGCTCTCAAATTACCAACATGAACGTGGCAAGGAGCTTCAACCAAGATGACGGCCTTCTTCAATATAGGTCCCGTGTTGTTGACAGTAGATGTACCTCCTTATGATCTATCCTTACGGTTAGAGGCCGGGTACGATCTCACAAGCGCCCAATTACCCACAACTGGAACTGTCGGTTTACCAACCCTTGATTTGGCTGATTGGGTAAGGTTGCAGCCTTACGTGGTGAGTGATCAAGCTGTGTTAAAGGAAGGCTTGGATGGAAGGGTGGCCATGCTGGTAGGCCTGTCAAAAGTCGACCAGCGCCCACGATTCGAGCCGGCGCCGTACACCGCAGTAGAAGGCTATCTTCAGATGAAAACCTCAATTGTAAGGCCTTAAGGCAAGATTAGTTTCGTTAGATGGAGATTAGGGTTCGTAGAAGTGGGGTATAATTATGTGTTGTTTTTGTCATGTTTTCGATAGCCGTTGCCGAGATAGGTGTTGCCGTGGTCTTGTGCCTCTTGCTGCCTGTACGACATCACGACTTCGCTGAGCCGGAAGATGCCCGTGCACATGGGACGATAAGATAGCATATTTTGAATTTACCGCTAGTTATCGGCATTTGTCTGATCCTACATAAATTTCCTTCGGAAGCATAAATTTTGAAAATGTTGGATTTGTAAAATAATTTTAGCATGCTGGTTTCCTAGGAGCGCAGCAAGCAAGAAAGCATACCGAGACCTGTGGGCTAGCGAAGGCTGGAAAAGAGACGAAGCGAGACCAAAGAAACCCCATTTGGCTTTGGGTTGTGCTCGGTTCTGAGCGTTTTACATAGTATGTAAACCAAACCCTAAAAATGCACGCCAGAACTCGAAACATGGTTGCTTCACGAAACAGAGGCTCGCAAGAACGCCACGGCTGATCAATCGAGCGCTTTGTCTGCACGATTCCTGCCCGAGTTTCTGGCCGACAAATCATCTCTTCGGTGTGACCTGTTCCGTCCGATAAAAGTGGATATTATTTGCAGCTGTCTAGTTGAATCGATTGGTGTATTCTCTCAATTTATTCCAATTGCAGTTAGTTAGACTTAAATAGAAGATCTAAGTAATGAGCCCGCATGCGTGCATCTTATACGATCCTGAATAAAATAACAAAGACAAAATACTTTATCGTAACAAAGATGGAGCTTCCGACAGATTGCATGGGAGCTGAAGGGTTCGGATTTCATTTAAAAGCGGACCCTCTGCATCTCGATAACCTTTGATTACACCACCTCAGACCCGTGCACCACCTCTCCCGCAAATCAGTTGAAATATAGTCCTCATACATGTGGCCTCTTTTAAGCCAATTTCAGCTCCATTCCTAAAACAGTTTTTGATGTTATTTCACCATGTCGGACAAACACGCCGACGAGAAGAAAGCCGTCCAATATGCGACCGTAACTCCCACGGGCGCGGATGAGCTCAGATACAACTCCCCACTAACTCGGCTTGGTGGTATCACCGCTCTGATGATGTTTGGCTGTTTTGCCATTATTTTCTCTGCTATCGGCTTTCTCGGATATTTGTGGTATGGGGATACGAATCATGCTGTCTGGAAGGAAATCATATTGAACAATTTTGCGGCTCGAGCTATTACTTTGACAACCATTGCTATTAGAGTTGCCGTAGCTCTCCAGGGGGCTTTCTGTCTCTCTATGGTTGTGGCGATAGCCATGGAGCGATCCCAAATACCCGTTTCCATGCTTGCTAATGCATCGATGGTTCGTAGCGGAGGGAGGACGGGAACTGTTAGCATCTTGAAAGACATCATTTGGACGATACTTCGTAAAGGCAGGGGCGGCGGACTTTTCTTATACGGCCTTATCGTCCCGATGCTTCTACTCCTCCTAATCATCATAAACTTGACACAGCTTACATCCACCGCCCTGCTGTCAGATGTCAGCTTACAGTACATCCCCGGTTTCAATCAAACTGCCTCGGTGCTATTCAACTATAACACCAGCTGGGTTTACGCTGAAAATAATACTGGGGGTTATTCATATCTCTTTAATTATAACACCTGGACGACGGGTGAATACCGCGTTTGGACGACCCGCAATCCCCTGAACCTGCCGACGTTTGCAGAATATTCGGAGCCTCCGATCAAACAAGATAATGTAGTCGATACTGGGATGAGTTTGCGCGCTTATCTCCCATTCGAAGATGCAACGGTCCGTCAGTCCATCAGAAATTATACCGGCAAAGTTGCTCTCATGGACTCGCGCGTAACTTGTCAACAACCTCGAATCGATACCCTTGAAGCCTTTCAACTCTCGAAAGAACAGGTGTATGCCGTCAAGGGCACTCTCGCTCCATCCACAATAACACCTCGAATGGACAACCGTACCTACCCATCCAAGAAATCCGTGCCGTTCTACTGCCTCCTTGACGAAGCATCCGTCTTTATATGCCAGCTTAGGAACGATGCTATCACCTGGGGCGACGGCTTCCCGTACTCTGGAGGACTCGTTAGCGAGTTCAGGCAGTTCCCTCCAACAGCTGATCAAGGTAAATCCGGCGCGGCGTATCTTCTTGGAGCGCAAACCCGGGGCGATTATAATATGGGGCTTGAATGGCTCGTACAAGAAGTTTACGCTTTGAAGTTCCAGGGCGGCGGGAGTCTCGACAAAAGACAGCCTTTACAAATTCCTGACAATGAAACTTATGTGGGCGTATACGGCTTCACACTTTGTTACGCAGCCCTCGACGTTCAGGACAGATTCGTCGAGATTTACAGCGACACTAATCGTACGGAAATAGCAACCAGTTACGAATTTGGCCCGGCTAGTAACAATACAACGAACCCCTTCTACGTAGACGTAGAAGCCGTCCAAAATAGGCTAGTGTCATATCCTACAAATAGCACAACCGTCCCATCAAAAGAGAGCCGTGGACTGCTTAACATTAAACCTCAAGCTCAATGGTGGGCCCCTGAGTCTGACATCCCCGGCACCGACGGCCCTATCAAGCTCAGCCAAATAAAAGACCTTGGACTCAACGTCAGCGTAGTTAACAATCGCAATCCGATATCTTGGATGCCCTCTGCATTACAACTGACAGTAAACCCTTCCTCGGCTTCATTCGGTAACTGCACGGTCCCTATGGACAGTTATTTTTACCTCAGCGTCGGGTTCGATAGTATTGACAATGAAATACAATATCTACTTCCGCAATTATGGGTGCACGATTTATTCGTATCGACGCTCATAAAGGAAGCTAACGTCGCTGTCGCGCTGCAGAGCATCCTCACGACCCTAGCTGGGATCGCATACTATGACTATCTTCGGGTCTATGACAAGACTACCAATGCTACTTACTCGTTGTTCGTTCTGGCCGAATCTCCAGGCGGACCACTGGGTATGAGACGGACTGCAACACCGTGGGGCCTCGTCGCGACCCTCATCGTACTAGCATTCCATAGTGTATTGTGCATCGGGATCATGATTGCGTTCCTCATGTACACAAAACTGACCCGACTAGGTGACGGATGGCAGACTTTCGCGCATATATCGAGTTCGGAAAATACAAGACCGGCGCTGGATCAGGCTGCGAGTACGGCTGCTGATAGAGATGCAGCTCTTCTTGAGATAAATAATAGAAAGATAGGGAGTGGGTCGGTATATTTAGCGGAGGAGGGAAATAAAACGGTCTTCAAATACAAGTGACGGCCGGTTCACGAGCCCGGCGGAGGTGCGAATTACGTATTACACGAATTTTATAACAAAATAATTCCCTAAAGTTTGCTGTTTCTACGAAATATAGGCTGTGTTCGCCGAACCTCGTCTGTTTATACCATTAATGAATATTTTAACATAGTTGTTTATTTATTTCTAATCGTAATGATTCGTTAAATGGCAACACACCACAGATAAGTCACAGAGCACTCTGTACAGTGTTGAGACTGGTGCCCAGGACTGGGGTGCCAAAAGGTTCGGTTATGAGCCTGGCGATGGTAGTCTGTGGCTGGTCTTTCAGCGATGGCTGGGAGTTCTGCTCCACATTGTCGACTCTCGGTAGCACAAAGACTTTAAACCCCCTTCTCAACCGATGCGGTATCAGGCCAAAACTAACAAATTTGATTTTGGTAAAATGTTTATTTTTAGATACTTAATTTTTTTGATTTGTGTATAAACAAACTGTTTGTTGATGGGCCGAAAGGCGCTAAGCCTGCATGATAACTCAGACTGGCTATAGATCTGCATAGCATGGGTGTTCCAGATTATTACAGTGTTTTATTTACCTGCACACTTTATATCTTTTGTATAAACCTATATTTTTTATATTTGCTTATATTGTTCGTCCTAGTTTGCTGCGTAGATCAAATATTTTTCTAGCTCCACAGTAATCAGAGATTTTGATGCTACTTAACTGTTAAGAGCTAAGTCCCTCTGTTCTTTCGTTCCTTAATTTCGCTATCCTCTCTTTTCCCACTCCATCTAGATTATTAGTGTTAATGCGAGGTCGGAGTGTATTGATCAGAAAGCTAATGCTTTGTGTTGTTGCTGTTGAATGCATCGCTTCAAGCGCTGTGGGGGCACAGCGGCTAATCACGCCGACTTTCCCAAGCTTAGAGCGCGATATGCGTGCCTGTACTCGTAAACAGGCTTGCAGACAGAGCGACAGGACGTGCATACGCGGGTCTCGACAGAGCGCGTATTTATTTTAGTTACGTAAATACTGTTAATACTCAGACTATTATAGCTCGAGATAGGAGGATTTCTTTCGCTCGTCGCATATGCTAGCTAGGGATAAATACGAATACGAGATGCCTCGTGCCCAAATCTGTTTCGATCCTGAAGCCTTGACCCTTGAAACTACAAGATCCTAGCCTAACACCGTTCTGTATGCCAATTCTTTTAGTACCAATTAGTCTCCGTAATCCGATAGTCTATATCAATCCGAAAGTTTCATCTAATAGATGGGCTATCTATTTTCATGCTTTACAATGCAATTCTGCGGCACAATTTAAATTTTTGCATTAGAACTTACCATTTTATCACTGTTAGAGTATTGCAGAACTACCGCCTTTCGGCCGTCAACGGGCGGTTCATTCACACACAAATGCGAAAAACCGATCGCTGGGCAAACACCGAAACCAAATTTGTTGGCGACACCGTACAAATTTGTAAGGTGTTCTAACAAATCCGAAAAGCGGTCAACGAAGGATTTGGGGGTCAACGAACCACGCGAGGATCACTGGACCAAAAAATTATCAATTAGGCCCAAAATAAAAAGTCGAGAGACCACGGACGGCTTCGAAGTAACGTAAACTACGGACAAATATAGACAGCTATACAGTTCGAAAGAGGAAATAAATAAGATATAAAAAGGTCCGAGATAAATGTGAATAAAGGCTGCGGGTAGAGTCTCCACAGGGCAGTCTTACAACAGAATGCTTCCAGTGCATCCCAACGCAACGCAAAAAGGGTGGTTTGGCAGAGACAAGCATGTTTTAGTAAGTAAACAGATGCTGAGTTCTTAAAAGAGATTGAAAAGCAAGATACCTGCCAGCTGCGACAGAGACGAATGCGTTACTAGCCTACTTAAAGATATCGCATTGATTTGCAATCATCTAACAGCTAGAAGAACCTATCTCCATTTCAAGATAGCTATTGATCTGCAATGTGAACTAATGGTTTCAAGTCAGATCATCATATTTGCCTGACGAGATTTGGCTTCTTAAACGGATCTCGACTATATCTCACCACCCAATTACTCGTATTTGAATTGGTTTAAGGCTGTTTGGAATTCGACATCCCGGCAGCTTTTAATGTGTTCCACAACTCTCCAAATGGTGCTCTTGTTAATCGTATCAAAAAATCAGTCGCTGATGAAATTGGCAATGATGATAAGAGAGAAGAACCTCCACTAGAAAAGAAATTTATTTTTCTATCACTACTCTTATTTAAAGACACAAACCGAAATAAAGAGGATTCCAATGAAATCCGTATCCTCACTGAATCTACCGATTATAACAGAAAGGAATTATCTTCAGTATTAAAGACTCGGGCCCAAAAAATTCATTCGTGTGGTGTTAAGGAAGGCTAATGTTTAAATCCTATACCTAATAGTATGATTTATGACTCTGTACAAACTTTGTCCTTTGATCAATCAGACTCTCAGTTCGTCAAGGCCATGCTTCCAGAGGGTGACGTAAGGGGTAACCCCAACTTCACGGGTTCTAAGGAGTATGACTCTGTGAGGTGACTTATCAGCAACTCCTGGCAAGAAAAAAATAACAATGTAACATGTCAGTGGGGCTTGCAAGCGCTTCATATACATACATGTCATCAATATCCATAGACTCGCCGGTGAAGAACTCAGTATCATCGAAGTTGGGAAGGAGCGTCTCTTTGACATATCGCCGGGACCCATCCTCAAAGCTGGTGATGATGTCGGGATCGATTCCCTTCTCTACGAGCTTGGATTTGACAGACTTCATGTAACTCTTGAGGTAGGACATGTAAGTCCTCTTGTCAAAATTAGTAGGCTATAGGCGGAAAGAGTAGACGACATTGTTGATTGACGAGCTTCCGTCCTCGGGATCTCCGTCCTCTTCTTCAGCGGCGGTGTGCCTTCATGGACGGGTTAGCCTTGTGGGGTCCAAAAGGAACATTTTAATCTAGTCAGTAAGGGTAAGGTCAGTACCGTCTAATGTGATCATGGTGCAGTCGCATTCATAAACTATACCGTCGACCTCCTTGATGGGATACGAGTCTGAGAGGACTTCATTGCCAGTCAAAAAATCCTTTTGGCGCGTTGCGGGGTCAGTTGGGACGTTTGCCGATTTCGTTACGGGGTGATAAAGCGAGACGCTTTCAATTCAACGCAGGAGGGGGGGTACCTTGAAAATGATCAAGGTGATGAATTAGCGGTAACAATAAAGACCAAGTTTAGAATAGATGCGAAGTCCGTAGGATCAAGTTCTGGTTTTGCTGAGTGGGATGAATTTCAAAATGTGGAGGGAGAGCTGCGTCTAGTCTAGTGTGAGTGTACTTTGAGTGTAAGAACAACTTTTGCAAAAACCCACATCAACTTGGCAGATAGGATCGATTCTGTCGGCAAATATTGCAAATTTTAGAGCCAAGGTTAGGTTCATGCAGTAATAAAACAAGATTATGAAAATCTTGCATTCATCATGTATGGTTAAAGCAAAGGGATTTTCGAAATCTAGGACCTTTTGAAGTTAAGTTTGACATGGCATTATGAACACCATTCGAGCTACTAGTTTACTAAAGTTGCTGAAACAAGAAGGAGTGTGTAGGGATGAGGTTTCGGGTATCTGATCGGGCCGCTTGTTGGTGGAAAAAGGGCTTCTGTCTTCAGCGCAGCGACATGACGACAACCTTGTGCAAAAAACAAAAATTCACTAGGGAAGGGAAGTGCTCGTCAATCAGATAAAGCACTATTGTGTTCCGACCCGCTATTTTGCTCGCGAAGATTAAGAAAGAAGATGAAATGGGAACGAAACAATCAAAGTCCTGGCAAAAGGGCTAGTGAATCTGGTAAGTGCGTATATCCCGACTGATCACGATCAGAGAAACCCCTGTTCCTTTAGAGCCTAGAGAGTCGAGTTGGCTTTTCTTCATTGGAAAGTCTGGGGTGACCTCCTCCAAAGGGTTAGAATTAACTAACTGGCCCGACTCGAGGACAAAAAGAGCTGATAACCCAGGGCAGCATTTTATTTGAATATCATTATGTTATCGTGCGGAAGACGCTGCTTTCACGTGGCCCGCTAACGCCATGACTTGCACTCGTTTCGTTCCCACCCTCTTAGCTTCATTAGCTTTGCCCTTTCGTTCCCTCCCCCTCTTTGAAGGCGCATTTCTTTTTTGTGGGGTTCTTGTGTCTTGACCATCGAAGAACGGGCTTGTCTTAATGGCTCCCATACTATTATTGTTCTAGCTCTCGCTCCTTCGGTCCACCCTGGATCGGTACCTTTTGCTGCGCCCTTTGCTCTGGGGAATTATGCACGAAAGGGAACATTTGTTTGGGAGCGAGATGTCTTGGAGACTTTTCTGTAGCCCCGCAGAATTTTCCCAGAGAGGGATAGGAAGGGCTTGAGGGAAGATCGGATTGGACAATTGACGAGCGGGCGTTCGACCACCCAACCTTAACCTACCTCTTGACCCATGTCAACATCTGGATGGCGGTCTAATATAATGTTCATATGTTTCTCTGGGGCTGTCTTGAAAATATATCCCTCTACGAGCAAGTGTTACTCCTTTGACAAGGTCCACTACCACCACTACCACCATCACTCCGTTACCATGTAGTTGGGGTTTACCAGTCCGACTGGAAGAGAACAGCATACCGAGGGCCAGCCGCCTCTTACTCCTCACTTTTGATAGATATTTTTCACCTCCTCCCCTTTCGAGTCCCTCTATATACTTTATTTCTCTCTCTCTTTCCCCCTCCCCTACCCAAAATATTGGCCTTCTCTATCCGAGAAAGTCAGATAGCTTGCGGACTATTGTCCAAAATTGATGGGTTGAGTTATCGAAGAGATCATAAGTAAAAATAAGTAGAAAAATAAGAAAAAGGTACTATCTGTTTTTCGTTCTCCAGGCGGTAACCAACACGAGCTAATACCACGGCCGTCGTTCCCTGTTGGGTCCCCTTTTTTCCTCTTTTCGATCGAGGCCACCCACGAATAATATATTCTTGCTGGTTTTTATTACTCACTTATCTTGACTTAACTTCCAATCATCTACTTCCCTTTCCTCTTTTTCCTGTGTTATATTTTGTAAAGATATTTGTCCTATTCCGACCATCCGACAGAATTTCAACCAAGAAGATACCCCGGGGACATTACTCTGTTATTTTATATACCCTCCAAGCCGGCATCCGTCGTATATGTTTCTCCTCTGCCGCCTTTCGCACTGATCTCTTTACGAAATCTTGACTTCTGATTCGGCGAGACCGGCGATAATCGCCCCACAATTTGCCCAAGCAGCAGTAACTACCACACCGCCGCCGCCGCCAGCTTTCTTATTTTTCCCCAATATTTTTTGAGATATATTTCAGCACCGTACAGACGCAGGTTTCTTCTGGGATTTTATAATCAGCCCCGTCGCATTGATAAACTTTAGTATTCCTTTCTTCTCTTCTCGTCTTGAATTTTTCTTCTTTTTGGAAACTCGGAAACTTGCTACGAGACTATTTACACACGACGAGAGAGCAATCCATCGACCAGGCAAAATTTTAATTTTTAGTTTCTCTTGGGAGATATACGAAATCAGCTCGCTATCTCCTGCATCCGCAAAAAGGCAATTCTAGCGAACAGCCGAAGAGGGAACAGGCCACATCCTCGGGCAAAACTGCGAGAAAAACGAGAAGAACTTTCTTTTGGTAGACGACCACCAAAGGAAAAGCAGGGAAAGAAAAAATCTGGAAAAAATAAAATACAGAAAGTAATCCTATAAAGTACGACAAAAGAGATATAACCGAACCACCATCATCGGCATACTAGCTATATGAATTATTTATTTATATTTTTCCCCCGACCACTGAATATTTCCTCTTATTTACAGCGGTGACACTACCCGAGTCACCGTCGTTATAACCATTATTATCCCCTTCGCTGCATCTGTCTCTTATTTACTCATACTTCCCGGGAGTCTCGCTCGCTCGTTCGGTTGTTTCGTTCGTTCGTGCTTTCGAGCTCTTTTTGTCTCCGTCCCTTAACTCTGTCGCTTGGATTGCACCCTTTCCCCCTCCCCCTCGAACGCAGGTGAAACTGAAACCCAACCTGTCCTCGTCCGCCGCAACCAAGCTGCATAATACATACATACATTGAGCACCCACATACCTACAGGCATACATAAGTCCCCATTTACGATATTATCTGCCTGACAGACAGGCGAGACAGCTCAGCTTTTGTACAGTTCGAAGGCCTCCGCCCGGCTGTTGTTTCTAATTTTCTCTTTGCGCCCCATTCAAAGAATTACACTATCTATCCTATCCACTCATACACGCGCCAGACATTTCCCCATCCTACCAATACAGGGCTTTTCTTTCGCTCCCTTCCAATCCTTCTCGTCATCCCCTCGTACGGATCGGACCCGGGAACCAGTAATATAGCGAGCATCTCGAGCGCTTTCTGTTTCTCTCTTCCCTCCTGTTGTCGACCATCCTTACCGGGACGGATCACACTTCTGATCCTGAGAGAGACATCCGAAGCAATAGAAAGGGTCGTCGCACAGTTTTTTCTTTTCCTTTCTCTGCACGTCATCCTCTGCCTAAAGAACAAGTGAGCCTAAAAAGAAGGCGGTCGGGTGCTCAACTAAGTTATCATTAAATACCACCGCTATATACACTCACCGATTTTATATATTCCCCTTATATTTCTATATTTTTATATCGCATCTCCGATAATTGGCATTATTCTCGTGGAAGGGGATAAAATATCAACCACGGAGGGAACAGGCTTAGGCTACTTTTGCGACCTGGGAAATTAAAATTAAAGAGCAAAAAGCCCCAACCTTTTCGAACCCCGACCAGACATCCTACCTTTTACTTGGAAAAGTTCGGCTCCGACATACGTATACGAACGAACAGGCTAGCTTTTACGGCGACAGGTTTCACCTACTGGCAGCCCTTTCTCGTCCTTCTCTTCTTCCTCTCCCCTTTCCCCTTTCTTTCCTTTCCTTCTTTTTTTCCTCACCTTTGTGATATTTTTTTTTTCGCCCAAAGTAACCACCCCATAATGGCGACAAATCCAAACGTAATCCGGGCGAGTAGCCAAGGCTCGACAGGTTTAATATCGGGGAGTGGAAGAATACAACAGAGACAGTACTTAAAATACTCGAAAAAGATGGAACGACCCTACCCGAAAGGCGATATCACTGTTGACATACAGAAACGAGCACAGGAGCTATTGTACATACCCAACTTTTCTATATCTGTTCGGCCCTTTCGTTTAGTATCCTCGGTTGCAAAGGTTGAGGGGGGGTGTTCGTCCGACGCCAAAAAAAGGCTCATACAAAAAATAAATACCCCTCTTTCTTTATTCCACTAATCTAGAAATAGTATATATAATAATACTAAAATTATTAAAATTAGAACTTTTGGTTATATATATTCTGAAATTGTTGATTACGAGTTTGGACAAGCTTCTTCTACCAACCTGATAAACACCATCAAATTGGCATCAATAGAATTTACAGTAGCCAATCCCCAGCCAATATTCTTAAAAAAGCTATTTATCTTAACCGCAAGTGTTCAATTATTAATAATATAAAATATACCAATATTAAACCTACTAACTTAAATACCCCTCCTATTCCAGTTCAGCTCACCCTTGTTCAAAACAAAATTATCAACCAAACCACTGACAAATATAATAAATAGATTACTAATATTAAGGTTAATAGTAGAGCTTTCAACAACATATTCAACATTAATATTTTCTTTAATAATATTACTTTTACTAACCCAAATATTTAGACTATTAATAAAAATTTTGTTAATGTTTATATTGTTTTTGTAAACATTGATAATACTAGTATAGGACTTATTAATAATACTATCCCATTAACTTCTACTCTTCTCAACAAGGTTATCAGCAAGGAAGTTGCCAACTTAGCTCCAGAAGTCATTATTCTATACTTCATAAAAACCTTAAGATTATTACCTCTATCTTCCAGAGCAACTAAGTTGTTGTTTTTAAGGATGTTAAGGATTTTAAGATTGAGATTTTTATTTCTAAAGTTACTCTCTTATAAAGCGACTCCGAAGCTTTATAGTAGGGTGATTACACTCTTAAGATCAAGTGGGTCGATGTCGCAGCTAGATAATTGGCTCCAACCACCACCTCCGCTTAAAGAATCCGTTTGCTCGAACACTTTCCAGTTGTACAATAGTTGACGAGCTGGCGTCTGCATACTCTTCTCACGATACATTAACCATCCTTAAGATGCTTAGTTTTGAGGTTTGATGTATCAGCATTTTCAGGGAGTTTTTTCTGGTTATTCTTACAGCGGTACAGATTTGGTAGAGGATATCACAAAAGGGCATTACTACGGAGTTTTAAAATCTCTTACATATGAGAAGCATATAAAAAAAGCTGACTTGTATTTTTACATGAGCATGTACATATGATATGATCGATATGGTGCGAAAGATGTGTTGATTTGTTGCGTTTTGTACATACATAGACTGCGATTCCTGTTTCTAGAACTAACTTTGGGACTTTCAATTTAATGCAAATTATACTATCAAACGATAAAGACTATCTTTGGTTTTCTCAGAGAGCGGTCTAGAAGTCTTCTAAGTCTTGTGAATTGCGACCGAACTGGGCCTAAATCCGGCCTTTACTATTCGCCTACGTTTTTTCTCTTCTATTTACCAAAAGATTGAGGTTGGGATCAGCCTATAAATTGAAAATCTAAAGAAAGATGATAGGATCAAAGCCCTTACTTGGATGGTGATGGAATTCTTGGCTTATAGTTTCATCCCAGAATCTCGAACTCCCAAATATGAGAATGTTGTAGTCGTGTGTTGTAGGTTTCTCCATGGCCATGGCTGTTCGACAGGAATTTATGAGTGATTTGATATCGTCTAGATCAGTCGGTTGTCGGTTCGGTTCATCAGCGATATTGAGCGGCTGGAAGTAATCTATGGTAGCTTCGTAGCTGTCGTCGCCTCCATTGATATAGACATCTGGTGGCACAGCCTTGCGCAATAGAGGCCCTTCGCGTGAAGGGTTAGAGTGACTATTTACCATTTATTTAATTTAAACAGTTTTAAAACTAGAGAGATATGAAATATGGATGTGGTGAGATGGAGATGTAATAGTAATAATTCTTGTTTGAAATGCGATTTAAACGGGTTGGGAATTTGTATCTCTTTGACTAAGGGCTAGCGTAAGATCATAAGAGACTACTAGCTACTCGACTACGGTGGTAATATTCATGGTGGAAGCTCGTTCACATTTAGGAATATATATATTAGTCAGTTCTTTCAAAAGATCATTTGTGTACTTTAAATAAATGGCTGCTACTGATGCTATGCTATGACTACAGACTTGTGTTAATTCGCTTGAAGATGATTCTGAACTTGCGATGCTATAATCTTAAAGCGTTTGAGTACCGTGTCCGAGCTAAGCTATGCGATGCCACTGGATATCGTAGTCTCGTAGACTATGGATATCGATATATTGTAAGTGCATATAACATAGTATCGCAAGACATATATTCATTTTATATGGTTAGATCTAGCTACACGTCGCAAGGCACCATCGATTACTAAGAAAATCATCAAATGTATCGAATTATATCATCCTAAAAATAGCGACATTCCTCCTGCGTTATATCGCATCGATCTGATTGGCCAGATGGCATCCGCCTTTGACGGTTGCTATGAGCCGTCGCTCCTGATTGGCTGTCGGGAAGCCAAGCTGGGGTTAGCAAATCGCGGAGACTCAAGAGCAAAAGGCAACACGTCGAAATATGCTGTGGTCGACATGCACATGGTACTGGTCCTCGGCCTCGTACTGATCATAAATCATCTGTCGCGATAAGCCCAGACCTATTTGACGGTACGACTGCTGCTTAGAGGAATCGAAATTAGTCATTTATCATCCAGGCGCTTATCGCATCATATCGCATCGCACATCGTCGTACAGGTGAAAATTGCGTCGTGTACATGTATGTGCGTATACATGCATGACACTGCAGGCTCAGAACCAAGATTGAGAAGTCGCGGGGCTGATTGTTTTTAACGCAGCGATGCACCGCGATACCACGACCATGGCAACCAATCCTGCTAATTTTCTTGTCAAAGATTATATCTTCCCAACTGCTCTTTTCTGTCGCTTGAAGGATTAAAACTGTGGCGACTCTGCTCCTCGCCAGCTGTCAGCATGCAAAGCCTCTGGAACCGCGTTCGTCGTGCTCTAATAGAGCCTCCTTTCGTAGACTCAGTTCGAGTTTCCGAGGACGTCCCTGAGCCGCCTCCGCCTGCGGGGCACACACATACTTCTTATGCATTTTCATATGGAATCCTGTCTCGACCTCCTTCACCGCTAGAACATGTTAATATCGCTCCGATCCTTCCGGACGTCGACGCCCGCGACTCAAGCACCGCATCCCAAAATTGTTCGAACAAACTGAGACAAGCCGCTAAGGGTAACGGCAAAAGCAAGAGCGAAGACGACGCCAAATATTTAAACATCTTGATCAAAAACAACTTCGCTAGAACCCAGATTCAGGGAGTGGATAAAGCAGCTTCAGAATACGACCTTTCCGAGTTGGAAGACCTACCAGAAGAGAGAAACTCGTGGATTTTTGGATCTTCTACCTTGTCTGATAACGAGAAGAGGCCGTATATGCCCGCTCCCGTCGCTATTCTCAGCGATTATGAATCGAGCGCTCCGATGTTAAGAGCGACGATGGAGATAGCCGGCAGCGGAAATCGAAGCGCGAGCTACACGGAGACAGTCGCTAAATCGGATGCTGAAACTCAGATCGGTGGTAAACTTCCGCCTAGACTTAGAGACGGTAGCGTTGATCTAAGTCTTCGTACTCAACAGACGTTGCTTCCAGCACCTCAAACCGAACCATTGGAGCTACCATGTGACTCCGGGTCTGCCCTCCACGATGCAATAGGGAAAAACGACTTAGGCTCTGTCTGCGATTTGCTAGAAAATGGAGGAAATATATTTCGCGAAGATACCAACGGCGCTGGAGACTCTGCGACAGCGATCAGCTTTGCAGTTCGACTCAGGCGGAAGGCCATAGTATGTTATTTTATGGCACACGATATTAGTTGTTATAAAACTGTAATTGGAGAGTGCAAAAACAATGGTGATAAAGAAATGCAGGAATATATCACTAGGCGATATCAGCAATGGAAAAAACAACGCAAACAGTTCAACGATTTTACAGCCATGTTCGAAAGTCCTAATCGTTCATCGCAATTGATCCAGAGAATTGAAAGCCACAGCCATGGAGGGAGAGTATATAGGAACCTCGGACTTGATAAATTGATACCAATCCTTCCGTTCGTACCTGCATTTAAACCTTACCTGACCAATTTACAAGATCCACTTTCTCCTACTGAGCAATGCTCAGATATCGATCACGCCAACATCGCTAGCGAATCCGAGTTATCAGGAGATGAAGATGAAGATGAAGAAGCCGCAGATAAACTCAGAGCGATCCATCTATTTGTGCTTATTCTTGCAATAACTAATAGCAGAAGGAAAGGAAAGCAACCCGAGTGTTCCGACGCGAATGAATATTCTCGTAACGACAGCGACAAACCCGAAGGAAATCCAAAGACAATTACTCCCTCTCTGCAAGACCAGGGTTTCGGCAACCCCCCTAAAAGGCGTAGGGAAAGCGAAGGTGAAGAAGATGAAGATGGCAGAGGTTTTGATAACCCGCAGCGCGGGAAGCAAAATATAGAAGACCTACTAAAGCAATACGCTTGTCCTTTTGGCAAGGCTAGACCCAACGAACACCCAGGCTGTACGCTCATAAATAGGAAAAATATAGCTGGGATAAAGTATGCAATTTCATCTACATTATCATTACTTTATATATCGATCTTCCCCCTAACTTAATACTAACATACTAGCTTGTCTTCTTAAATAGGGAACATTTAAAAAGAAAACATTATGGTGGGACTCTGCCTCTGCCTCTTTTTGAGACACGTACATGGAGTGCAGTTTTTATATTCTGCATCAGCCCTTGGCCGCATCCCATCCCATCTCCATGTAAGTGTCTTTTTAATTCTTCATTAGTTCGTATTTCTTCTCTAATCAAAGAATAGATTTGGATTTCCCAGCTCAGTTACGAGTAGCACAAAAACGCCGAAAGTGCAAGGATGAGGGACCAAGGTCCCCTTCAATCAGTACCCCCACATACTTTTCTACAATTGATACGATTCTTCCGCAGTTGTTACCGAAACCCCCAGTCCAGCCGCTGCATATGAAGCCTACAACTACAGACTCAACGTACTCGAGGGCTCACCCAAATAATACACAGGATCAAGATTCAAGTCTACAGTCCCTTCCCTTTCGTCAAACCTGGTCTCACGAATTAGCCTCCCCCAATCTCAATCGTAATCCACCGAAAATACACACCCTAGGTCAAGCAGTCGCCGAGGTCATTACAGGAGGCGAGTTTCGAGAGATCCTTGGCTCTATGAGCGCTCCAGAATACACTTCGGCTACACTGGAAACCATAACTGAAGAGAGTATGACACAGTACAACAATTATATAGGGTTTGCTTTTGGTTGCGATGTAAGCCAGCCAATAGATGATTTTTTGGCTTCGGGGGGCCCACTTTCAGAGACTCTAAGGACTATGGTTGGTGACCCTGAATGTAATGGTATCTCGAACGAAATTTTGTCTAGTGATGCCGATGCCGATGCCTCCGGAGAACCATACGTTTCTGTTCCAGGATCAGCCTGGAAAACATTGCCGAATTCTGGAAGCAGTACAGCGGTTTTCACGCTAGATAACGGCTCTACTACCACGGGCACTCCAGCAGAGTCTATAAGAAGATCCCAGAGCCAAACAGCACCCTCGCCAGTTCCAATAGAAATAAGAGAACCCAAAAGGTACTCGATACTAATTCAAAGAGAGGAAAGAGGACTCGGTGCCGCATCCACCGAGGAGCCTGGACCCAAAGAGTTTCAATACGATACCATACTCGAATTTTATCAAGATTTCGAACCGTGGGTGAATCAAACCTTTTTCGATCCGCAATTTTGCTGGCAATCGTGGGAATTCGTGAGGTCCAGGTATTCAGATGATACCCCAACTTCTCGGAATCCCGAACCAATATCGAGTATTGGCCATTTTGTGAGAAAACTGAAATGGATTCGGGCAACCGAACGGGAATGCGATCTAGCATTTCTCCTAGTCTACAAGCGGGTACACAGCGTTAGTTAAGAATGTATTGACTACATCATGGCTGGATTGTAATTAATTAATTATTGTAGAATATATAGAATATGATTGACGGAGAGGTTTGTGTTTTGTTCTATTATAGCGAACTCTACGCTTTATATATGCCCATGTAGTTGAGTAGTCGGTGTAATTCTTCATCATATTTTTGTTTTTTTTTTTTCTCTAGAGATAACTGAGTTATTCAGGTTTATAGGTGGTTTCTGTATAGTTCGTGGGATATGGCTTGATTAAGTAGTATTACGATGTATACCATAGTTTGAATTTTCATTTGGTGATACAGCATACATATACTGACCCTTTTCAATTAATCCGCATTTGTGGCTACCAAGACGCCGTCTCCGACGCTGATGGCGGGGAGGTCATCTTTGTTGCCGATAGGTCGGGTTCTATGTACGACAAAAGGAAGTCTCTTAGATTTGCTATGTAGCTTTCTCTGAAGGGTATTCCAACCCACCGAAAATTTAACCAGTCCTTCGGAAACCAACACTTGTACCTCCACGACAGCGACCTTAAGCAGACGCATAGCTCGCAACAAAGCAGGCCGAAAATCCAAGACGGAACGTACATCCACAGGATAAAATTTACAACTTGATTTTCATCCCTCATTTCCTGGCTAATTGCACTCCATGCCGTATTCAAGCTTGTGGCCTTGGCTTGCGAGCTTCTGTGCATCGGCAAACCGAAACGCTCGGTTCTCATATGGAGAAATACAAATTTGATATTGCCATTTCAGGAAAGAACTTATTTTTTTGTTCAAGACGTGATTCTTGCTTGAGCACTTTGCATAAAATTATGACAGGCCGGTTTGAGTGTCTCAAAGCCTCAAAAGCCCAAGACCTATAAATATATCCCTGTCGCCGTGGCGAAATTGCGCCAGGTACAACTCAGTCTTTGGCTCGGTTAAATCGATGGCGGCGCTTTCTGCAGAGCAACTCTGCAGATTTCCTGGGGAAGGGCCTGGAAAACACCAAGTATCGCCAAAGCCAAAGAACTCCGCCAATGGATGAATCATAAATAATTCAATTACTATTTCAATCTCGGTAAATAAAAAAACCACTATATGGCTCATAGAGCCTCCGGAATTCTCCATCGATACCAAGAACTTAGAACTTCAAAGCCATGACCGGTCTTGCATGTGTAGAGGGTACAATATCGAGGGCCACGCGACCACGGAATTCACCTCTATATACTTGTGAATAAGTTATTTAAAGTCAATGAAAACTGGGTAATTGCATGGCACCCTCCCAAACTGTCCTTATTTGAGCTTTTGCGACTATGGTACCATGTATCTGCCCAAATTTAAATATTTCTGCGAAATGTTCCGAGTACTGGATTCTTGGGAGTGAGAGTGACACATACGCGTTCGTTCGCAAGAGGTTAGCACGAGAAGACTATTGCCCTTCACTTCGAGTCAAAATCCTGGTACTCAAGCGGCTCGTGTGTAACGGGCCAAGTCGCTTGGTAGAGCCATGGAGAATCTAGGCGCGAGTTTATCATATCATACGCTGGATCTAGCTTTGCTACAGGATTCTCAAAGTGAATTTCTCTGAGGCAAAAGTTGGGTACAAATGATGAACCAGGGAGCCGGCACATGCCGTTTGAGGAACCAGCAGACCACTCAACAACACCTGTTTTCTCGCTCCAACCATTTTCGTCTTCTCGAGATACGAAACATCTCTCGTCTGGAACGACTTGGAAAGAATTTTTATTAAAGGGACACGATTCGTTTTGTGCCATGCCAACACGCGAGATTTATAATATTAGTTATCCGTTTGATAACTACAATCTTGATGTTTTTCTGGGAATTCCTATGGTGAATTTCATGAAGGTTCTCTGTTCCTCTGGTAACCTCGTGGAAGTCCGCAATATTACGTCAACTATACGTCCGAGCGGTGGGCTGCAGGGGCTACTCTTTGTAAAGACAAGCTTCCATGTTTGGGAGGAACCGCCCAGGAAATGGTAAAGGGTCGTTGCTTAGCGTTCTTTTGCCTGACACATTTTATTATGTTGCTCACCAAAGCCGGCCGCCCGCGATGGGTAGATAAGAGATGCTTTTCTCACCCGATGACGAGAATTATCTTTAGTATACCATTCCTATTCCCTTTCTTTCAAGACTTTCCTACATCTTGATGCGAAGATAAAGCCAAAAAAAGGTGCATTCAGGACTTCACACTCTACCAGTGCGGCTGCCAGAAGAAAGGCGGTTTTCGAGAATGCGGCGAGTTCCAATGCAGCCACATTAAAGATCTCGGAAAGCAAAAGCCGGACTACTGTGAAGGTAAGCGCTAGACTTTTGCACGTAATGATTTTCATGGGATTCGAGTAATTCAGAATCGCTGCTAACACAAGCGACAATAGCCTGCCAGGAAAAGCTTGAACACGGCGAATCGATACCAAGGCGGAAGTCGAGCACAATCAAGAGACTCACGAGGAGTCTGAGCATGAAGGTCAAAACAATGGATTACAGCTATAGCAGACACAACACAGGTCTACAGCGGACCCCAGAGGAAGAAGAATGGGTCAATCCCTTCAACGATCCTTTATAAAAGCAACCATCTCTTTTCGAATAAGTTTATCTTGGGGGCTACGGAGTTTTGGATATTACTTGTACAACTATCTCTCTTTTAATACAAAAATTGTATGGGTTTTGGTTTGAAAATTAGCAGACAGTCTCCGAGACGTCGGAGTATATTCCGCGTATTACAACACAAAAATAAAAATTACTAAAAAATCGATAATTTTTTTTTTTATATAAAAGCAGGAATTTGTGCAATAATAATGAAGACGGAAAAAGAAAGAAAAGTTTCACGCGCTTTTTATTATTACTTGTTTGACGTATTTCTGTATCTCAAACTCGTATCTCAAACTTGTAGCGGATTTCGTGGTACAGGCTTCACTTGTCGCTAAAATATTTCCAATACTTATTCAAATTTTGTGTTTAAATTTACTTCCATTATGGTGAGTGATACGTGGTGAGCCTAGATCGGTATTTCATATTCGACGGTAGGTCTATCCTTCGAAGTCCTCTCCACTTCTTACAGTAATGGGCATGTGTAAGACCAAATGTCGAAGGACTTAACACTCCAGTCTCCACCGTAATATGAGACATACAATCGGCTATTTCCTAGCTCTTGATATATCTAATACGGCATTCGACTTTCTACATATTAAAGGAATATGCCGATAGTTATAACAGTCATTGAAATATTAAATCATCTTTCGATCGAGCTTCCCGCTCTACAGTGAATGTAGCTATCCTCACTAACTGCGTTTGTAGCCCCTGTTCATGTCGCCAAGCGGCCAACCAAATTGAGAAACACAGCTGCTCCTTATACATATTCTATATTCTTTGTAGCTATTGGTTTTGGTTAAAGGACTACAAAAATAAAATTATTTTGCAGCATATATTGTCATTTATCAGCTGGACCTGCGCCCTTTTTTCACCATCTAAGTATCGTAAACAATAATCCCTGTGAGCAGGATTTTATAGTAGGCTAGCAAAAGTCGTGGTTCCTTTCTCAAGTTAGGCGAAAGCCTAGACAATATAAGAAACCCATATCCGCATGCATGAGACGGAAAATTCAATTGAAAAATGGCATTCACATATATTCGTGCTTAGGAAAGGTTTTAGTACGCCACTATTGACCCTTTAAATCTTTGAGTGCTCAATGTTGATGGTCTCTACTAAATTCATGAATTCATCAGCGGGTTCCTGAAAGAGAAGAACAAAAAAATGCTACAAGATTGCTACGCTAAACACCATAATGAATGTAAGGGATCCAGCTAAAGTTGACTTTCGGGGCCGCAATACGTTTCCCGTTCCGGTCCCCATGATCGTTTTTAATTTTCAACGGAGCTTTGGAATCGTTGAGAGCCGTATGGATGTGGATCTTGTTTTCGATAGGCGTAGGAATACCAGTTTCTTCGGTATCATTTTTACTACTAGTTCTCTGGTTCTTCATCTCGGCATGAAGGTAAGATCTTCGCATACCGCTCTCCTCCAAACAGCTGGATCGAAGATCTCTGATCGCTTCATGCAAGGCGCGAGATATAGAAGTATCCTGCATACCCATCTCCTTGATAGTCTCGTAAAATTTCTTGGCAATGTGCACACAGTGCTTATCGTTGACTTCCCAAAGTGTTCCGATAACATGCCGAAAGCCGAGAAGCTTGTAGGCATTTATAAGATGAATTGCTTCATCTGAGAATGTTTCATCGCTAGCACCAGTGGAGCAAGCGGAGAGGAACGCGATGAAAGGCTTATTTTGCGAACACTTGGAAATGTATTCCCAAAGTTTCTCCACAGTCAAGGGATTTTCTTCCCAGTCATCTAACAGTAGGTAGCTCTTTGAAGGGTTAGCTTCGTGGTGCCCGTGGCCTGCGAAATGAAATATTTTGCAGCTTTCCAAATTGGATAGAATTTCTTTTTGTCGAGTCGGTGGTCTCACTGGCTTTAGCCCCAGGAGCGGGCACATGCTTTCTAGCATATCTATCTCCTCTGTCGCGAATGGGAGATCTGGTTGGCTGATGGTCTTTGCCATTGAAACTAGTAGAGCCTGATCTAGGCTTTCAACCGGTTCAGGCGCTCTAAGGTCATGCAGCAGCGCTCTTATTGAGACACTATAAGAGGAGACAGCTCGATCCATAACCGTCTCATCCGAACCTTCGAAATACCTACCAGCCGCATGAAGAGGCAACAAACAGAGCTCCCTTGTTGGGATCCAACATATACGAGGCCATTCCGTATTTTTCTTTGGGGCGCTATTGATATCCAAAGCTTCTAGAACAGGGTGAGCAATGACATCCCATAGCCACTCCAGGACATTCCAAATTTCCAATTCATCGCCTTGCTTCAGGAGCTCATAATTGGCCTCTATATCTGATTCACGTAGCTTGGGTAGGCTGAGAGAGCGTATCTGATGCGATTCGACTAGGAATGCGTCGCACCAGTATTTGCTAACGTTGATAACCACGATTGTGTGATTTTTAGCAGCCTCCATTAAATCTTTCCTTTCAGGCTCCATCAAGAATCTCTGGAAACCATCCTGCTTGCGAATATCCTCAAGGAGCCTTTTCAAATCTGCCTCTACTTTCATGCGGCTTTTGTGGGCTGACTCTTGGAACTCTCCTCCATCGTGTATCCCGTCTGGAGAATTCCCATTAGGCGTTATTGACAGCTGTTCTCGGAGCCGGAGAAACTCGCAGGCTAGGCTGGGATGAAACTTGTGTAGCTCTGTGGTATCCACATGAAACTCTAGAAGCGAATGCGCGATAATTGCGCGGCCAACTTCCAGAAGTGTCAAAGCGGCTACTGGGTCGTGGTTTGCGCGTAGAGTGACAGCTGCGGCTAGAGTGGGGACATAAGAGTGGTGTCCGAGCTCAGATTGCTTGTCAGCGTTTGTTAGGGACTCCGTAGCGGTCTCTCCTAGTAGATGTACACCTTCTTGAAGAAGTTTGCACGCCTCCGCGATGTATAAATCTCGATTGTTTCCCTCTAGCAAATGGGTTGCCAATCCAGAGGCTCGACTGATGCGGTTGCCAGTGCTGCTGTTGAGATGTCTCTCGAATTCGTAAGCTTCTCGGAACAAAGTGATTGCATTTTCCCAATCCCCTTGGAATTTGCTTTTGTCGGATTGAAATCGAAGCACAAGAAGCTGTCCATGGCTCGCAGTCAAGCCTCCATATAGGGCATTTTCACGATACCTGAGCCGACCTTCTTTAGTGATATCAATCGCTTTATCCAAGTCTTCCATCCGGGCTTGCGCCTTGTATCGAGCTTTCAGCCATTTCCCGAAGTGTGAATAAGCTATAGGAGGAGGACCATATTTGCTTTCGCATTTGTTATTGAACGTGTAATCACCAATTTCGATGGCTTTGTTGAGATATTTCATGTTTTGGGTCATCTGAAAACGAACATAATAGCAATCTCCTAGACCAGGGGTGCAGTAAACTTGTGCTCTATATTCCGGCTCAAGTTTCAACACCGTCTTGAAGATTTTTAGAGCTTCCATTGTGTCGCTCGGCCGAACGCTTTGGCCATGGTCGGGTTGTTTGGTAAGTAGCTTTCCGAGCACTACCATTCGTCTCGGATTACAATCGCAGTTTTCCGAAAGTTGAACGGCTCTCCTAATCGCGTTAATGGACATATCATGGTCCTCTGATGATTTTGAAAGCACGGAGCGTTGGTTGTATAAGTGGCCGATGAGCTGGAAGCTATTGGCTTGGATGTGAGCATCGGTGGACTTATTTCCGCTTTCTTTTAAATAGCTGACCCCATGGTCTATATCAACTATCGAATCAGTTTTTAATCCAAGATCCGTAAACACCAACCCGAGATTATAGTATAGACGATATTTTCGGGGGTAGGTGTGGGGTGCTCTCTCGATCGCGGCCTTCAGAGCCGTAATGGCTGTTTGTAAATCGGTTATGTTGTCTTGAGTTGTTGCTCCAGTATAATCAGTTCCTCGCGATCGTTTTAAAAGCCAAGATGCGAAAGTTTCGTAGATATCCAGATGGAAATTGCATGCGCAAGGAACTTCTGGTGGAAGAATTCGCGCCAGGATCTCAATGATCGTGTCCCGAGATATGATTTCGTGAAAGCAACCCCGTGGAGAGCGTTTACAGTCAATGAGAGAATTTAACATGGATATCAGTTTCGGATGATGGAAGCCACTTATAGCTTGCGTCGCCTCATCTGCAATCTCAATAAATTTACTGATGCCTTTGAATTCATCCACGTCGTTACTTAGAGACCACTCCGCAAGGTCGGCCGCAAGAAACATTAACAGATGCATTTTCTCGGAAACTTGATTCTCTATTCCGATCCATTTCCTAGTAATCTTAGTTGCCCTTCTGATGACATCTATGGTATCATTATTCCAGTCCTTGACCGCGTCCAACTCTACCAGAGTTTGTGAGATAATTGACTTTTCCTCATCAAGAACCTTCATGAGTTCGACGATACTCTCTGCCGAGCCAGTAGCGACCTCGATATCTGATAGATTTTCATGGACATCTAAAAGGTTCTCGAGCTTACCCCCCCGCTTGAACGAATCCGTAATTTCGGGATTAGTGTTAGCCGTCTTGGGCTGATATATGGAATCAATAGCCTTGTTGAGATCATCGATAGCGCCGTTTTCCTTGAAATCCTTGTAAAAGAAATATGGATCCCAAAAAAAAGATTTCGGCAGGCTTTTGATATCGTGATTATCTTGCGAGGCTTGCAACGTCAACCGAGTCACACGCTCGAGGTCTTCGAAGTGACCAGCCAATCTATGCCTGATTTCCAATAGTTCAATTAAAACAGAGTACATGGCACCTTGATCTAGATCGCTAGGTATTGGGTTATCGATACGCTTCTGTGTGTTATCGATGGCTGCATTTAGAAACTTCTCGAGGAGGGGCAAGGACGCTTGCGAGAAACAGCTGCATTCTTCGTGGTCTTTGCTGTTCAGGAGTTAGCCATTGAGATCCGGTGCCTTCAATTGCAAATGTAACTAGAATTAACAAACCTTAACATGCTTGCAATCGCGGCACTTTCTGTATTGCTGGCCTCCAGAAGTTTCAATAAACCGGATTGTAAAAAAACAAGAAGCTAGTAATGAGGACTGTTTATAGAATGAAACAAGCACTGAATAAGTTGAAGAATGAAACAGACGTCGACTCTACCGAATCCGTAGAACTCGGGGTTACGTTGGGGTAGACAATTAAGGGCGCTATCTTTATAAACACTTTGAAGCGTTCCGTGAGCTCTAGCTAAAACGAGTATCGCCGTGCTGAAGGGCTAGCGCAGCCTCTAATTGCGAATCTTGTTTGCGTTTACCTGGCCAAGCATGCAGGCGTGCGGCGAGGCAAATGCAAATCAATCCTCCTATCCATGGCTAGTTTCTGCCATAAGGCATCCACCGCTACCCATTTAAAATCAGTATATCTTTAAATTGTCTCATTGGCTGACTTTCTCGCATCCCGTAACTAAATGTTAATTGTCGTACCTGCCCGAGAAACTTTGACCGATACGCCTTGTCCATCTTACTTTGCTACTGCAAACCTGAACAGACGTTACAGAAATAGGTTAGTATTTAACGGCTAGCGCTGGAGTTTCGCAAATTTGTAGCCTTGTAATAACGTTAATCTACCTCAATACATATTCTCAATCCACACCGCTTCCTTTCTGCTCTCCACTTGTACTTTAGTTTTCCTCCTTTAATTGACTCAGTCAGTATTCACATTGCCTAGTCCGAGATAGTGGGTCCTCACTCGAGCTATACATATTTTTCAATGTATAGACTCAACACAGAAATTTTAACCATAGCTTACGCTCGGCCATGAAATGTAAATGCGAAGCTGTGCAGGCTAGTTCACGACACAACAAGGGATCCCCAATGAAAAGCTATCGCGATTTCTGTTTCCCCTAATTGTCAAATATCTAATGTTCATGATGGTCATTGTTTAATTTTATTGACTAAAAGAATATTGACCATTTGAACTATGTCACGACCAGAATACACTGTGGCGAGCCCTGCGGCGCTAGAATGCCAGCCGAGGAGATCTAGATCTAGATCGAGAGGGGCTTGGCTCGAGCTGCTATTGTGAAGTCAATGTATGTGTACATGCACGTGCGCTTGCGCGATACCAACTGATGTGTTGCTTGTGTTCTTAGGGCCATACGCGAAGGATGATATATCCCCGCCTTCGCGTCGAGCTTCAATTATTTGTAATAGCTGCGCATTAGATGCTTTCCGACTCTCATGCATCAAAACTTATCACAGGCAACAACTCGAATCCCAGATAATAAAGATAGATGTCTACATCTATTCGATGAGTGATCCTGGGTCATCCTCCCGTGCAGGTTATACTGTCGGTTGGGTATGTGCTCTCCCAAAAGAGCTGACAGCGGCGATAGCGATGCTAGATCAGAGACACGGTGATCTTCCCAGCCCTGGCTTCCACGATGATAACAGCTACAGTCTAGGATCGATCGGAAAACATAATGTCGTTATAGCATGTCTGCCCAAAGGTAAAACCGGCTGCATTTCAGCTGCGACCGTTGCCCTGCAAATGATCAACACTTTTCCGAATATTAAAGTTGGGCTTTTGGTTGGCATTGGTGGAGGCATACCCAATAAGGGAAAAATAAAACTAGGAGATGTCGTTATAGGCCCACCGACTAAAGATTTTCCGGGCGTACTCCAATGGGATGTTCAAGAAACGGCTGATGGAGATTATGGATTCCAACGGACTGGGGCGTTGGATAATCCCCCCAAGCTGCTTCTAACGGCACTGTCAAAATTAGATTCAGAACAGGAACTAAATGGATCGAAAATCCCTATGTATTTGGAACAGCTAAAAGCCAAATTTCCAAGACTAGCCTCGAGATACTTGAGGTCTGCAGACATGGAAGATGTTTTATTCAAGGCTGACTATGCCCATGTCAAGGACGCTCCTGTGGTCCAGAAATCCGGGGACGCAGACGAAGAGGACGAGGAATTCGAAGAAGATGACGATGTTGTAGGTTGCAGATTTTGCGACCGAACAAAAGTTATCAAGAGGAAGGCTCGAGATATGCGAGTTCACTACGGTTTAATCGCCTCCGGAAATCAAGTCATCGACGATGCTATTCGCAGAGACAGGCTTAATCAGGACGTTGGCGGAGGTAGCATTCTCTGTGTGGAGACAGAGGCAGCCGGGCTCATAAACGAATTTCCATGTATTGTTATTCGAGGTATTTGTGACTACTCAGATTCCCACAGGAATGAACCATGGCAAGAGCACGCAGCGGGCGTAGCGGCGGCATTTGCAAAGGAGCTCCTGGGTTATGTGCGGCCGGATGATGTCGAACGCGAGTGTTCGCTGAAGGAGCTGCTCGAGAGTCAGTTCAGAATCATATCACGGAATCGCAGCTTTTTCTAACTCAATATGGCTAGTTCGTGATGATATTTTCAATATCAAAACAAACGTCGAAACAATGAAGTCGCTTTTGGACGAGGAAAAGGACTACAAATCCTGGACTGGCTCGGGCGCGATTACGGGTTCGAACAAAGTAATTTCATTAGGGAGCGGCAACCGGAAACCGGGGAATAGCTCTTAAAACCTTCAAAGCCCGTAACCTGGCTCGAGGGTTCCCACAGCACGTTATTCTGCCCCGGGATCCCGGGAGCAGGGAAGACGATTATCACAGCCACCTTGATTGATCACTTTCAAACAAAGTTTAGAGATGATCCAACTGTTGCAATTATATACCTATACTGCAATTATCAAGTAAAGGGCGCGCAGACGGTAGAGAACTTATTCGCAAGTCTCCTAAGGCAGCTATTGCAAAGTTATCAGGGCTTCGTTCCCGATGCGGTGAAAGAGCTGTATAATAAACATGAAAAAGCAGGATTGCGGCCTCCATTGGATAACATTTTCAAAAGTCTTCTAGTCGTCCTCAGCTTGTATTCGAAGATATTTGTGCTTGTCGACGCATTGGATGAATGCATTTGCCAGAAACCACTCCTTTCAAGTCTTTTCGAGCTTCAGAAGCACACCAGCAGTAATGCCACGGCGATTAAACTATTTGCAACTTCAAGGCCCATCCCAGAAATAATAAGCGAATTCGAAGAAAACAAGGCCTTGCAAATTGAAATTTACGCCAACGAGGATGACGTGCGGAAATACGTTCGTGGCCACTTACCGCCGGTCCCTGGAGTAGTTTTTGAGAACGTTTCAAACTTGCTCAAAGATATCGAGAATAAGATTGTGGATTCGTGCCAAGGAATGTATGCGAAACTCCTATTCCTAAATATTTTGTTAAGGCTGAGAAAGAATATGCTGATATCGATCTTGGTATAGGTTTCTACTCGTGAAGCTTCGAATGAATTTTCTCAAGGGTGCAACATCTCCGAAACAAATCCTTAAAGTCCTGGTAGTTGAAAGACGCCTAAAGATTTCCGTTCTCGATGCTGACACCGACACCGATCTCATGATAGCGTATGATGATGCGTATCATAAAACTATGGAAGCGATCCAAGGACAAGTCCTCTTATCCCGACAATGCGCAGAAAAAGCGCTTTCATGGGTTATTTTTGCTCGCAGACCGCTTACAATATCCGAGCTTCAGCATGCTCTCGCCGTGGAGCCAAACACTACCGAGTTTGACAAGACCAACGTGTCACCGGAAAGGCTGATTGTAAAAATTTGCAACGGGCTAGTTACGATAGATGAAAAAACTAAGCTCGTCCGTCTAGTTCATTATACAGCGCAGGAGTATTTCGAGCGAACATGGCGTGTTTGGTTTCCTCAAGCTCTTGAGAGTATCGCAGACACCTGCCTCATTTATTTATCATACGACGTATTCAAAACTGGGCCTTTGCTTATAAATGGATTCTCTACCCCAAAAGTGAAAACATATGCTCTTTACAATTACGTTGTAAAAAACTGGGGGGGACCACGCTCGCGAAAGTCGTTCTTCAATTGAAAGAGATAAATCGATTTTAGGTTTTCTCAAAAGTGAGGCCCTACTGGCTTACAGCCAGGTTTTAAGTTCCTATCTAAACCGAAATTTCGCCAAGTATAACGACATGACGGCAGTTCACATAGCTGCTTATTTTGGATTAACTAATGCCTTAGAAGCCTTGGTTTCCGATGAAACTGATTTGGAAGCCCAAGACGGTAGCTTTCAAACACCACTATTACATGCTGCGGCTAGCGGGCACGAGAAAGCTGTAAGGCTACTGATTGATAGAGGCGCAAACTTGGAGTCCAGAGGCAGATATTCAGCGACGTCACTCATACTGGCTGCGGCTAAAGGGGATGAAGGGGTTGTAAGGCTGCTATTAGACAAAGGCGCTAATATGCGGGCGGAGGATTGTTATGGCATCACAGCTCTGCTGTCTGCCGTCCGCCACGGAAGAAGAGGAGTGGTGAAGCAGCTGCTGGACCGGGGTGGCGACTTGGAAACCAGGGATAAGTACTCCCGTACATTACTTATACTTGCAATTGAACATAGGCACGAGGAAGTGGTGCAGCTTCTAGTAGACAGAGGTGCGGATTTAGAAGTTAAATACCGGACTCGTGACAAGCAATGGCAGATACCACTCAGGTTGGCGACAATTTTGGGACAGAAGAGAGTTGTGATAGCCCTGATAAAAGCTGGCGCAAATTTTGACGTCCCCGTTTCGAAAGATACGACGCTACTTTTTTGGGCCGTGGAAAATGGATGGGACGAGATCGTCAAGTTGTTGGTGGAGAAGGGTGCACCATTGAATAAGTTAGATATAGATCATCGAGCAGCTCTCTTTGTTGCAGTAGAGCGAGGGGACTACGGAATTGTAAAGCTACTCGCGGAAGGAGGTGCAGATGTCAATGGTGGGGTGGGTAATGAGGGCCGCCCGCTTACGACCGCGGTTAAGAGGGGAGACCAGAAAATGGTAGAACTTCTAGTAGAGAAGGGTGCAAATATAGGGACCTGGGGCGGCAGTTACTTCAGGACGCCGCTTTGGTTTGCTGTACACGGGGGAAACGAGGGAATTGTACAGTTTTTAATCGATAAGGGCGCGGATATAGAGGGTTATAATCCATGGTATCCGAACCGACAAACCCTGCTCATGGTGGCTGCCGAGAAGGGGAATTTAAAGATTATTGAAATGTTGTTGAAGCATGGGGCAAAAATAGAAGCCAATTCTCTGGACTGCACACCCCTCGTGTGGGCGGTACATGCTCAGCGGGAGGACGCGGTGTGACTACTGTTGGAAAAGGGGGCAAACCCGGATTGTAGAGATTCCCACATGCGGTCACCACTCCTGTTTGCCGCTCAAAGCGGAAATGAAGTTTTGATGAGATTGTTGTTGGAAAAGCGTGTGGATCTAGAGGTTGAAGATGATAAAGGCAACAGGCCACTTCTATATGCGCTGCAAAAAGGATGTGAAGCATCAGCGGAGCTGTTAGTCAGAAATGGTGCAAAAGTGGAATATCGAGGCGAATATGGCAAATCGCCGCTCCTTTTAGCAGCAAAGGCAGGGCTACAAGAGGCTTGTAGAGTTACTAATAGAGAGGGGTGCAAAATTGGAAACTCGGGATTCCAGTGGTTCTACGCCTCTCTTGTCGGCTGCAAGCGGCGGGGCGGAAGGAAATTGTGCAACTGCTTCTTGAGAAGGGGGCAAGTATAAACGCCAAAGATAAAGCAAATAGGACAGTGTTACACTCGGCTGTATCCAGCGGATCGATAACGACGGTGCGGTTCCTGGTAGACAAGGGCATCGATCTAGAGGCTACAGAAATTCGCTTTAACTCAACACCTATATTACAGGCCGTATTGGACGGGTTCGAGGAAATCGTGGAATTTCTGATCGAAAGCGGCGCAGATTTGAAATGCGAAAGCGATTACGCCGGCCGAACACCCCTCGGATGCGCAGCAGTGGAAGAGCACACAAAAATTCTGCAAATATTAGTGCGATACGGCGCGAACTTAGAGGCTAAGGGTAAAGACAATACGACGGCGCTCTGGTTCGCTACCTTTAGAAGGAGAAAAGAGGCAGTGGATATTCTGTTAAAAGCGGGAGCTAATCTTGAGACGCGAGATAGCACCTTTTATTTCACACCACTACTGGTCGCTGCGGACATCAAAGAGCTAGAGTCTGCGAAATTACTGCTGGAGAAAGGCGCGGACTTAGATGCTAGAGATTTGTCCGGTAGATCGCCACTTTCCTTAGCTAGGGCTCATGGGGATGATGAGATGGTGCGCCTATTTGAGCAATGGTTAAAGAAAGGAAAGGATTTATGATGTTAAATAATTCAATAATTCAATAATTCAATAATTCAAACACATCGAACGAAAGAATGTGTGATTTTGGCGACTACAGCTACCTTGCATACTCTAGTACCATTAGGGAGATACATTATTATGAACCCCCAAAAAATAAACAATTTTTCAGAATCATCACCCAAACACTTGAATGTGAATATCAAAGACAACAAAGAACATTAATTATGTCAAGAAACCTTGGAAATTGAGCTGAGGGGCTCTAGATCCTCAAGCGTGTATCTTGTTTTGGCAGCCTTCTACCACGATCTCAGGCAATGCCAGAAGTCGCGGTGGTGGAATTGTATCCATTTAGGCCTAATTTGTTGTTGTGCTCACCGTAAATTTAAAGTGTCTCGTTTCAGTCTGGAACCATTGATCATAGAAGTTCACTGTTAAAGTATCAGTCCCAACCTTGCGGGCATATACATCCATTCGAACGCTCGATCCTCCTTCGACAGCCCATCTCCGGACAATGATACTAGCGCTGGAGTCATCCGCATACCTCCAATCGATGTCATGGAAGTTATCGATCTGTATTGTTAACTCAACCCATTGGCCTGGTTGAAGAGATATTTCATTTCCCTCGGCATACGAATACGTAGAGTCAGATGCCGCTCCAGACGGTACATACGTGATTCCGTTTATGGTCACTCCGGTTTCAGCTGGCATTTGGAAACCTGAATTGACGATCTGGATGAAAGAGTTGCAGATACTTTCAGCCTGGAGCCGGGTCATCCTGACGAGATTCACCCTAAGGTATAAGGCCTGGACGCTGAATCGAACCGTTATTGCGTTGTAAACGTGGTTGTAATCAACTTGGTCCGGCGATTCGCTTGGTGAGAAATACGCTGACGTATTTGAATTAAGAGTCTAGAGTATTCGTTACGTCAGTAAAGTTTAATGCTTTCCAAGGTATTGTGGCGAATTACCTGTTCTATTTTTTTGTTCGGATTTGAACTCTTCGCTCCCGAATCCCTGTGTGCAACGGCGGAGGTTGGAGTATTGCAAAAAAACATATTGAAGTCGAGTCCTTTACTTTCGCCACTATCATCGACTCTGGCATGAAATTTGGCATAGCCATAAGATATATTTCCTTCTCCCGCATCATCTTTAAAGTCTAAAGGACAAAATTTTGGAGCTGTGACGTGAACATTGCTGAAACCGGCGTTGCTCAAGGCTTGCTGAAGGTTTGGTTGTATCACTTGTAAGCCGTTGAAACCTTGCCCCCGTATACTTGTTTGAACTTCCTGTGCCCTATCTCTTTGCTGGTCGCTGTCCATACTATTGCCCATGTACCTGCCGCTATCGAAATAGTCTGCAATACCACCAATGTGACCGCGTCGGTGGTCGGTAGACTTCGACTTGTTAGCATTGGCCGCAGTGCCATTGACCCAAGGCCCCTTCTTATCCGAGGCAAGCGCTCCTGAAGGGAACGTAGGATCAATCGCATCTTTGACGTATTCCTCGAGATTTTCAGTTCCCAAATGCGGACCAGCGCACGAGTCGAACACTTTACCGTACCAACTTAGAAAGACATGGTTGCCAAAAGGCCGGCGCCTGGGATCATTCCTTGGGATATCCTTCAAGTTTCGGTCATTGGCGAACATCGGATTGGTAGCAATTGATCCCTCGGGTTGGTCCCAACTGGGGACTAGTCCCAACCAACAAGGGGTGTTTGGACGAACCCATAAGGTACCATGAAATAAGAAAGTATATTATCCTGTCTTGTGAACTTTCGAAACACAGGCTGAGAACGAGCCAGAGGATGGCGGACTGGTCGAGACAATTTACAGTATTCGCAGTCTCATAGTAACTGAGAAGGTCTTGAGCCTCGGTTGTCTTGGTTGAGCCTGGACGGAAGAGTGTCCAGTAGTTAAGAAATCGCCGCAAATCAAATCTGGAGTGCATTTTGTCGCTACCCTGGCGAAAGTTTGACTGGCCATTCCTTGTTTCGTACACAAATCCATTGCCCGTGAACACGAGCTGCCCAGCATAGGTAGGATACCCTTTAGTCAAAAGCGTCTGGGCATTGGTATCTGTTGTTGTAGGGATGAGTCCAGTCTGAGCAGATCCGCTGGAATGCCTTCGATAGCGAGGAAGGGCGCAGGATCGGTTCCAACGGCATAAAACTCGAGTTCGAATTGAGATTCAAAGGTACTACCTTGGAAGGCACAATTGTATGTGAAAATGCCTTGGAATCCCCAAGGTATCGTGCCTTTAGATGCAAGGCTCCCCAACTTCAGGGTGGCTCTCACCCCGAGGGGAGCAGACGGTAGTGGAACATGAAACATGGCCGATATGGTACTGGGCGGATCACTGTTCGTACCACCGACAGAAACCTGACTGGACACTGTCAAGCTACCTCCACCAACTGGCAGGTCAGGCGTAAAGCATTGATTGGCGTCAGGGTTCTGATAAGCTTGTAATTCGAAAAGAAGCGATATGTATCCTGTCGCAAGATCAGAAATAGCAAAACAAGCAGGATATGTTCTCCCCTGGCCATCCTTCCCCTTTTCGTATAGGATTGTTTGAGTATTGGTGAAGCTAGGACAGTTTCCTTCTTCGTCTACGACTGGGTGAAGAGTAGGAGTATTTACAACTGAGATCGAGATGATTTCAGCCATACTTTACGTCAAGCTCAGATGTATCAAGATAGACGGATAATAAATAAATGGTGTGGTTTCGCCTGCGATCATATTTTCATTCTCAAAGACATGATATAGGTTAAGGCCCTCCCATCGTACTTAGGAGTTTCCCTAAGATAGTTATTTACAACAATATCCACAGAATGGCGAAGAAATGTCTGAAAGAGACCTCTTTTCCGGAACTCTGCTACAGTACTGCCTATAAGCTAAGGGTGGGCTCATGCTCGAACTCATGAGTGCATAAATGCACGTACGTGTTGCATACTCAGCTCGATTGTTATGAAACTTCGAGGTAGTGGGTCGGAAGACAGCCATCCATCACAGGTGGCTTGCAGTCTAGCCCAAAAATCGATTCTTCTCTAGCTGAATGGCATCACCGAAAATGCCGGTGTTTGCTAATTTGGCTTCGTCTTCAACCGCCCAGCTTGTGATGCGTGATGTTGCTATCAAACTTTGTGTTGGAGGGCGTGGGCCCCTGTTTATGTTCAACGTCCGATTAGGCTAGTCTTCTTGCAAGTTGTGTGACTGCAGCAATGCCTTACAGACTTCAGCTATCCCGAAGTGCGCGCACGAACTCGAGGGATGTCTAAGCATATAAATTTGTTTTACATTCACCTCTCATCCCTGAATGTTTCCCGTATCGATGTCCATTTGTTATTGGTTGTGTTGTTTGCAAAGGCGGACGTCGCACGCGCGGTGCAGTAACCTTTATCTAATTTTCCATCTCGTTTCAGTCTCAGATCACATTAACTGCCAGAGGGGATGGCGCTATTTCCAGCTTCTAAAGAGAGGCGGAAGTCCTTAGAGGCTGCAGGAATATCAAAATTCCAAGCAGTTATGGGCGAGTTCCACAACGACTGATTGACCAGAGGCATCGAGATTCGTTACGAGTCATTCCCATCAGTGTTCCTGGGAGTTTTTGTGCGAGCTGGGCGAAGAACGACGACCTACCCACAAACGGACGCGTTAGTCAGGAAATTGGTCTGAAGATTTAACCAGCCTTGTATGCAGCAGCTCGAGGCAGAGTGGACTCGGGTAACGGAGTGCCCCTCCATCGTGTTGTGTTGTTTCGTTTCAGCATGTCGGAGTCGATTCGAGGCTGCTACATACTAGTACTACTAAGTTTTCGATTCATTCCACTTACAAATCTCGAGATGCACTAAGGGTACCCCGGCAGTCTCTCCACCGTATTTTTCAGTTATTCAGGTCCAGGTTTGTCGCTTTCCCGTACATGCTGAAAATAGACAACTACAGGGAAGGCAACCGCAGCAACACAGTGCCCACCCCGTTGTCTGAAAGCAATGCGATATCGAACTCATCACATGTTTAAATCGCGAGGATGATGTTGAAGTATCGACCTTTTCAATGTTTGTCCCAGAGGTCCCATCTTTGTTTTGGTTATATGATCTAGCGTATTGCATGCTTGGGTAGATTGACTGTGGTGGAGTCGGGGCTACGAAGTCGTCGTCTTCGTCAACGTTGACGGTGCTTACTGACGCGTTTACCAACATGGCGGATTGATTGAAGTTCTTTGTGAGTTTGAAATTGAAGTTCTCAAAACTGAAAGAAAGAAAGAAAGAAAGAAAGAAAGAAAGAAAGGTATTTATTCCGATTGATCCGAGCGCGGTATGTCAGACGCCAGCTGTATACATGAAATCTGATACTTCGAAGGCTGGTAGTCTATTGTCGCAAGATTTTGGCTCGGAATCCGCGGAACATTCGAACATATGTTTGGTTTTCGAAAAGTTCGATACAATACAGCTGGGAAACCTCCAAAACATGAAGAAAGAAAGAAATACAGACAGACTGTCGGTTTGAAAACAGGGAAGCAATTGAGATTTATAACTGCCGGGAGGCTACCGGCTTTCGCGCGCAGTCTGGCTTACATTCTTTCAAAAAGGCCAATTAATCCAGCCATGGTGATTTTTTCCCGTGTCAGACTATACCCAGGCAGTTATAGATCTTACGCTAAGACTCTCGATCAACGGTGTTGAACCCGTTGCATTACGTTATCAGGTGCGAAAGGTCAAAGCTCTCACGCGTATTGTGCCTCTAAATTCAAATTCAAATCAAAAATTTATTTTTTATGCCCGACTGCCAGGCTCCCGAACAAGAAAGTGTTGTCTTGACAAACATGCTACGGAACCTAAAGCCTCTTTGTAAATGACTACTAGTCCTTTGCTGAGCTTCTAGCCTACGAGGCAAATTTTTAGTATTTTTGCCAGAAGCGATTTCTTTTTACTCTGGTTTTCAATGTTTCTTCACATTGCTTGGTGTTTTCGGCATCTGTTATCTTTCTGATATCCTTGCGTTGTCACGCTCTTGGTTTTAAACGTTTTGCTTTAGGTCATAAATGTTCATAACTTACCTCTTCTCCAGCTATTTATAGCGACAGTCAGTTTAGATTTGAACTGTGGAGACTAAGTATTTTCATCTAAAATTTCCATCAAGTCGACCGACTTCTAAGAGTGATCAATGTGGAGGATATTCTTCGTTTGCGTTGTCGTTCTTGCATTATATCCAGTCGTTCAGCCTCGACATACAGGACCCGACTAACTAATGAGAATTATGCAGGTCCTTTAATTGACCCCGCACCGACACCTGGCGGCCGCCTTAAGGCATTTCGCACGGCGCACCGACCTGGCAAAAATTCTATGGGATCCTTCTTTGAACCTCCCTTATTGGAAATTAAAGTGAATCTGTAGTAAGCTTGAAAACCTATATTTCAAACAACGGTGAATCCTCCAACTGCAAACTATACGTTTTTACCCAAACATAATCCTTGGCTTTTCGAGCTGTTCGGGCGCGAGTAGCGCAAGTTGCATCGACTGCAGGCTGTACATGCCGAACATTCATAATATGAACAAGCTCCAGCCAGTCAAATTAAATAAAAGTACTCAAGCAAATATAGCAGGAGTTCAAACCAAAAATCGATCCTTCGATTACAATTGAATATTTCTTCAAGTCCTTACCTCTATATCTATGCCTGGAAGTGCCCTTAGGACTGTATAGACACGAGATTCGACTGTTATTGAGGAGATATCCGCCAATATTATACTCTATTATCGTCCCCTACACGGCCAGGCTGGTTTGGTATCGAACCATTATAGTCATAAAACATCATTGAACCCGCAACAAACGAGGACACAATGTCAATCCCCTTCCGGGTAGACCCCGACGTGGAAGATCTGATATCCAATCTCGATTTCTCAGAACTCAAAGAATTCGCCCAACTCTACAAAGATGCCACGGATTCCTCCCAAGTCGAATTATACATCTACGTCAACCACGCCATCTTTGAAAGATCTCAAATACGCAAATACCTTGTAACAGCAGCCCACCAAGCAATCGGGTGGATACGAACCACGGATTCAGACGACGCGGATGCTCAGCGTCGTAGCAGAATCGAGGCAGGCTTGAGAACCAAGTTGATGCTTCCGATAGGAGAAGTTGAAGATGAGAACGTCAGTGCAGGGTATACTTACGGTGTGAGGGCGGTTCTTAAGCTTCCAGCTGGACACCCTACGAGAATCGGGCTGGAAAACCTCAGGTCTAGGAAAAATGTTTCGGTGAACGAAATAAGAACCCGCGTTGATGAACTGGGGGCTAAGGCAGCAGTCTACGAAGTCGGGTTAGGGTTTGAACGTCTCGGCGAGGAGGAAAAGATTATCTGCTTATACAGGATCTCCAGTTGCTATCATATGATCTATGAGGCGAATAAATCTGTTGCGGCTTTGAGCAAGAGTATAGAAGCTTTGGAAAGGACTGGAAAGAGCAAGGGTTCTAGATACGACCGTCAGTTCCACATTCTAGGAATTCTAACAGATCGTCTAGTTCAACGAGCGGTTGCTACTACTTCCGTAGAGGATATAGATCGAGCTATCGATCTGTCAGATGTAATCGCCACGATCGCGGACGAAAATGAAGCCAGTCTAGCTGTGGCCGGAGAAGCCATGAGGAAGGCAGAATTTGTAGACATACGAGACCAGCTCACGGACCACCTAGTCAGGAAACAGATAAGTACCATTAAGGAAGACTTCAACGTCATTTTAAACACTGGTGACAATCCTAAGGCGATCGAATATCACAAAAATGCGACTAGATTGCTCCCCGAAAAATACCGACGAAGACCTGAAGTCAGGATAGACGTCTTACTGGCGGAACGTTTCATGAAACAGGGAACGGCACAAAATATCAACCAGGCCATCGAAATCCTGAGCATGCTCAAATCCGGTGAGAACGATAACCCTCTTATCGAGGTGATTGAAGGTCTGGTAATGCTGTTATGGTGTCGATTCAAGTTCACAGGCGAAATGGAAGACCTAAATCAAGCTGTTGAGTTAACGAGGGAGTCGCTGGAACTCATCCCTTCGTCGGACAGTTCATTCCTACACTGGTCGATGCTTTTGAAATTCCTTGGCGAAAAGTATAAAAATACCAAAGTGGTAGAAGATTTAGAAAATTTGGAGATAATGAAGGAGAAAATCACCTGTTCGCCGAATCTGGAAGGAGCAGAACAGATGCTGCTATGGGGAAAGATACATTACTGTCGATATCAAATAACAGGGAGGATGGAAGATTGTAACGACACCATTGAAATGCTGACAGCTGTACTGGACATCGAAAACGTTTCGATGAAGTTCATTATAGACGCCCGAATCTTACTTCGAGAAATGCACTTTGATCGTTATAATCGGACCGGGGATGTTTACAGCCTGGAACAAAGTGTGTCTCACATCAACAGCCTGAAAGAAATTACGGAAGATCTAGAGAAGAAAAATCTCGTATCTCGTTCAGATGTTGAGAACATGACTTCTGGATATTTTGCATACAAATTCATGCAAGATCAGTCGATGGAGAATCTTGATAAAACCCAAGAAACGATACAGGCAACGTTGGACAACGCAGATATTATTGAAACAGGTCATACTATGATGGGCCGCCTTTTGGCGATTACTTTGGAGCTCAAGGGAGACTTACTGGCGGCGAGCAAGGTTTTGGAAGATTCGGTCAAACAATTGCTTCTTATCACACCGAGATCGTTGAAAAATACTGATAAACAGAGAGTTATCAGCGAGAATTTCGGGTTGGCTTCTCACGCTGCTAGAATCTTCTTATGGACAGGGAGACAGCCTCATGAGGCGCTACAGATTCTAGAACTGGGCCGGGGTATTGTTACAAGTCTCATGTTAGAGATACGAACAGATGTCTCAACACTCGAAGCAGTGTATCCAGATCTGGCGAAGGAATTTCTTCAGCTCAGAAATTTATTAGACTCTCCAATAGCCGAGGGCTCAGAGTTCGGAAGTCCCGGTTCCTTGCTAAAGGATGGTATTCTTCTACAAGAAGCGGAAAAGAAAAAGAGGCGAAACGCTACGAAACGACTCACTGAGGTTACAGAGGAGATTCGATCGAAGAATGGATTCGAAGGGTTTCTTTTACCGCCTACCCCCGAGGAATTGATGGCCGCCGCTGACGGCTGCCCAATCGCGATAATAAACGTCGAGACGCTAGCATGTCATGCTTTCCTAGTGGAACGGCATCGAATTCGAGCGATTAGTTTACCCAAACTACATCAAAACGAGATCGTAACCAAAGCATCCCTACTGAGAGGTACCGATGAATCAGAGATATGGGAAGTCTTGGAATGGTTATGGGACGCGGTCGCTCATCCCATCCTTGAGGCGTTGGGATTTAACAGCAAGCCGGTGGGTAATGAATGGCCTCGTATTCGATGGGTGCCCACCGGATCGCTATCACAACTTCCCTTGCACGCGGCGGGTAAGCATCTCGATGACTCAGATGAGACTGTCCTCGACAGAGTGATTTCATCTTACACTTTATCTATCAAAACCTTAATTTATGGACGGGAAAGAAAGGTCCCCGACCTTGCGGTGACCACCGATGCTCTCTTGGTATCCATGTCCAAAACTGCCGGGCATTCGGACCTTCATTTTGCAGATAAAGAGATAGATGCGTTGGAAGAGTTATGCCCATCACTAGGGTTGACTGCCAAAAGGCCAACCAACCTTCAACGGGATGATATTCTGTCAGGCTTATCAACTTGCGGTATATTTCACTTTGCGGGGCACGGCAACTTCATCAAATCTGATCCTTCGCAAAGCTGCCTACTTTTGGACGACTGGGAAACCGCCCCGTTAACAGTCTCCAAGCTCTGGGAGTATAAACTACATAACAACCCTCATCCTCCGTTCTTAGCATATCTCTCCGCTTGCTCGACTGGCGCGAACGACGAATTGAGACTTAGTGATGAAGGCATAAATCTTATCAGCGCATATCAGCTAGCAGGCTTCCGTCATGTGATTGGAACTTTATGGGAAGTTGATGATTTGTATTGTGTGAAGATTGCAAAGAAAATTTACAAGACGATCCGGGATGTGGGCGGGTTAAATGATGAGCATATCAGTTTAGCACTTCATACGGCTCTTGTAGCTCTTCGAAGGAAAAGTTTAGACAATAGCTCGATGAGGAGAGCTCGTGGTCAGTCGGGGCTGGTAAAGTTGACGGAAAGTCTTGAGATAGGCGAAGTCAATAAAAAACTTGACCCGGAGACGGTTGAGGTAGATTTTGATGATGACGACGGGCATGAAATAAAAGAGCAGAATGGAGGCGATACTAGAAATGCGAAGGTGGTTAGTGGGAGAGAGAAGCTCAATTTCCATTGGGTTCCTTATGTTCATTTTGGCGTTTGAGTCTGGTTCCCTTCTAGTTTCGATATTCAGTCTCTCGATTACTTTATGATGACCACGTGTGGGAGTTTAAACAAATTCGAGCTTAATTTATTTCCTTGACCCAATCCTCCTCTCTCATCATTATTTCTCTATATATAAGCCAACGAGTCCACTCTAGATCCTGGTATTAATTCTCCCTCTCGTCTCAATAATCATGACTACACAAATTTCGCAGGAAACCCGCTTATGGCACTGGTCGAAAGATAAATTTCTCTTTTAGCCACTTTTCGTTATCTTTATCATATCGTTGTTTCGAAGTCAGCTACTTACAGTATATTTCGAATTGCCTTATTGTCTTGCTTTGGCGAGGCTGGAACATTGAGGATGGCTTTTTTCGGCTCTTCGTTGAATCTGCCGCCAGTTTGATATGTTTTGGTTACTATATTTTGTGGCAAATTTATCAAGACAATAATGGCTGGCGTCGCTGGGATAGCGTACGCAGGAAGCCTGTAACACCAAAATTAATCTCACGTCACAAGCTGAAAACGCGTCAGTCGCCGAAACACTTTTAAAAATAAATGTATAGTATGTCATTATATTGATTAAATGTATTTAAGTCTAAGATACATCGCTATTTCTAATATACAGTGAGAGATGTGGATTATGGTTGTATTGTTAAATTATTCAACGAGGGTTGTATTCTAGATATTCTAACGCGACTCTCTAGACGATGCTGCATTTAATTCTCCATGGTATTTTCTTACAAGTTGGACAGAGGCGCTCTTTGTCCTTTTGAAGCCTCTTCTCCAAACTTTCATTGTGGAAGGCAAATCCTTTTCCATGACAATATATGTTTTTTTCTTCGCGAGTTGTATGACCGCAGTTGTATTCGATTTCGATAACGGAGAGACGCATTTTGGCGTAGTTGCTTAGTTTATGGATAGATGAAATCTAGGCTTGGGTTTTGCTGATTAGTGAGCTTTGTATCTAGGAATATTTAGGTGACAACGTAGGCTTCTTCTAGAATATTAAAATAAAAATTAGAGTTTCCGTGTTCCAACTCGTTATTTAAGTAAATTATTCATTGAAACTGTTAGAGGAGAGAATTCTTTGTATTCGATGTATTCAACTTGGGTTTACGCGACGTCCTCAGTATACATAATACTCAACAAAATCAAGGCAAAACTAAGAATGATCGATATGTGAGACAACTGTCTATTCGAGAAGCAGGATAGCCTGACCTGTCTTGAATCTTCACGAAGACTTATTCACGGCCAAACCAAATATGGGAATCTTCGCCTCTCCACGAACCGGATTGGGGTAGAGTAGCCCTCGTTGCACTGGCCGCACTGGCGCGACGAAAATTGCCGAATATCACGAATTTTCCTGCAGGTAGATTCACGAATTCGGGCGTCGCGACAGTGATGGATAATATTATCGGTCCACTGATGCCAGCAGGTGTGGCGGCGAATATTACGATGACACATGTTTTGGGTTTTCGGGAGTAGCGGATAGCCTAGCTGAGCCTTTCCTTTGGAACTCAATATGTGAGATGGGTCAACTGCGTTATTCTCGCATTTATATTTGATTGAATGAGAATACAATACTGCACCAAATAAGTTGCCGCAGAAAGTCGTGACAAGGTTTGAAGACCATGATTCACAGGTATAGATATATATCTCAAGCAGGTATGACCGCTATAAAGCTATCAGGTCGGAGGTGTCATGCCTTATATAGTTATTCCGACGGAAGCTCTCTCAAATGATCGAGTACGCACATTCAGCTCCGTTTAAAACAAAAACTAAAATCAATTAAATCCTCAGGGTAAATCCGGATATCTCCCGCGGGATCTCGGTTGGTCCGTAAAATGCAAGGCCAGGGATGGATGGTCTCGCAATAAGTGGGGATCGGAGTGCTCGTGCGAGATCACGGCGGAAACCTTCCAACGCAACACATTGACCACCCACAACTGGTGGTTATCTCGTAAAACCAAACTCTCGACGTGAAGACCAGTGGCGTTTACATTTAGAGCATTCTGGATCAAACTTAGCACGTCTATTTTCTAGTGCAGGTTTGAAAATATCTAGGCCCTTTATCCATTACGATTCTCCGCAAATACTAACCTTTTTAGTGTCTAGTATCAAACACTTCAGGCATATAGGAACCGACTGATCTTTTAAGACATGCGGACAAAATCCAGTTTTTTCTACAAGACCTGAAGGTTCTATGGATTGTCTTCTGAATACTTAGTTTGAAAGTTGATTTCTGAGTATAGGGTGCCTCTATGGTCTTACATGTACAGCGGGATGTTTCTGTGGCTTTTTACATTCATTGTATATTGTAAGGGAATGTTTTGTTACTACTTCGTAACTATCAGTTGATGGATAATTTATGATAAATATTAAATTTTGAGTATTAAAATTCGAAGCAGTACGGTACTATATTATGCGCATGTCCGGTTGAAAGTAAAACCTCTGTTTTATAGCTGAAAGCTCAGACAAACAAATTAAAAAAGCCAGAAATGAAAATAATTTACATCTACACATACGATCTGATTCCCTAAAACAAAACCGTGAATGATTCTACTTGCAAGTCATCCTGTCCCTTTGAATGAAAGAAATAGTTTCTGATGACTGGACTATGAGACCACGCTAACTAACAATCACAGCAATCTGGAGAGCTCTCCTCCTGTCCACCTCTTTCTTCAACATGACTAAACAACTCGCAACAGCCAAGGCCTCGATCTGCTCTACCTCGCCTTTGCTATCAGCCCAAGCCGACAGATCTAGCATTAAGCGTCCGCCATTCCCGGCTGTGCGCTTATTGCTACCAGCGCTGCGAAACTCTGCGTTCCGCACGAGCTGCGCTACACGACGACGCTGTTCTTGCTTCTCACCCTGGACGCTCGTGATGCGCTCGAGGACGAGGAGGTTATCCGCTGCAGTATCGCGGCGCTCCTGACGGCCGGCATACCGCCAGGCGAACGTGCCGAATTGCGTTTGCATTATCTGGGCGCGGGTGGTGATGCCGCGGTTGTTCACGGTGATTATCTCTTCTTCCTCACCCTCTTTGTTATTAGAGGAAGTTGAGCTGCGGGCATCGAGTTCGTCGTCATCTGAAACTGCAGTATTGTGCAGCTGGATCTTAGGCGGCTTTCCGGGCCCAAAACGGTAAGTAGTCGAACACAAAGGTGTCTCGGAAGGATCGTTGGCCCTGACTAGGACGCTGTTGTTGGAGCTGCGAGAGGCGCGAAGGGAGATGTATACTGGCCCTTGGACCTCCCCGGTCGGCGACACTGCGTGGACATAAATCGGGTTCGGGGGTGGGTTGCATGGGAGGGCTACAAGAGGGTGGCCAGTTGCTTCGATTTGAAGCAGGCGGGTAGGGTGGAAGCCATCTGAGGATGTTTCGAGGACGCCTTCGTATTTTGGGAGGGATTCCGTCGATAAGTTAGAAGCCGGTGATATGGCGCGAGGTTCAACAGACTCGAAGGCATACTCTGGTGGCGAGAGGGTGATTGGAATAGCTGTAGCCATTGGGATAAGATTATCTAGAATATTGTATGCAAGATAGTTGAAATAGTTCTGGTGTGTAGATTGCAAATATAATATGTTGAATATATAAAAAATAGGTTTATACTGAGGGTGAATTTTATATAGTTGCTGGCAGATGATTAAAGCTTCTTAGGGATATGCTGATGATGGGTTACCAAACGATATCGAGTATTTATATCTGGAGGTATAACGTTATTTACTTGAGCTCTTGAGTAGTTGATATCATTGATTTTGTAAACGAGCCTTGCAATTACGTTGATATTGTCACCTGGCAGCGTATGCATGGAATGTTCGAAGCGCAGGCATCGGCTGTCGGAACGTCCGCAGTGGGAAACACAGCCCTGCAGCGTACATTTTACGACCTGCGCCCCTCCGCCTGTCCATCTGCTCGCTAGTGTTGATAAACCTATTATATGGTAAACGTATTGTCCAAGGATGTCAAGTCTGTATAAATTGACTAAGCTGGTAACCTAGATACATTGAGCGAATGGTATCATTGAACCTTTTCACCATGATATCATAATACTATTTTGCAGAATTGGCGTGATGTATTGGTTGACTAGAAATTGCAACCTGGTGCCGGCGGATGAAGCTGCGCAACACATTCGACTGGATTCGGTAACCCAACTCTTTGCATTTGCCACTAATAAATGTCGGTGGTCCAAATCGGTGATCCAAATCCGATTTGTGAGACAAACCACCCTGCGTTGCGCCTAGGCCGGTGCCTGTTATATATTACGTGACGAGGTTCGATCCCATAAGCCCCTCGATCGAATCCTTCCATAATCTCAAGCTCGCTCATCTCTGAGCATATAGCTCCCAGCCCAAAGATGCCTGATCTTTCGGAGGTATGGGACTTTGGAGACGATTGGACAGGGGTGGCGAGTCCGACCGAGAGAAAGAAGCGACAGAGTCGTCTACGCCAAAGGGCATCCCGTTAGTCGTCCTCTTCAGAATCTAATAAGTAATAACTATAGTTCCCAATACTCACTTTAACCATCATGCTTCAGGTAAAAGAAAGCATCAACAACGCGTTCGTGTTCTCTTTGCAAGCGCGGAAACAGCATCCGAGTCGACAATCTCTATATGTCCTTGGAGTTCTTTCTGAGTCAAGTCCCATAACTCCTGCTGAAGTTTAGAATCACGAGCGGCATTTGAAACCGACCATACCTCGCCCGGGGACCCATAACACCCTGCGCTCTTCGCCTCCCTACTCACAGCAGCCCATATCTGATTCAAAGCTCCCTTCTCAACGGAAGCCGCAAACGGCTCGGCTGCATAAAGTAACAACCTGACGAAGAACCCAGTCGATGCGTGATGAATGTTTGTTGCAACCACACCCGGCTGGACCGCGATAAATTTAATATCTTTGTATTCCTTAGCTAGAGCGAAAGTATAGTGAACGTTTGCTACCTTTGAGATTGCATAGCGGCGAGACGTATGACGGTCCGACAATGTGGTTCTAAACTCATCGAACGTGTAGATATCGCCGGGTGCGATTAGCTCGGATCCCGAGGAGACGTTTACAACGCGGGTTTCCGGGTTAATGAGGGCTGTTTTATAAAGTAGCGGTAATAGCAGTTGTGTGAGTAAAGCATGCCCAATGTGATTGGTACCAAATTGGATCTCGTAGCCATCTTTGGTGAGTCCCGGTGGGAGCATCATAACCCCAGCGTTATTAACTAGAATATCTAGCCGGGTTTCCGCGCTCAGGAAGGACTTGGCGGCGGCCTTGATGCTGTCGAATGATGAAAGATCTAAGCTCATCAATGTTGCCGGGGCATTTGGATTGGTCTCTTTGATTTGTTTGATCGCGGCCTCGCCTTTGTCTTTGGACCGTGCCGCAAGGTAAACGCGGGCAGGATTGTGTTTTGCGAGTTGTCGCACAGTTTCTAGACCTAAACCGGCATTACCACCTGTGACAATGATGACCTGGCCACTGAGGTCGGGAATGTCTCTGTCAGCCACGAAGCTGTTGCTATTTCCAAACATTTTTGGGGATAATAGAAAAAACCAGTTGTTTTACAATAGAAGCTGATTTCGTTGTTATACAATGAGAAATCAAACAATGGACGAGAAATGATACTCGAGAAGAGAAGAAGAGAGATTTTGAATGAAGAGATTTAGTTCATCAAAACATCGATTGGATTCCAGGAGAGTTTTATATTGTAATTTTTAGGAAATATGTATATGCCCCTGTCACACACTGTTCGTATGCATTACGGGACTCTGAGATTAGCGCGAGTTTGGTTTCTTTACTCATTACTCGATTCATTCCATAATGCGTACGTATGCTAGGCATTTCTCTACCTGAATTTGGCTTGATATATTGGCTCATCCACTTGGCGTTCACCGTTAGCTCGAAATTGGGTGTTACACTAGTATCTGTAGCTGCGTGACACCCCTGTCCCCGACCCTCGTCGATGCCTCGATCCCAATCGCAAAAGCAGGGCTGAGTGCAGGTGCATGACACCCTTGTCCGAACCTTATTTGGCCGAAGATTGTGAACAAACAACACCTTTTCCCAATTTTTGTCGCCCGAGGCTCCCTTCGACCTGGCTTTCAGTCGTTATATATTTGGCAAGCAGCTGCGCACGGGAAGCCAGAGTTTATCTATTATAACTCTTTCATTTCACTTGCGGTAGTGTTGCTCTTTTAAACTTGTTTACTCTGTAACGGTTATCCTTGACCAGGACCACGCAAACATCGCTTGATCATCGAAGTCTTCATGAATTCACCGTGATGCTAGCTTGGAACATAGCACCTACAAGTATCTCCTTGCAAACTAGAAAGCGAAACACCAAAGGAGCCTAAGATTTCATATATGGCGCGCAAGAGACCTCTTCTTATACTCTTGTGCGCTCGTATCCTTGTATCGATCTGGGGGCCAGCCCTTCAAAGCCTTTTCCATCATTGATAACTATATATATAAAATCAATCACGCTCGAAGTATTGCGCAGAAGGAAACCAGACCATATGCCAATATAGAAGCCATGCAGCAACTCCTAAATATGTTCCTCCTAGGCCTAAAATTCCATCGCTTAGAGTTATGCTACTGCGCTGTATACGCATATGCCAGATCCCCCCGACCTGAGGGCCTTGACAGCATATCCGAACTCAGAGAGATGCTATAGCTCCCGGGTGGTAGAGCGTTTCGAATTTGCTCATCTGACATCCCAAGACAACCTTTTGATAGCGCATTCTTTCGGCTAGAGTAACACTGTATGGTCTCTCATCTACTGTCTGTGAGTGACCATAGGTCGGAGTTTGGCCTTGCGGTACGTGGATCGAGGCCTGGACCTCCAGCTTCTTTTCGGTGGGAACATGTACCGAGTGTGATGCAGATGTTTGTTTGGGTGACACGGACGAAGACCCCACTACGATATTATTGCTGGTTTGCGAGGCTGGTACCGTTTGAGCAGCCTCCGTCTGCTCTCCTTTTGCCTTTCTCTTTCGCAACTTCTTTCGGAGGCTCCGGAATAAAGACATGCTGTCTTTTTGCGGTACACCGATGAGCTCGATAAAGATATTTTACTAAGCTAAGATGGCCGGCGGTGGCCGATGGCGGTTGAGAACGATGGTTGGTTAAATGAATGCCCTGACTGAAAGGATCCGAAGGGACTAACTGAACGAGGCTGTCTGCGGCGAGACGAAACCACAGCAAATTTAGATGGTCTGCTACTGCAACTCGCACAGTACAAAATCTGGCCAACCTGACGCTCGTGATGACGAGCTTTGCTCAATTGCGCCAAGGCCGAGAGTCAGTAAATACGACGCGATGCGTGATGAATTTTGGTTTTTCATTTTATAGCGTCGAGACCTGGCGGATAGGAGGGCAGGGTTCATTTTAGGCTGAGGAGAACACTTTTTTGGGGGCGACGCAGCTCGGTACCAAAGCTATGCCTTTTTCGTTTTTACCACAGCATACCTAATGGTTGAACACTATTGCCGAACAATTCCTTGATGATGCTAATGTCAAATCGAGGCTAGACAATAATGTCCTCAAAGGAACGATTCTGATAGCCATAATTCTCTTGGATGAGAATTCTTGACTGGTAAGATTAGATGACGACTTTGTTCAAGTTCTGCTAGATTTTGAAGGTTCAAGACTCCATATATTTCAGTTTTCTAATTGTGGTCTACGAAACTGGCCCTTCTTTTTCAATGCTGAACCTTTACAAGTCTTGTACCGCATTTTCGAGGACAAACAGGAAGCCTTCGCGCTGTAGAAAGTATAGCTGAAGCTCAATGATTAAAGAGGTACGTATGGAAGCCGAAATAGACATAGCTTGGATTATGCCAATAGAATGATATGCTCACATGTACATGGAATCAACGTCTCCACCAAAATCATGTTACATTTCATGTTAGTGGCAAGCCAAATCACAGCTTCAATATCCTAAAAAATTTGAAAAGCCTCCGAAAGGGTCTGCGAACAACGGTAAAGAATAACACGATTCTACGAAGCTTGCGGAAGGGAATATTGTCTCATGCGTTCCTCGAAACCTATCCAGAGAAAGAGTGCCAAAGAGTCAAGAAATCGATTAGACTTGGCGCTTCGATCGTTGGCAAAAGTTGTCTCGCAAGCCAGATGCCGGATCAGAATGGCATCTGGTTTACGAGACAATGGCAAAAGCAAAAGCATACAGTTTGTGCGCCTAACCCAGATATTGTGCACGGGCTGATGACTTACAAAGAGTCTTATTGGCTGAGATGGTCTCATTTCCAGCTTTGGAGACGAGGCTGAGGTGCAATTATGTTGATCTGTCTTTGTCTGTCTCCTCAAAAGACACCACCTGGGGCCCATCAAAAATTGAGATCAGGAAAGCGACAAGCATCCTTGCGCGAGGTTGATAATCGAAACAGATCGATCTAATATTCGCTTGGTTTGTATTGGAGGTGAGATCTTTTTATGTTCCACTGACCGGTACAAAGCCCACATCAGATTGAAGAAGTTTTTAGAACTCGGTTTCCGCTTCATCCGCGATTAGCAATAGAACATGTGTAGTTCCTCTTTACGATAATTATCACACAAAAATTTGTGATGAATTTTTTCCAAGGTTGAATGAGATCCCGAATACAGGTCGAAAAGAGATCGATCTGTAAAATAAATCTGGGATGGTTGTCTGTCCAAAATCCTGATGAGAATCGCTTGGCTCACTGCGTAGAACACAGCACGGACTCCAATTGCAAGTGAATTACGCAGCGTACATTGCGTTCCGACAATTGAGTTACCGAAACCTTCAGCCTCTCAAGAAACTCCTGCTTTTAAAGTCCTCGAAGCTATCGAACGGAATATTTACATCTCTCTCAAATCGTCTGGTTCCACATCTCGTAGCAACCGAAAGTGAAAGCATCACAGAGTCGACCATCTTAGTCTCTTCGCTAGACCTAGTGCTTTCGGCACCACGACCCTGCCAAAATTCGCGTGTTTATCCCGAAACGAAGCGAGGCTCCACAGTTATCATGACTGACTTTTTCAAGAAACATTTTCGGTCCAGTAAACCTTTGGGTTCGAGTGGCTACGCCGACAAGTATAACGTCATCCTGAATATCATACAGTTTCTGGAGAAAGACTCATTGACAGCATTTTAAAATTGAAGAAGACCAACTAGCCTCATAGTTCCGTCCACGGTACCTAAAGGGCGTGACCGTCCACCTCCTTCGCAACAAGGCCTTAGCCTTAGGCGAAATACGCTCGATACAATCGCACCTGTCTCTGGCCGAACGCGAGCAAGCGCATCATCATCTGATGCTCATGGAGAACTCGCAGGGAGCCAGGGAGTTCGGCATATTGAATTAGAGAGTCACGGTAATGGACTTGGCTTAACTACACCAACAAGCCCCGGCCGCCGCTCCCAAGAAACACCCATAGAACCCCCAAGCATGACTTATATGGATGACGCAGAACTAGACTACCTCGAGGACTATCGGACTGTACGTTTAATCAAGATCACTCGTCGAATTTTAATGACTTGTTGTTGACTGAATCCCAAAAAATCGAAAAGGTTTTCCTCGTGGATGACTCGGAAAATATGCGCGTCGGGCACCGTTGGACTGACACCTACAACCTTCTCCAACATTTACTTCCAGTCGCCGCAAATTACAACGGTGGCGGAGCAGATGTCTATATGATTAATAACAGGAAATGGTATCTCGAGAACCAAACAACACTAACTTTCAGTCTCGGCGAATGGAACAACGTACGGAGTTATCGTGTCACTAAAACAGCCACCGCGCTGGAAAGAATATTAACATCCTACTTGCGCGGCCTGAGTCAAGTTCCAGATATCGAAAACGCTCAGGGACTGAATATTATTGTTATAACTACGGGCAGATCATCGGATAACAGCAGTGTTGAAAAGGTGATTGTTCGCTATGCGAGATTGCTAGACAAATTAGAAGCGCTGGAGCATGTCGTAGGGATCCAATTTGTGCAGATGGGCGACAACGAACGCGTAAAATTGTTCTTGAAACACTTGGACGATGAATTGGAAGAGCAGCATAAACTCAATCGGTTGGTTTCCCATTCGGCCTGTTTCAGTAGCGATATTATGCTAACCTTTAGCGTCTGACTTTTCAAGAGATATTGTAGATTCAACAATATTTAGAGAAAACACCATGCTATCAGAAACCCGAAGACGGAAGATCTTACTGGGCGCTATCAACAAAGATATCGATGAGATAGATTCAGATGAGGAGACTTAATAGTAGCTTTGTTGGTACCTGTTCACCTTGGGAAGTCTAGTTGTATTGATCCCGTTCGTATCATACTATTTGTAGCTATGTGCTGATATGCAGGCAATATATTGTTCCACCAAATCCATCCTGTCTGTCCCACCAAGTGTGCAACCCAGCATATATTTATTAACAATATACTATTGAAGATATATTGTTAAAACTAATTTTTTTCTTCTGGTGTTTTGTTTATTAGTTGGGCCAAAAGGTGGACTATGTATATTGCAGTAGCTGCTGCTGCTGCTGCTTGTTTTTTTTCCACAGTTGTTCTTCTAGCCCAGATTATCAGAGTTAAGTTTGAAAAATTAGAGCTGCATTTGAATGAGAATATTTCGATGATATATTTAATATATAAGTACATATATAGAGGAAATATATATCTACCCGCACTATAAGAGTTCTGAAGGTTATAATAGTTAATGAAGTTGATGAAGTGATAATTATATACAAGAAGTTGACGATGCGGGTAGAAGAAAGACCCACTATCAAAGGGAAACAACCAAAAAACTACAAAATACTATAAGAAGACTAGCAAGACTTGTGAATCAATTAGTCTTCGAAGTCTTCATTCTCCGCTACCTTCTCAATATCTTCCACCCCGTGAGCCACGGCAGCAACGGTAGGATCACTAAGATCGCTCGTCTGCGGCGTGATTCCGTCAACCGGCTTCCCCTTCTCAACCCCTTTACAAGGGAAATCCACCAGTTTCCTCAACTTAGCCCAAACGAAGCCGTCCTTGTGGCATCCGCGGGGGCTTGGCATCATTGGGTGGGCGCGGTCGACTTCTAGACCCAAATTCTTGGCAACTTCGTTGATTTGCATCACTGTATCGATGACTTTTAGGTGCTCTGGTTTTAAGCCGGGATCTTCTTGAGGTTGTCGATAATGGTTTTGTCCGAGATTTCGCTGCCCTGAGGGGTTGGCGCCGCGTTGATGCCGGTGAAGAGGGTAGCAGTGAAGAGGAGGTATTTGGTGAGGTGCATTTTGAAGTTTGAGGCATAGATAAATGTGCTTGATATAAAAAGACTGTGGAAAGTTGGCTATCTTAATTAAAGTTGGAAATCCTTAATAAGATTGGTGTGAAGCGAATGGCGGTGGCGATGACGATGATGAAAAGACCCAACGCTCCAGCCTCTAATCTTTTTATAAACTGTATTTTAACTCTATAGATGGATACTCATCTCATATCCCATCGTCTATCACACGATTGCTTCAAACTTGAAATTAAAAGATCAAAGATCATTAGATAAATTACTTCTAATGACCAATTTAACCACATCTTAGCAGGTACTAGAATGAAGATAATTCCTGGATCGCACATTTGTATATCTCTACCTGTAATTTCTATGGCAAGCTACATGCCTCTACGTATTGCAACTTCTAGGTTTTACAAAACTATGCCGAATAGAATTAAATTTAATCTGTTATCGATATCGTTCGAGCTCCGCCAAATCTAAGCTATTGAAGCCGAGCTTGTACGAATCTGCTCTCTGTGCCTAGTGGTTTACAAGAAAACGTGGTAGGCGTGGTTTTAGTGAGCTAATATTTAATTCGCCATAATGTGTTTCGAGACTACGCGTTTAAAACATTTATTCATCTCTTGTCGACATAAAATTGTGAAACGGTTTAACCTGTAAATTATACGCATCTGCTTTGAGACAACTTCTGGACAAAGGTATATGTTTGACAAAATACGCTACGAAACGCGTTAGAGTCGTATAACGTTCGGCAGGTCTAATCTGTACGGGTTATTATAAGTTTATTGAGTACCCATCGGATGCGAGCTAATTTTAAAACTTAGCAGATGAAACTAAAGCTAGATAGACGGTACCGAGATGGATGATTTTTACTTCCCATCTAATGAGTGTGTTGTATTATTTTGAGTACCCTGGTTTTCGCAAGATCAGGACGGCATTTGGCTAGCGAGAGAAAGTACCCTGCACAATATGAAATTCACTGGTGCAGGCCAGGTGTTCGGGCTTTGTTGCCAGGCATTAAGCTAAGCAGGATCTGTATTTGCATCGATCCTTTACTAACATATTGGAAGTCCAGATCCAAATATGCCTAAGTATTTAAGTATATATGCCTTCTTTCTTTTTACCATACCGCAGGTGCTCGGCTCAGCGTGAAGAGCCCACGCTCACAGGTTCAGATCTCCACAGTCAAATCAAATTCACAAACAAACCGTCTATCAGAGGCCCAATATTGGTTGGACGGTCACCTCAGCACAACACACCAGTTCCATTACATCCTTTACCGTAAAGTAAACAGGCTATCCTCTGACATTTAATTCACAAATCACTATAAAGATTTTTCTATAGCATTTTAGAGCTTGGCGCCGGGCTACCCGGTTCTTGCGTTGCGGGCATCGTTTTTGATGCATCTATGGCAGCGCACGGACTTCTAAATTCGCTTAACAAAAGTGAAAAAAAATGCAACAAATAGGTGCCTGTTTGCAAGCTCTCTTTAAATGTATAGAGAGCGAATAACTAATAACTTTGAGACTACAACGACAACTGACCTTGTATGCTTCATAGAGGGACGACAACGGCGGCATCGAATTGAACATTTGACCCCTGCAAGCAGATTGGCCCTGGAGCCCATCGGGATTCGAAGCGGCCTTTGTGGGTGCGACCGGTGGAATGCTTGTGCTAATCCCGCTGGACATCTGGTTGCTGGTGTTCGCGTATTTGCCCCGCTCGGATTTGAAGATTTTCTCCCTCTGCTCAAAGTATTGTCGGTATATCGTGTACAAACTTCTTTTCAGTCGTATCAAACTCTCTAAAAGCTTGATTGCGGCGTTTCAAGATAATGATAATCTAAAAGGTATCCGTGAGGATGTGAGGTAAGATAGGATGAATGACAAAGAATCGCCAGCGTGTATTGTATTGACTTTTCTGTCTAGGCACATAACCCTCACAGGCCTCACGTTCCCTGATCTCGCCGTCACGATCCCTCTCGCCCGTTTTTACGCAGCTTCTTTAGACTCGTTTCCAAACACGACTAGTCTTCGGATCCCTGTCTTCACACCAAGTAGCGACGACCGGACCACTTCTTATTCACCGAAAGTGAGCTTTGCGGTCGCTGTAATATCAAAGCTCTCGGAATGTCAAATCTACAACAAACTCACAACCGTCGCGGTTGAACAAACAACAAACCCTCAACACCGGGATATTACATTCCGAAGAAACCAAAAAAATGAAGTGTACAACATCCTCACATATAAGAGAAATGCAAGGGTTTTCTACGGTTATTCCGGAGAGTTTGTCGTAAACAAATCGGAGGATCGCGATGCCTTTGACATTTTCTTACAAAACACGGAGTATATATCTGCGGAAGAACAGATGCTAGTTCCAATACCGATGCCGTACCCTCAATCCCTAACCGATGTGACGCTAGTGAGCTTTGATGGGCATTTCAGATGGGTACCTCCCGAGGATTTACATACGGTCTGCCCTGGCACGGATCTGGCCTTCCCTCTGCCGTCCAGAACCCTCAAGAAACTAACAATCCTCGCGTCTGAAGTCACCACGAATTTTAGTCTTGGAGATAAGAACTTTTATTCAATGGATTTGGCGCATAGCACACCCAAGAAATCCACATTCTCATACCAGTGTTATATAAGACTGACCCACTTAGAATTCATCTTTTTCGACTCTCATTGGATCCACGAGCGTACCTTTTACAAATTACGCGATCAAATTCCTAATCTTCAAGTGCTTAGAATCCACGGCTGGCGATGGTGCGGTGGAACTATCAACTTTGTCAAAAGTATGTGGCGGCTCAGGCAGATGACACTTCCATGGTTCACAGTTGAGGACCGGATCCACAACTATTATGAATATTACGATAAAATTACAGATCTTTACGATGAAACGGGGTCAGCGCTAGCGGAGACTGTCCAAAATCTTGTTTCAAATGAGTTACCTCGGTTGGAAGAGGTTCGGTTCGTGAAAATGAGCTTGAACTGCTTCCATGCCAGAAACATTCTTTCGTGTAAGACCAGAAGGGGGGTTTCGGGGAAGATGGAAGTCGTTACATTTGAAAAGGAAGTGACGTGTCCTACACAAGTTGATTGCGGGGAGAATTGGACCCGTCGTCAAGTGGATTGGATGGACGGCGCTATTCCGTTCTGGCCCCCGAATGCTGTTTTTCGAGGTGTAGATCTCGAAATAGACCCTATAAATCGCGTTTAACTCAAAAATAAGACCCCGTTAGTAGCCTTAGACTTTATGTTTTTTGGGCGGTGGTGAAAAAGTTTCGCTTGGCTCCTCCCAGTTGCTCGATTCGCAGTTAAGCTTCTCAGGTCAATATCTAGAACTATCAAACCCTGGTCATATCCTAGCATTATACTCTCTTAGCGCATTTATACAGACTGGAAAACGTGTCTTCATGCTTGTACATCCGCCGTGTAACCGCACGTGAGGTTACGCGTGCGTTACTCGAACGCAAACATTTCTTTAGATTTAGGTTCACCTTTTCGAAATTTTCTAGAACATTTTGTAATGTTCCCGCAAATGACACGTCAAAGTTGGCCGCGTTTTTTTAGCGAATGCTGAAAATCTGGTTCTGTGTAAAGGATGTAAAGCGTGCAAGTGCGTGCTAGCGCCTGCTAGCGGCCTGATAATCTGGAATACGAAATCCACACAGATCCACTATCAGGCTACGAAGGCTTGTCAAAAAAATTACTTGTAAAGCTTGGCATTCTTGGTAAATAAACGTCTCTCTCGGGGAACTACCGGCAACTCACCAGAACACCACACTAAAAACCTCCAAATGTTATTTCACTACTAAATAATTTTTAAACCTAAAACAAAAACAATACTATTATTATGTTATGTATTGGGGATAATTTACCAATTTTCTTCAGCGAAAATCATTAATCTTTCGGTAAGTTAATTTTGGCTCTGCGACAAAAAACCTCTGGGAAAACCTCCGGGGTGCTTAGTTTATAATGCTAAGTATTTTAAGTAACTTTTTTGACAAGTTTTTGTAGTGTACCGTGCTATTATATCTTTATACAATCAGTCTTGGCAATCTTGGCATGTTTTTGAACGAACAATTGACTTATAAATTATTAATTTTGCAACCACAACCTCACAACCGCACCACTACCACTACAACAACCACTGGAACTGGAACTGACACTGGAACTGGAACTGGAACTGGAACTGGCACTGGCACTGGCACTGGCACTGGCAACTGGCAACTGGATTAACACTGGCACTGGATTAACACTGGAACTGGATCTACACTGGCACTGGCACTGGCAACTGGCACTGAGACTACTGACGCGACGCGCTGATAAGTTGTTTATTTTGGTTGCGCGTGGTAGTGGTTGTAAATTAGTTGTAATTAAATTAATTACCAAATCAAGTAATTCCAATTGGAACCCCTGTGATGACCCCTGTGATGACCCCAGCTAGTGCACAGCCAGCGACCAGGTACCCATGCTAGTGTACTGTGTGTGTAAAGAATGCAATATATATGTAAGATCTCAGTGTTCTGTGGAAGCGTGTATAAGGACACCACTTGTTGTGTAAAGCATACAACTGTTTAACAGTGTGTAAGGCTTTACATTCGTCCGGCCAACTTTGGCGTGGAGCCCCAACGTCACAGTTACCCAACTATAGCATAGGAAATTTATCATAAATATTCTTCCATGGGGAACTGAAAGTGACGGTAAAAGTATCCGTCCACTTTGATTATCAAATGACCGAGACGAAATTTAATTCTCAAATAGCTTAAATAAGATGATATCGCACTCACGATATCACCAATATACCTACCTGTATAATGAGCCCCATCGTCTGTCTGACAGAACACTGTCATATGATCACCTACCTCATTAATTTGCAAACCGCATCTCCTTCTTACAATATATAAAGCTTTTCTAGAAACATTCAAAATGCTTCTCTCAACCGTCTTAAGCTTCCTCCCCCTCCTTACACTCGGCCTCGCCACACCCTTCCTCTTCATCAGCTCAGAACAAGAAGACTTCGACCCATTCTCGGTCCCCTGGACCGCTCCTCTCGGCGCCATCCCCCGTTTCGAATGCCGCTGCGACTGCCCTCCACCAATAGACTCCAAAAACACCACCATCGAAATCTGCGAAGGCGCTATAAAACTCGGCCGCAAGAAGGAGTTTAGGGTGATGGAGGACGGGAGTTGCGCGATATGGGGTATCGATGCACAAACGCAACCGGATATGATTGGTAGCAGTTGGGCGAAGGAGATTTGCGCTGAGAAGGGATGCAGTGTTAGTACCAGTAGATGCAATTGGGTTTCTTGCACTGGGGTGGATAAGCGGAAGTGGGTTGCAAAAGATGTGCCGAAGGAAGAGGAGGAGGAGGAGGAGGAGGAGGAGGAGGAAGAGTAGAGTGGCTATTCTATAAAGTCACTCTAGTTTGAAATGTTGACTGCTCCTTTATTTAATTGTGAGTACATATGTGTAATTAAGAACTTGAATCGGTCTCGAACATCTACAACATCACCTCTTATACTTAAGAGCTTCTGAATCTCAAGAATCTGCTGTTTTCCTAGCTTGCTCGCTCTATCAGTACGATATCCTGAAAACTTGAAGGCCGGCTTCATAGAATTAAGTACCAAACCAAAAAAAAAAGGAAAAAAAGAGAACCCCAACAATATAACGCAGCTCGGCCAATTTTAGTCTTCGAAGGCACCGTGATAAATAACCCATTAGTCCTGTAACTGGATATTAAGAACCCCGACGCCTTGAGGAATCTGCGTGGGAGGATTCGTCGGTATCCCAAAACCCCAACATTTAAGCCTCCACCCGTCCCAAATACAGGCATTCAAATCCATAGCTGACTCTTCCGGCCCGTCAAATCAGTACCCTTGATCCAGCAATTCTTCTCTCCGACTCTCTCAAGGGTGACATTTTGACCTAGCTTAACAATCCTGCGTTTGTTGAAATCCCAAACTCTAATGTACGCATCCCCCGGAAGGTTTTTCATCAGAAAATCGCGCTGAAAATCAAGTAGTGCTGGATTCGGAGCAGGGATATCTAACTCTCGACATTTTTGTATCTCCCGGAGCTCGCGCGTGCGTTTGAAAAGAAGGTCGCGTTCCCCGAAAGTTTTCGGTGCCTCTTTGCTTTGCTCGAACCACGGTAGCATGCTCGCTGGGAAATCTTGTTGAGTTTGTGATACGGCGGGCAAACCATACTAAAATTTGGTCAACCACCCGAGATCGGTTAATCAACTGAATCCAACTGTTTCAATATTTATAAAGAGCTTACCAATACCTGCTTCTTCCGTGATACCGAGTATATCTGTCATCTCAAATATCACATCCTCAATTGTCCTACTAATCTCACCCCACAATATATTCTGCACAGCGCGCATACACATGAAATCCCAAAACGACCATCGTCCGAAAATACACCCGATATACCAATCCCTATGCATTGTAGCTTTATGCTCCGACGTCAACAAGGTGACGACCCAAGACTTATACAGCGACGAGATTAACCTCTTTTCCTCCCCGGGTGAAGGCTCCAAGTAGTACTCCTGATCACGTTTTGGATCCCCGGCTGGCGTATAACCCGACGGATACTCAAATGCCTTCTCTTGTCGTCTCTTGAGCTCTCTATGACTGATCTCATCGTAAACGTCTCTGATGTACCGATGATTGGAGATGATTTTATCTTGTAACAGCCGCAGGTCGATGCTGTAGCAGCCTGGTTCTTCTTCGCCGCTACCATAATCAATGTACTGGTCTACTGTGCGTTGTACTTCTTGTTCAACAGTGTAGTATCTGTAGAGTAAGTCGCCGTGGGCAGCGATCCAGATTGTTTCGCGAGCGTATTTTAGCGTGTCACGGAGGTAGAGAATGCGGTCGATGCTGAATTCAAAGTTGGTGTGGATTCTAGCGTAGATTGGGGCTGCCTTACATAATGATTCGAGGCATCTGAGATCGAGGAGGTTAATGAGGATGAGATATTTGATGTCGTTTGGTAGGGCGACGAGTCGATTTCTGGGCGTCATGCTCAGTGGTTTTATATATATCGAGCCCGCTTGAGAATGGCCTTTATTCTTCTAGATGTAGATACGATATTGATTGTGAACTGAAGAGAGCCAGTCCCTAGAGGTTCAAATCCAGCATACACAGTCATCGATCTCGGGCCCTATCGACATATACGAGGTTTATGGAGAAGTCGCAGCTTCAACACAGATCAACAATGGATTTACTGTTATCCTCATGATCTACACACGTCGACGATGATCCGCATACAAATGCCAGGCTTATATGGAGAGTAATTCTCGACCTCAGTCTGGTACCTCTTAATACATAAAGAGCCCATTAAAGCACTTCGAATACACGAGAGATGGTTTGCTTGTAGTTGAGCGTAGGTTATGCATGCTATGAGATCAAAAGAGCGAGACCTTTTTATGAAATTGTTATGGAGTCTATATAGGGCGCAATAATTGCTTGGAATAAGGAAATCGAAAGATCTGGATTATAATGGAGGACTCTCTGAAATCGATACATGAAGAAACAGTTTGATTCGGTACGGAAAGTGGTACGCGTCAAAGAGCTAGCGAAAAAGCCAAGTTGAGCATGAAACACAGAAGCAGTTTTGTCGATATCATTATTTACAATGTTACACGGGCATATGCTTCAATATTTTACAATTTCCTAGTGAAAAGTTCCACACGAGATAATATGAAGCTCATCAATTTCGTGGTATCGTGGTATCTTGTGTCGGTCGACGGTCTAGACCCAAAACTGTTGGAGCGCCCTTTTCGGCAAACTTTGTCCCAAAAGGGCTAGCTCACAAACGCACACTTATCAACTCGGCTCCAAGAACCGCCTCTTCAAGCAGAAGCCGATAAAGAATGACATTTCCCGGTCCCGAATTTTGGTTCCGGCCACACAAGTACGTCGAAACCGAAAGAAGTTGACAAATATTCGCATCCCGATTCCAAAGTTCTTATTATACAGCCCGACTTTCACAATGCGAACGTATTGGGCTTATCTTGGCATACTCTCTTTTTGTACCAGGCAGGAAATCCGAGCAGTGTTTAGGATACTGTTTTGATGTTCCGTTTGTATAAAAGAGTAGACCAGTACTCTGCAGCGGTCTCTTTTTGAATTCTGCTTTAGCTTGCTTTTTGGTTCCTTTGATTTGATAATTCAGTGTTGTTAATTTGGATATTTTGAGGACCTGCCCTTTCGAATCATTCGACTGATATCGCGATCCGACTTTGAGATAGATACCTTCGAGTATTTGTTTTTTACACAAAAAAGGGATAAAATGAAGCTCTTCGCAGTTCTGACCACAAGTTTATCTTTCGCAGGGTAAGTCCTTCCAATCGACATATCCCTTTCCACCGAACTCCTACTAAGCGTATCCTTATACTTCAACATACAGCCTCGCCCTTGCCATCCCAGCAGCAGAACCGATCCCAGAACCAGTTCCACAAGCAGCCCAACCAGAAACAACCTTCTTCTTCACCTCAACCGTCGGCCCGACACAAATCAAATACAAAACCGTTCATAACAAACCACTGCCGCTGTTGTGCAATGGCGCGAAATTGGTGTTAGCAACTGTTACTGAAACTTTACCTGGGGTAAGTTTTCGAATAACTAGATTTGACAAAATGTTTGGATCGGTGCTGACAATGATTATAGTATACAGCTGGTGCGGCAGTTCCGACAGAGACTCAGGAGAGCATCGATATTCCGATACCGGTTTGTGCAATGGTGGTGCAGAAGAGTTCTTGATTCGATCCATTGGACGGCGCTGTCGGAGTTCACTTGTATATAAGAGATAGTTTTTACAATACCACTTCTAAAAAGATTGAATGAATTGAATCCATACAAATACCTGAATAGACTTCTTTTTTAATTTTCGAGCTCTGGTTCCGACTGTGGCTCAGGATATTCGTACTCCACACCATACCTATTATCTTTTTTACTCTCCCATTTCAGCGTTCGTCCGTTCTCACCACGGTATATACAGCAAGTAGCAGTGAGATACGCTCTGAAACCGTACGCCAATATCATATTCCCCTCAAAAATGACCTTGGAGAGAGGTAACCCTGCATCCAGAAATTTCTCAACCCACGCTTCCATCTCTGATATCTTTAAATGTCGTGTGAATGTGATCGATCTCGGACCTTCCCACCATCGAGCGACAAGAGGTTTAGAAGTATTTCGCATAAGCTTCGGCCACGCTATTCTAACCTCCCTCAATTTTTTCAATCCTGTAATAGCCCTGTAATGCTCATATAGCTCTTCCGGGACTGGAGTCTTCGCACAGTACTCGAAATTATCGATGGTATCAAACCAGAGACGTTGGAGGTTTGGAAAGGATTTGGCGAGGAAGTTGAGTTGGTCTCCGAAGGGATATGTTTTGCTCTGTATCTCAAGTTCGCTAACGGTGTGAAAAATTGGCGATTTCCATTCCGATGCAGGTTTGTTCCCGTTGCACCAGTGGAAATGATTGAAAGTTTGGTCGTTCAGCTTTAGTTTTCTCAACTTGGGTAATACAGAGAGGTACTTGTACCAGAACATTTTAATGGTCGTCGGGCCGGAAAGGTACAGTTTTACGTCTTCCAAATTTTGAGCAATTGCGATACCGTTCCCCACCATATCGGCAAGGTTATAATTTGGTATATCGACTTGTAGAAAGTCGTCGCTGAGAGTCTCCCAGGAAGCTGGGCCTGGTGTACATATCATCATTATCCTTTTGAGGGTGCTATAATGGGATAAAGTTGATAAACGTGTGAAAATTGCCGCAAGAAGTCTGGGGTAGGCATCGGAGGGGAAAGTAAAGTTAAACTCTAGGCTGACAATGTTGGGCAAAAGCTCGATGGTTTCGAGGTATCGAGGGAAGTAGTTAGGGTGGCCATGAAGAGAGACGTAAACTTGCCTATCATAAGATGAAAATGCGCCAAATTAGAACATGCACTCAAGGGTACTACCGTTTGAAACATTATTATTGTGAGAGTCCTACCGGACGTGACCTCGGTAATGGCTAATGGCGCCACCATCCTTGAATACTCGATACCTGATGGGGTCAAAGTCTACACTGTGAAAGAGCCGCAGAAGGGCCACGCTGTGGAATTCCTTCGAGACTAAAGAGAACTGTTTGATAACATCGTTGGTGAGGTAGGAGAGAATGCAGACCCAGATCTCAGCAGGGAGGACAGGTGAGCCAGTGGCATTGCGGAAATACAGCCTACTCTCGGCAGATGGGGTATCCATCATGGATTGAAGCTGATGGAGGCTGGTTGATGGATCTGGGAAGCTCTGCCAGCTGCAGCTTTGGGCGCTGTTGTGGTTCACCAAGTAAAAGTCAACATTATGAGCAAACACATCAGGCGGGTGTTTGTCATCAGGGCTTACTGGATCGGGAAACAAAGACAAACATTGTTGACGATACTAGAAGACCACACAACACAGCAAACAGGGACTGGCTATGTGGAAGTATCGAAACTTCGACGTGCAAAAGATATGCACACGCCTATGGATGGCTGGCTGATCACATACCATTAAATTCCAGCTTAAGCATATATCATTCACTTTAAGTTTAGTAACTTTTTTCTCTTTTTTTCCCATTCTATTGGGTTCCTGTTTCGAAAGCTAGCATTTCGTATCAGATTCGCCAACTAAAGTCTGTCACCATTCACTGCTACCATCCGCTTCAAATCGCCTTCAAAATGTCACGAATGCTGAGTAAATCCTAATCCCGCATTTTTTTAAATCTGCTAGAGCATGTTCTTGGCTAACGGCAGTTTATAGGGATTAAGTCTTAGATCTTTCGTATATACTCGCCCCTCTCTCGTACTCTCCCCTGCCTTCGCTTCTTCTTCCCCTACACCTTCTCTATCGTCACTGTCATCTCGACCTCTAGCTTTTCCGTTCTTTTGCAGCCACTACCGGATCTCGTTCAACCGGCTTTAAAGAATGGCGATTTTCGGGCCAAAACATGTCGGTGGGCCGGGAGTCTGATTCTACTTTCTCTGACAATCAGAACGCAATCGGTAAAGTCCGTGCTGTATAGGGGTCTTCGGAAGTAGTGGTTAGTGAATATCTTAAAGGATTTAATGCGACGTGACTCACGCCTTTTCATATGCGGGGCTTTCGAGATTAGTTTCGTCCATCTTTTTATCCTGTGTTTTTTCCCTAGCAGGTGTTGCAGGAACAGACATTTTAACACGCTTTATATCAGCTCTTTCCGCTTCGCTTTCAGAATTATCAAAGTTGCTATTGCCTTCAGAGTGATAGGGAGATCGAACAAGCCGACGGTGAAGCGACATAAAGACTTTTGTGGCCGTGTCCGCACGATCGGTCTTGTCTCTTCGAATTTTGAAGTGATGCAATGTCGAAATATTCAAGATAGAATTGGTTGCTGGGAGGAGATATTTGAACGATTAGACATCAATGAGGTTCGATTCTCTTCGGACGTTGCAATCTTGGTACTCTATTCCTAGTGAATGTTTGTATCTTCTAGCTAGCTTCCGCCAAACCAAACGAAGGACTACCCATATTACTGTCATCAGTATTTAACAGATGGTATTTGATGGATGGATATGATAATGAAGTCAAACTATATGGCGCCTACAATCTGAGCTGGACTTGGGTTGGATGTTGACGCTGAGAAAGTATTATGGGGCTGGGAGAGAAGATGTACTGTAGGTGGAAGCTTCTTTGTTGTGAATGCAAAAGAAATAAAAATATTTGAAAGTCGCGTCTTCAAAGTTACCCCATGGCGAATAAAACATTCAGAGCAGCTACTCTCAGCGCCGCCGAGCGTTGTTGATACTTTCGTCAGACTGCAAAGTCTATCTCGTCTGGCAACCACAAACCTGCTTTATACTTCGCATTCAGCTTTGAGGCAGCCTCGTTCTAAATAAGGCGATTTAGCTGTAGGTGCCCTCCAAGGCGGATCGCAATGGAGGATTGCTTTTCAATATCTGAATTCTGATATCCCCCTATCTTCTCTTAACATCTCGCTGTAAATATGCAGCTGTGAGTAGATACTAGTCTTGCTGATGAGAGTTACATTTTAATCCGGAGGAGTGAGACCACGATTTAAATACCAATGCTTACTTCACTGGGGTGCGCTTTGTCACTAATGAAGTTCACGAAGTTGGTGGTTCTCGAATCCTGGGTAGTGCTTCACTAAACACCATATTGCTTCGTATCAAAAACAAAAAGGCCATTTCAATTCTTGAGAGGCTTATTATCTCTGTCAGAACATAAATCACATAAAAGTTTCTGAATAAAGAGCTCTTTGAGTACAGAGCCAAAAATATCGATCAATGGCTGGCTCTCCAGCGTTGACGGTCTACAGATATAAGGTTGGAGCACACCATTTGCAAGAAAGCGCGGTTCGGATTATCCATACTTTTCAGCTCGGCTTGAAGGCCATCGCCTTGTTTGTTCCGTTGGAGCCACAAGAGATAATTGGAGAAGACATCGTCCGAAACAGTACCCCCATCATTACAGATGATATTGACGAATCTCAAAACACCCTTAATATCACACCCCCGCCAAAGCCAAACGCTTTTCTCGATATGGGCAGTGATATCTTTTCTCAATCTACTCATTTCCAGATAGCCCGCCGCTGTCCATAATTTTGCCAAACGTTCAAGACCAGACTTTGGTTTTTCTTTGGACGATGCCTCCACTACGGTGTTAACTAGCGAGCTCTGATAACACCATGCGATGATGGTGTCGAATGTTGGAAAGTCGATGTTTGGGACTCTGACCTCTTGGTCGCAATTTCTCTTGGCTTTTGGGGTTTTGACTGCATTTTTGAAGTAAGGAGATTGTTTTACTAGGATGTGGCGATAGGCTAGGACCTTAGCTTCGCTCTCGTCAATGTATATGACGCAATCTGTGTATTCTGTACTGTATAATGGCCTTTGGGACCCATTCAATTACCCATTGTCAAAGTGATGGATGGGATTTCTATGAAGTGGTAAAGGCATTAACTCACGCTTTAAGATATTGGGCGCTTTTGCTATTGGTGTTGTCCATTTTGCTAGCGGCTTGTTGCGAACTACTGTTTGGGCGTGCAAGAATGGGTTCTTTTTTAACCTTATCGGTGGGTTCGGAGTTTGATGACATGGTTTTTTGTGGACCCGGGGAAAAGATGGAGTTAGGGGCTTCCTTAGCCGTTTCTACGCGCAGGCTAGGTCTTCCTTTGAAAGATTTGAACTTGCAAATGGGGTTGAATTTTTCCGATTGGAGAATAGACTCCACGAATGTCGATGTGTAATAAGTGGTTGCGGAGGGTGGGTTGATAATTGATTGATCTATTTTTCGAAAGAGTGGGGCCGGGTTCTGGTTTTTATATTTTGTGAGGATATCCAGCTGTGAAAACCGAGGGTTTCTTAAAATCACAAACATTGGATCGGGAGATGCTGCGTTTTTTGTAAAATTATGAAACGCTTTCTGGTGATAACCTTCTATTGCGCTACAGTGATTCCCTCGTTCTCCCAATCTATGGATCATAGGCAACATATCTACGCAGATATTTAATTACCACCCTTATATTATTCCTCACGTTGTTTCATATTTCTTATAGTTTGTAAATGTATTTTAATATATACACACACACCTAAGACAAACCTAAACAACATATATAATCCGATTTATAATTTAGATTTATAGCTGAAAGCTATCGTCTGATTATCCAGTTTAAGAGGCTGCAGGAATCCAAAAGTCAACATTCACACGTATTAATTAGTGAACTAGAAGTGTGTATCTTGGTTGAACTTGCAAATACTTGCGGGGTTTATAAAAGAAGAACCCAGGCACCTATGACCGTTGATGCTATTCACTGCGGCTACTAACGGGGCAGCGTCCGGTGGCGAGTCTCGGCTCTCGCATTTCGTTAGCAGCTCCTGAATGGTGATAAGCCAATATAATATACGTAACTTATAGCAATTTTCAAATTTAAAGCCGACCCAAGAAATCAATTGTTCTGAGATGGAATTTTTATCGTTTCTGCTTTGAAATTCTTGAATCTGGCGGCTTTCGTAAACTGAGCACTGCTCTGCGCACATGTGCGGGACCAAGCGAGACACAAAGCAAGTGGGCTGAACTCCAAGTAAATATAAATGTGCCCTTTGTGTAGAAATAGTCTTAACCCAACGCTTATGGATAACTAAAGCGATATCGCGAGCCGGAGGATAGAGTGGATTAAGGTTTGACTTAGTAACTGGAAATTTAACTGACTTTACCTCACCACAGAGTGGAAAGTTAAAGCATTCAAAGCGAGGTCACTCTAAAGCCTTTCTGGTACTTCAGCCAAAATATAGGAGCGCAGTTTGAGCCTTGCAGCTAGCCTTACACTCAATGCCGCATAGTACAATGACTCGAGCCTCGTCCGGGTTGTGTTGGGTGATGGTGTTTTAAAACGGAGTTCCGGTTGCTAACCTCTCGTCTCTCGTTGAAGAGTCTATTTCCCAGACCACTTTATAGAATTTACGCATATTTGGAGGACGTATTTCTTCTTCGAACGCGACGAATCGGCTTTCTCGCGATGACGGTTTTAAGTTCAGGCACCAACTTTGTCCAAGATACAAGATGACCGTCATGCTATTAACGTTCCAGAAGGCTGTCAAAATTACATTTTTGAGAAGAGAGAAAGCTGACAATCTAATCGAGAACAACTATATCTTTTACAGCGAACTTAAATTCTCGAAATCATTAATTGCGCTTCATGACCATATGCACATTCGGATTCACAAAGCGTCGGTCAATGTTATTGGCAATGGCCTCTAATGACTAGTCAGGGACTTGAGGACTTACGCAGGTGCCTGGAATCGATTAGGATTAATAGTAATACAGTCAACTGATAAAGCCCCCAACCGGTTCCAAAGCTGAACAGTTTGGTTGGCCTATCGTGCCAAACGTGCATCGCGGGAGCCAAATCAAGCAACTCACCGAAACCGGTTAACCTCGCTGATCTCGAACCTAGCTGAATTGTATTTCTTCTTCCCTTCGCCTTTGAGATCATCGATTTCGATCGATCGAATAATCTGCGGTTTCGAGGCCTAAAGATTTGAGATAAAAACCTATACCGGTAATTACCCGCGGTTTTTATAAAGTCTTGCTTTCCAAACAGAATATTTTTCTCCTCTAGACAAAAGGTAACAATGAGGGATCGAAGGCCAACTGAGGTCTCAATGAACCTCGTAGGCAGCCAGCAGCGTAGCTGGCTCATTTAAACTTTTGGTCAGAGTTATGTGCTGTCACCACCACCTTCCTCTCGCCTACGCAAAGGTCGTCTATCGCGGCTATCATACTACTTTCTTCATCAGGAGGTTCACCTACTTGCTGTTGAACCTTTAAGAGCTGTTTATGAGGTGGATTGCGAAGCCAAGGCCAGCGAGGGAGAAAGGCGCAGGGTGATATCGACAGATAATCAAAGATAAAACGAAACTATGCATCAGATTTTGGCGTGGGAGAGGCTGCTATTGTGCACAATCAACTCAAGTATTGCAGACGCCTTCAGGACGAAACCGACTCCAGCTCTTTTTGCTGCGTGGCTGGTTTACGAGACAAGTCCAGCTTCTCCTTCAAAAACAGGAAATATTAGATCTTGTAGTATGAGTTCGAGCTATATCGGAAGCGGTACTGACAAAGCAGTAGGATGCTAGCATTGGCGCGTGTCCACTCTGGTGCTTGCCTAGCAACGTCTACAGCGCGAAATATAATACTATAACAACTAATACCCGAAAACCACTCATTTTTGGGGACTCGAGTGGGGTTCGTTCTCAGGGAAGAAGGGAAGCCGGAAGACACATCAGCGGTGTTGTGGCGGAGAGTAAACAAAAGAAAAAAGGGAGGGAAAAGAAGAAAAAGAGAAGATTAGGGAATACAAGAGAAAAGAAAGAACCAGCAAGCTAAAACCCCCATTTTCCTAAGGCTGGTCAAGCATGCTCGAGTATCAAACTCTCTTCAGTCAGCAACGCCGCTTATTATTGTCATATAGCTATATAGGCGGTCTCGTAAATCCAGACGGGTGACCCCAAAGCCTACGTATCTTACTATGAGGTTAAAGAAGCAAGCTTTTGGTCTGCCCCAGAAATGAGTTTTTATTTATCTCTTGCGTCTGTCGTGCTAAATTTCGTGAACGGGTTGGGTGGGTCCCCGTCATTCTCTTGGCCCACCATCAATCGCACCACTAATCTTCATCCTGTCGCAAAAGAGAAAGGGACACACGAGAGGGTAAAAATCCCAGGAAGGTAAGGCCCCATGGGGGATAAAGGTCTAGAAAATCATAGCGGACCGTAATATCCATGAAAGGCACGTATCAAACCCTTATAGAAAAGCGCAAGAATCTGAGATGTACCTTATATCAGCGCATGAAGCATGAAGCCTCTAGAATCCGACCGGAGGAGTTGAAATTTTCGGTCTTGGCAACGTTACACAAAACCCAGCTCCAACAAATTCCCTTTTTTTTCTAGTCTTGATTTTAACTCAGCACCTATCCTATAATGTAGATAACATGCAACCATATAGATTAAGATAAACCTGAAAATAGACTAAGCATATTTAAGCGGCTTGATTGAACAAACTCATCAAAATATACCAGACATCTCTTCAAAATTTATAATCTGAAAGAAATATCGAACCAAATAAAATTAAATCGAAGTGTAAATCAAATACGGAAGCGAAAGAAGAGGGGTAGAGAAAATTAAGCCCCATCATACAATGGCAATCCTAAACGTTCTAGAACCAAGCATGCAACGGCGAAACCGTTCTAGAACCAAGTATGCGTCTTCGAGGCTGCAAGTACGGGACAGCGAAACCCCGTCTCGTAACCAGAACTGAACAACTCATCGACGTCTGGTTGCGTATCCGACCCTTGCAGGCCTCTCGCTGCACAGAAAAAAAAAAAAAAAAAATTTCGCTGCCTCAACTGCCTCTAGGTTTTTTTGAGCCTTGCCATCAGTCTGGCGGACCAGGGTATCATAATTTATTCATACGCCTCTCTGATTTAGCTCTTCATCTTAGACATAATTATAAAGGCTAAGCTTCGTCAAAGGTATTCGCAAAATTTAAACCTCGTAGATCACTTCGGCAATTTAGTAAGAGATATCTAATCTAATTGTCTTTTGTTGCTAGTACATTTGTCTGTGATGGCTTGATCGCGGCGTCTTTGGAAATCAATTTAGTTGAGTACAAAAATAGTGCGCATCACCTCTCGTTGGCCAGCTTTGCATGGGGCACCAGTTTCACCGAAAGTTCGCGAACATATCGCATATCGTCATCGCAACACGCATCGAATTATTCAGAATGCTATCTTTCATAGCAACTTCCCGATGAAGTCGCAGTGCTCATGTACGAACGCGGGGCGAACTGCAGGCTTAGAAAGGCCAAATCGGAGAAACGTTTCCGAGCTACTTGGGCACCCTTATCTTTCTCTTGAGCTTCTCTGACCATGTCGAATACTTCTTTGGCCGAAGCCGCAGCATCCTTCCTTTCTTTCTGTCTCGCTTGCGAAAATTCTGCTGGTGTCTGACGTGTGTATGTATGCGTTGCAAAGATGGGCTGTCGGCCAACGTGTGAAGTGCTGCTGTCGTCGTCATGTTGCAGGTCAGTTACGTTGGGAAGCGGCCTGGCCTTGCGACAGAGCTGGCCATCTCTTTTCGCTACACGAGCTGGCCCGTGGCGCACGTAATACTACATCACTCCTGGTCTCGCTTACACGCTGACCCGGCATTGGGCAGGACCAAGGATCCACCCGCTTCGATGCGGCAGAACGTCCAAATGTCCGCCGCTCAGACGCTAAATGCAACAGCTTGCTGCTTTATAACTATCGACATCTGAGACTCTAGAAATCTGAGATTTCTGTCAGTAAAAGTCCCAAGTTATCCCTATTTTGTTATAGCTCAAATCTCTCCGAGACCACAATTCTAGTAGTCTCAACAATCCGTCCCTGCAACGCTAGAGTTGCGAAATTTCATATCAATCAAGTTCAGAATTCAGCACGGTACTCTGTCACCGTTTCATTTTTATACACACTTCTATATTGATATATAAGCGTATAGACATACTGTATACATATATCTCTAACAAAATCACACGACGAGAGCCATTAACAGGATATACCCGGTTTTCGCATCTGTAAAAAGCATGGCTATTCACAGATTAATATCACAGATAATTATCTCTATCTCTATCTTTACGTCTCGAAAGAAGAAAGCGGGGGAAGAATACAGTCTTGTAACTAAACTGTTGGTTGACGCCCGCAGGGAAGCAGAAACTGCAGCCTAGTCCTCAAATCCCAACACTGCATTTGCTTTTGATTCAAGTAATCGCAAACACAAAATCATCAGCTTGCGACCAGCATGCGCTTATCAGCCGAGTCTTTAATCGGAATAATTGCCATAATGGTTGCGATAATTCCGTTCTTCATCAAGTTATACAAATACTACCGCCACCGTACCCAAAAACAGCTCTTTAGAAGAAAAAACTCGAGTGCGTGTTTATAAACCATGAAATCCATCTTATTCACTATATTTGTAGTATATCTGCGTACCAGAAAACTTACGATTACATATATGCAGTACTACCCCTTAATACCAACCCCACCACCCCTACCTCCACCGCAGACAGTCAAAATGCAAAATATTACCATAAATATCCCTTTATGGAGGCCACGGAACAAGAGCTCGAGTTCATCCCACGATCAACTGAGAAGTTCAACTCGATAAATTGCGAAACTGGAACCCAATCTACTATAATTGTAAGGGCATACCAGTACAGGTGAGTGTAGAAAGTTACTTCGGTATACTCGATCTCCCTTTTTTATACACTGAGGAAGGGCTCCCATGTCCCTAACATATTTTCACGATCTACAGTATTTACGAACGATCCCACACCCATACGATATGATATATCACTTATATACAACGCAAGTGGGTCTGCAAAACAGACCTATCGAAAATCACCGCGGATGGAGATTTCTTTTGTCTACCATGCTTTTCTTGTTACCTTTGTTGCCTAACTGCATTTTTTTTCTTTTTAAAACAGTTCTTATTTGGTGGTCCTCTGTTTTTATAGTTATATCTATCTCTCTTGTTATGACATGGCATTTCTTCTGACATCGGTCAACTGAATTATTGCACTAGTAATCTTCGCACTTTAACTGGTTATCCCTTTGGAGGCTTTCTCTTTTGTCTCTTTATTTTCTTTCTATGTTCTTTGCTGTCTGATTTCTTTGTTTTGTATAAATATTTACAGCACAACCTACTCCCACACCAAAAAGAAAGAAAGAAAGAAGGGGAAAAGAAGAAAAGAGAAATGATGCAAAAATCCAGTATCACAGTATAATGTATATAACATACAGAATTGCTGTCTCTACGACGTCTGGGTATGAGACTAGATATAATAGCAGACAGAAAATACCTTGGGAATCTCAGTGCTAGCTTTCAAGCATTTTTAGCATAAAGTGGAACTACATTTCCACCACCTCTTCCTCCCCCTTTTTTTAGTTTTCTTCCTTCCTTTTTTCTCTATTGCATATTTGTGTTTAAGCGAGGAGGGTGAGACTGAAGGTTTCGAGGCGAAACGATTGCGTAACCGCGGATTTGCCATCACTCTCAGAATCCGAACCGCGATTAAGGCTCATTGCACGGTTCAGCCGTCAAACCGCCTGTGACGATGATAGAATTTTGTCTAATGATGGAACGGGAAATCGATTTAAATCTGAGGTGTCGCCCTATCAACCAAGCTTGGTAACACAAGCAGAATATTCGATGTTCCCGCTTTTGCCGACACGGACACCACTTTGTCTCTTTCTTATAAGCTCTATGGTCATTGGAACTCCAAAGGATTAGGAATTCCAATTGGGAACCATCTCTCGTACGCTAAATAAAGTGCCCTGAGGTACTACATTATGCGGCCCACCAGATAACAACGTTAAACCAAACTAATCTAGAACCTAAATGAATGGTATTCCATATTTTGAATGTTAATTTCGATTAGTCGATAGCCAAATATTTTAGAAGTTTAAAGGTTCCGAGATGAAAGGTCTACATCAAGACTTACCGAGAAGGGTGATTTCCTCATATGGACAAACGGCGAGGATGCGTTGTTGGCTCGTCACCACTTTTAGCTAGAGTAATGAGCTACTTTCTCTCTCACACGAAGATCCGTGCCACTAGCATATTTCTCAGTTCGTCTTTTCCTACGACGCGAAAAATATCAAAATGATATCTGAGCGATGCAGTTTTGGGGTTTAAGCATACTCTGTTCTCAAGAATGAGAGAAGAGACTGGAGAAGAGTTGTGAAAGATGTAAAAGGGTATTGCAGAGGTGGTATATCTTACATTGCCTAAAAGGGGAAATCGAGGGAGGAAAAGGCAATAATCAGGCCCCCGGCACGAAAAAGTGGTGTGCTCGATCGAGGCACAGAAGTAGAGTCAACATTGCCAAAGCCTGTTGCATGCAACAAATCAGAAAGAAAAAAAAACCTCCCAAAATATATATATATATAATAAATTAAAAAAAAAATAAATAAATAAATTAAAACAAAAGAATTAAAAATAAATAAAAAATAAGAATAAAATTAAAATTAAAAATAAAAAATAGAAAATTACATCGTTGCAAATAAGCAAATAGGCTGGCTACGGGGAACCAACGGAGACGAGGGGATAAAAAAGAGATATATAATATGGGAGGAAAAACGAAAAGTAAACGGGGGAGAAAATAACGGCAAGACGAGACAGAAGAGAAACTATCAAAATTAAGACAATTTCGCTGTTCGCGCAAACATCAATGTCAAAGTGCTGTGTTTGTGGTCTCGTATGGTCTTGCCGTAAAGCCGACTCGACGTGTTAAGTGTCAGTATGTCAAAACCCAGTCTCGTAACCAGAATCTTTGTTGTGGTGTGAGGCTTTGGATTTTCTCTTGGAGTACAGGGTGTATTATTCCCCCTCGCCTCGAAAAGTCGATCGCCCCGGGGAGGGTTTGCAGCCACTTTTTTCAATCCATCTTTCCGCTTGCTGTCTTCATGAAGGAGGAATGGGCTCGGGAGAAAAAACAAAGTCTGGGATTAAAGGCTTGCACGCACCCCCCGATGTAGCTGACTTTCGGGGTAATCTCCTCGGCAAGGAGACCTGCGGGAAGGCGGCCTTGGGTCAAGGATTTGCGTATATGTAGAGCACCCAAAAATTAGACAGAACGAAAAAAAATCGTAATTGAATTCGCTTCACAGACGGGCTGGAAACTATGAGATCGATGGATCTCATCTTCACTCTCACAAAACCCACGATCATCCATTCCATCCACCAATGAACCCGTCGTACGGTTTCTAGTAGCATATAATACCATAGCGATATAGCGACTCCAAACCGATAGTTAAATAAAAACAAATTAACAATCTCGTCTAATTGAAGAGAAGAAGAGTCGAGGGCATGCACTGGCCTGAGAAGGAATTGAAGTATTTCAAAATAATATAATTAATTTTTGATTACATCAAGAAAAAAAAGGCAAAGGGGGTTCGTTCGCCAGCCAATAGATTGCCATTACCCCGGTCGATGTTTGGTATTCTCAGGTACCGCTGAACAGTCGAATTAAAGGCCCACCCACTCGATCCCGCGATCGTCTGAGCTGGGGTCCGAACTTGGTCCAGTTGGTCGTCGTGCGTCCTGCTGGTCGCCAGTTGTTCCTTTGCTGCTCTGCTCCTTCGCCAACATGAATTTCTCTGGGCGTTTTTGCACAGCCCCTTCGCCAAGCCCTTTTGCTTTCAAACCCTTCCCTCATCATGAACACACGAAAAGCCCGAGGCGACGTGCGGTTAACATTATCATTCAGCAAGCATATGCATGGCAACGGACATTCGGTACTCCCCACAGCATACGTACGAGAACTCCGTCTAGAAGCTTGCATATTGTTAAGGCATCAGGATGTTACCTCGAAACTACGAAGGATGCCTCCCGCATGCAGCACAGGGGAAGCCCACCCCCAAGTGAAAGAGCGCTTAAGCTCCTCTAGGATGATACGCCCTCGGTTTCCTTCTCCAATTCATCCATAAGGTTAAGCAGACATTTCCCAGCATTTATTCGTTTTGATCAAATCGCTCAAATAGTTTCACCCAAGGGGTGAAAGTCCCCGAGCGGGGGAATGGGGTCCCTACGGCAGACTGGGGATCCCCGGGAAGGTTTCGAATTATCTACGCACTCTCCCCCTCATGTTATAAATAAGGTCCCTCGAAGCGCAAGCTATGTCAACTGATCAATCCAGTATCAGCACTCAGCAAAGATCCCTCGTTTCTCATTTCAAGCTTATTATAGCCATCACCAACGAATCTATCCGTGCGAAAACATTCATTGCTATTCAAGATATTTTTACCTCCCACTTTTACGATCAGCTCAAACGACAAAGGGAAAAAGATACCTTTTGATAGTTAATACAACAAGTCTCAAAATCTGGTTCTTATCTTCTTGCAATCATAAATACATAATTCCCAGCTCACAATGGTTGTATCGACCGAAGCTATAATAGGAATAATCGCAGTCATCGTCACCATAGTCCCCTTCATCATCAAAATGTACAAATACTATCGCCGTTGTATCCAAAAAAGAACTTCAAAAAGACGTAGCTCGCGTAAGTTGTCGAGTAAATCCGTTTCATTCACTGCACATGTCCAGTTTCTACACATGGAGCTGTATCGGGTTAATTGCAACATCCCCCTATTATCTATTATGATGCTTACTATCAAATGTATATGAGTAGTATTGCCCACTAGCGCCTTCACTTCTCCCACCTCGACCCCGACTCTCAGCAATCACTATACACTATACCCCAATACACATCCTCCAGTACAAACTGTAGAACAAGAACTCCAATATATCCCTCGACGATCCGATACACTGAGAGCAATCGGCAGCAGAACGAGAACCCAATCGACCAAGATCATAAGGTTATATCAGTACGAGTAGGTATTTGAGTCTATCCCAATCTACTCTACCTCTTGTCATTTTATACACAACAGAGGCCTTTAAGAACACACCTATACCAAAATAACATGACACAACGTCACTAACACAAATGGCTACGCAGTGTCTATGAATTATTAAACACGGACACGACATGACATGGCATCTAATGTACGCGCATGATAAAGATCATACGAATATAATATACCCTGTTTTGCTATACATCTAATGTATTAATACAGCTGACGATTTAAACGACCATTTTGAGAATTTCTATCCATCACTTTCCTTGCCATACGAATTATTTCAACACGACGGTCATATATTTAGTGAAAATACCCCGTTTATAATCTCTTCAGTTCAATTTTTGAATTCTGTTCGTTCTATCTTTCTCTCGCGTGCGAAAAAGGCTACTTATCGTAAGACCCCGGAGATATCCAGGTCTCCACGAGATCAATAAATCTAATTCGATATATCATGGGTTCACAAACTCTAACCATCATTAAATCACTACGATCGCTAATGCCTGTTATCGAGATCTTGTATATCGGGCAGATCTCAAATCAACCGAATTTGCGTAAAGTGCCCAGTTTGCCAAAAATTCGACACCTGCACAGGTCAAGCGAAACGGTTAGTAATTATTGGGCGTAGCGAGTGAACTTTGAAGCGGTCTTTGATTGGCTCGCTTGCGAGCGAATAGATTCTTTAATCCGATTTACTCGTTTAGGAAGTGGACTTCGGTGTCAATCCAGGAAGCCTCGTGCATTGCCAGTGTTTGGTCCTTAGCGTAACTTATTATGTCGCCGGACTTGTGGAGGGTAGCTTCGCATCACAGATCCTTCGCGGTTTCAACCTTCAGAATTATTACCCTTCACTGACAACACACCTTTGGTCTATATCCCCGCCGCGGGTGCTGTGGAACCAAAGATGGATGGTTCTTCTCCCGGCATGGAGTCGCAAAACGGGGTTATGGCTTCGTATACCCACGCGCACAACTCAAATCATGGCCACGATTATAACCCGTAAGCCTCGCACGCGAAAGTGCTAAAAGTAATTTCCTCAACCATTTGAAGACTTGCTTACCCATCAAACCCCAAAGTTACAGGATGGAAACAATCTGGGACTCCCACGTTGATACAGAAATTTCCGAGCCACAGCAAACCCTGCCTCTATTGCCGTAGCTACTGGATTCCAACGTTAGTAGGTAAGAAGCTTTGAACATAATATGCTTACAAGGCGGCCCCATAGCTATATCGCAAACTTGGAAACTATTGCACAAATTAGCCTTTGCCTTGCTAGCCGTTTCTCTCATTAAAGCTAACTACCCGCAGACCGCAAACGCTCGTACGAAAAATACATATCTGTTATGCATGTCATAAACATTTTCCTTCAAAAATTCCTTGAGGTGGGTCCAGCTATCCGATCGCCTTCGTTGTATACAAGCCAGCTAACATGTAGTGAATTTTATTCATGAGTAGTAATCATAAGAAAATTCATGGGGAACGGTCTAAAATATGCCACACCTGTGGCGCCAAATTCCACACTGAGAAAGATGTAAAAAGGCACGCACATTCTGCACACGACCATAATACACTGTTGTATACTTGCCCAGTGCCCGAGTGTGTACGATCTAACCCCAAATGGGGATTTCTAGTAATCGATAATCTAAGGCACCACTTACTCGCCCTGCACGATAACAATTCCTTGGATCAAATATCAGCCACTAGGCCCCATCTCCGCGGAATACCTCGAGAGAGGGAGATGATGGGCCTCTGATAAGTCTTTTAGACCGTAGTCGAGATCTCGAGGAGTTTCATATGCTTTCTAACACAAAGACCGAGACCGGCAGCCCACCGCCCCTCGCTGCAACGTATACAGAACTCCTACCCGAAAGCTATAACTGCAGCAAGGATGGATGCGAACAAATATTCACGAAAAGAAGTGAATGGAGGTGAATAAGATACTTAATCCTTTTCTAATATTTAGCGGCTGCAAATAGAAGTGGAAAGCTCACTCATGCGCCTCACCTAGAAAGCATATGCAACGGTACCGCAGACCATTTTTTTGCACCTTCCACTGGCAAGAACGAAGTGAACCCCAATGTTTCGGGAGCAAGGATAACTGGCGCCGCGGCGAAGAGCGCCACCATTACACCCTTGCGACTGAATCGCTGGCGTACGAGCAATTCCGTCGCTTCAGTAACGAGACGGAGTACGGGAGGTATATTTCGTTCCGTCGAAACTGCGATGAGGCGCTTGTAAAACTTAAAGGAGCGAAAAATGACTTTCGAAGGTCGCAAGCGTTTCGCACTTTTGTTGATGGAATCGGAGATATCCACGATATCATCCACACCGGATGTCAGACTCTTGAAGAATTTCTGAAAAAGCAGGTCCCGCAAAATATCTCAAAGCTTTACTCCATGTTGCGTGTTTGTTTCGCAATCTATGTCTGAAGAATCTTCAATAATGACGGAGGAGGATTTTGCAAGATCAGCGGCGGAATGGAAAAATTGTCTTCCTGTCGTATCCGATTCCGGGGTACGCGAGAGGGATCTATTCGACGAAATCCGAGGTGTGATGTGGGAGGAAATCAAACAAGGGTTCGAATTTATTGGCGAATTATTCCCAGAGCTTGCGAATGGACCGACAAGTCTGTTGCAACAACCATTTGACGATCGGGAATTATTCTTAAACCCTGATTTCTTCTAGATATGTGATAACCCTGGAAGAGTTCCTGAACCCCCCGGAAACTTAAGATACAGCGGCGGAGGAGCGACGCTCTCTGATGAATCCCCAGGAGATATGACTCGATATCCTGGAATGTTTTGATTTTGAATGGGTTTGTTATTGCCGCTCTGAATTACATTAAAGGTTAGCGTTTACTAGCACTTTCTACTTTTATGCCCTTCTCGATAAAAATACTAACAAGTTTTTAGAACTCGGGGAAACCGGTGTAGTGCTATTGTGCGCGAGTGGCATGATATTTAAACGCCTCCTCAATTCGTTTGCCACTCAGTGCCATAACAATCTTCCCACCAAGGGTCAGCGCGCTCTCGAAGCCGCGGATAACGCCTTACACCGCGACATTTATCCTTTCTCCACCGAGGTACTATACCTTGTTTCGCACTCATTTCTAAACGGTGTAATCGAAGATCTTTATCAGTTGGAAAAGTGTATGATTAGTATACTAAAAGTAACAACTCATTCCCTCCTCAAAGCTAGACAAAAGAGGGTATTTTCGAGATATGCGCTCGTGCTAATACCAGTGCCTACTTTTGTTTAGATATTTGGCCCGTCTCCGGCAGCTTTCGAACACTTCACCTCTGCTATCATTTGTCACTTTCGCCATTACTATATGGCAAGTCTTCCGCATTATTTTAAACAAGCTTCCGATATCTACAACCGCACGGGTTACATCTGCCAGCGAATTTCAGAGGAGACGAAGTGGCTTTCAGAAGGATCGGCCAGAAGCGCAGATACACCTATTTCTATATCAATCTCGAGCTCTAGCCCTACTACCGTTCACCCAGGATCACTAGCCGGAGTTGTTGTTAAGAGAAATGCCAAGTCTGAGGAAAAGAGTGGTTTGATCACAGTCACTACGGCCGGGCGATGTGACAAGAGGAAGAGGAAAGCGAAACCCAAGGTCAAAGTGGTGAACTGATATTTAAGGCGTATCAGCCCGGCTGTCGTGACCGCCGAAAGAGAGGAGATGTTATAGATACCATTCGGCGTGGCGCTACCCTTGCCTGAATATATCGATATTGGCGGTGTGTCTGAGTGTTTAGCATGCGATTTGTGGTGTATTTCTTTTCGTAGTTTGGTGTTTTGACGTCTATGACGGGTGCGGTTTTCCAGTTTACTTTTCCTTTTGGAGTAATACATCATTGTTCTTGTTCAAGTTGATGATATGGTTCAATTTATCTAAATGCATCAGGGCGAAGTATAGATACTTTTTCTTTTACCCTTTTCTCTTTTTTTCTCTTTGCGTTTTTGCGGTGTGAATTCGGATATCGACGTTCGCGTTTTATAACCGAGTTTCCATTTGCTTGTTCAATCGAATGGTTTGACAACCTTGCCGGATGTACGATAGTTCGCCTCGAAATAGTGAGATATATAATAAATACTTTCGATAGAGCGTCTCCGTGCTTACCCCCTGTAGCTTTTACAATGGTCTAGAATCTCATCGAAGATTGCAGTACGTATGACCAGAAATTTCGGGAGTATAAAGAAGTGTAGACCAAATTGAAACTTCCGCAAAGTCTGCATAAAAGTCTGGTCGTCTGTTTACTAGTTCTTCTTGACTTGGTATCTTCGAGTCGTTCCAAAGACAACAACCGTTAGCGTCGACGACCAACAGTGTCGAGATCTACTGAGCGCTCAGAAAGTGATCTGCATAAGAGCGGAACCCCATGAGCTCAATTCTAATACCCGTTTCTCTAAGATTGTAATGTGGGGCATTACTAGCCTCCATAATAATTCACATCTATAATTTGCATAAGGCATCAACTTTACCCTCATTCACGAACTCTGCGTAATTAAAGATATTTCCAATTATTTCGAGCTGGCATATCCAAGGTAAAGCATTAAAAGCCACGTGCGCTTACCATAGATCAGACATGCAACCTGTGGGGGACGTCGAACCAGGGGTTGTCAGTACGGCGGGCAAAATCGGTGACCTCGTTAACAAGCTCAGTACCCGCCATTCGCCGCCAGCACCGTCCAAGCCGACCATTTACATCGACCTCGAAGGCGTAAACTTTTGCCGCGAGGGCTCCATTTCTATCTTCACTCTTCTTATCGACACGAGAGCTCCGACTTTGCGCGTCTATCTCATCGATGTGCACTCACTTGGTTCACAAGCATTCAACACCACCGGCTCCAAAAACAAGTCGATAAAGGACATTCTTCAAGATGAGAAGATCCCGAAGGTTTTTTTCGATGCTTATGGAGAGTGCTAGCGCTTCGAGGCGGACCACTAAGGGCGGAAAGTACCTGACCGGCCTTGCTAAGCGTGTTGAGCAGTTCGTTCCGCTACTAACACAGACAAAGCAAGGTGGAAACAAGCGAAAGAGGCAGGAGAGCGATTATTATATTCAAAACCGAGTATGGCGGCTCATACAAAGTTTTAAATCAACGTTCAATCCCCGCCAAGATTATCTTTTACTGTGTCGGCGATGTCCAGTTCCTTCCCAACTTGTGGGATACATTCAACTTGCAGAACACCGCCAAGGGATGGATAATAAAGTTACGATTCAAAAAACAAAAATTATATAGTTATAAAAAAAGCTATATAGTATTCAATCATTCTTATACCAATTAAATAGAAATAAATAAAGTATGTAAAAATATAAATTTAAGTTTCAAATTTTTTTTTTTCATAATGTGTTCTTTTCTTGATAAAGTATTCCGTTCGAGACAAACCCGGCTGAATATTATGATAATAGGGGAGATGACAACCTTTTTAATTTATGGAAATGATTTTTAAGGCATTTTTACTATCCCTAATCCCAACATATATGTTTTATTCTCTTATAATAATTAACGTTCTTAATATTATAGTCGTAAGTTAAACATTGACGATAAAGAAATCGCCATCTTTATCCCACCAAAGAGCACCGACAGTAACACCAGCCCGTATTTCGTTTCCCTTTTTGTAAAGGCGAACCTCCGCGGTGCCCAAGGCATTCTTAAAGCCAATTCTACCCCCATCGATACCAACCCGGACCTTTTGCAAGGTACAGCCGAAAACTCTGATGCCCCACTCAATCCACTTCTCGTTCCTATTCACTTTGCCAAAGACCTAGACGATTTGACAGTACAGTTAATATATGTTAATGGAATTAAGAATTCAAGGAGTATTCAGGCTGTGTGAAGAGGGGCTATAGTCACTTACACCGATGTCAGCAATTGGGATACTGACGTCAAATCCGGTTTCGTTGTTGTCAGGGTCTGGCTTGGAGAAATCATGTTGTTCGTCGATCTGAGTGATTTGGAACTCGTTAGGAGCAACCTCGACACATTCCATAGTTGCAGCCTTGTAGTCTAATATACGATAGCAAAAGGTTAGACTTTTCGAACAAACTCATGCACATATTGAAATATCGGTTTTTGCAGGAAACGTACAAACAGGCTCGGAAACGGTTTGAGGAACATCTGGAATATCGGCAGACATATTGAATAATGTGAATTTTCTAAAAAGTAGAAGATTTGCTATTAAAGTTTTTGAAAAGAAGATACTTATTGAATAGAGTAGATTGTCTTGATTCGTGTTGTTGAGAGTTTGATGATGTTGGTGATGAAAGGTTTCTTGGTGGAAGGAAAGGTCGCTTTTATGGATGTTTCTCTCCGCTTTCGTGTAGCCAGCCTGGATTAAATCAGTGTATTCATCTCTTATCTTAGTGAACAGTCTTCTGCCGATTGCGACTCTTGTTATTTGGACTTTAATGGCCACGATAGCAATTCCCAAATGTCTTCTCACGATCCGAATATCCGAAGTTTGAAGTAGTGATTGATACCGCGGAAACATGTTGGGATCTCCACAATTTGCGCCAGAGGAACATATCATTCGCTGATGATCCTGACTGCGATTTCCTGCAGTTGCCACTTGGAGCCTCGATGCTCGCTAAGGGTTCTCGATCTAGCCGTGACTCGGATCGTTTTAGCTCAACTGCAGCTCCGACTGCGACTGGCATACCCGTCTACAATATCTCGAGCTGACGAGTAATTTCCTTGAGCTAACTGCGCACATCGGAATGATATCTCAGCCTTGTTATAACATGAAATAGCGTATTTGATCTTTTTTTTGCAGTGGCGCGCTTCGGAGTGGGTGAGAACCGTTTTTTGTGCAGCGCACTTCGGGATAGCTGAGAATATTTGTGATCGTTCCGAAGCGCGCGAGCCAATTACATTCGACGCTCTCTATGCATGGCAACCCAAAGCAACAAAATAATAACTTGAAGTTGATTCCTAATGAATTCAAGTTGATATAATCAGATACATCAAAGATGCCGAATATCCGGACATTTTGTGACCCGAGCCCACACCCACATCTTGATTTTGGACAATAAATTGTGGGAATGTTTCGTACGCTGCAAGACGGCTCAACCAGCAATCGCTTGTTAAGCTTAACTCACGCTCATAAGTAGACATGCATATGATCATATGAGCTCACATTCGATGCATCACAATATGAGACTGAAAGCGAGCGTATTCCGAAGTGCGTCAACATGCGACAGTATTTTGATCCAGCCTCACCTGAAGTCGCCTCGCAGTTGAAGTTCTGACTTGAATGGCCAATCGACCGAGACCTTTGGGTCATGGTCCCAACATTCGAGCTCCAATCGCAAGACTAACTCGAAAACTTGAGTTTACTCGAACTTTAGAACTCACTCTTCACCATAATTCCTGACAGTCTAACAATATATAAAGCTAAACAGATCTTACATTAGGAAGTCTATATTGAAATCTCTCCACATAATCGACACAATTATACTCTCCCTGTCTGTCATAGACACACATTTCCCTTCAATAATCGCCTCAAGTGGTTGATTTAGATAATTTACACATCTTGACCCATCTATCCACCTCTCTTGATATGATTCGTCAGACATAACAGTATCCTCAAAGACGGACTCTATTTCCAGGTCTTATTCCTTGATATCTCAATCTTAATCTGCACTCCATCATGTCTTCCCCACTAAACTCCACTTGGGAGGGAGGCTGCTATGAGGTCGATGAATATACGCCGCAACAAATTGGGGAAATGAGAGCAAGAGAAGCAGAAGAAGAACAGAAGAAACAAATGCAGGAAGCATGGGAGCGCGACCTCGCAGCTAGGTTACAAGAAGATCCCAACTACGTCCCCTTGGTCGCCCCAGTGTTTAGCGAACCGGACAAGCTCGCCGTCTACAATAATAGGAGGTGGCTTTTGGAAAAGATCATACCAGTAAAATTTCTCAACGGATCAGAAATCATGCATCAAAAGGTGATGCAACATGCATCTCTGTGGAATGAATACTCGGGTGTAAAATTCAAGTTTGTTTCTAAAGAGGAAGAAGCCTACGTCAAAATCGGCTTTGGTGGTGATCAGACTAGTTGGTCGTTGATTGGCACCAATTGCAAGGCCACAGGACAGGACGAAGAAAGCATGCATTTCGGCTTGCTTACCGAGGAGAGTTCGGATTTAGATTATTCCAGGACGGTACTCCATGAATTTGGCCACGCGCTTGGTTTTGTCCATGAGCACCAACAACCAAACGCGGTTGGGATAAAGTGGAATGAGAAGCAGGTATATCTCGATTGTGCGACCGAAATGAATTGGTCTGAGGAGAGGGTAAAAGAGCAGATATTAACGCCCATGAGCAAGGATTTCGTCACTGGAACAAAGTTTGATAATCTTTCCATCATGTTATATCCCATTCGTAAATCATGGATCCTGGAAGCTACGGAGGACATACCCTGCCAGACAACATTGTCACCTTTGGACATTTTGGCAGTGCAGAAGTGGTACCCGCCCCGACCATACGCAAAGCGTATATTTCATTAACCCATGGTAGGCCAAGGCCCAATATTTTATCGGTTGAGGGGCCGAAGAACATTCGCAGTCCTATTTCTTTTATGCTAGGTCGTATAATGAACTTGTTTAATTAGCTATTCATAAACTTCCATATAATTTCGAATTTTCTGGCTCTAGATCGAAATTAGGTTTTTAATGATACTTTAGTAATAACAATCTGAAGATAAAATCTATGTCTGTATGTATTCCGGTAATTGCCGACCGGTCAGGCCGCGGCGATTATGGTTTCTGGCCGAGGATCTCGCTGGACAAGGAATTTATAGAACCCAAATGTTACACGGCAGAAGATAATCAATCCCATTCTAGTGAGAGTGTGTTTAGAGGATAAGAGCATGAAATTAATAGGGAATGATGCCACAAGTAAAAGCTATAGCGGATTTTGCAAAATCCTTTAACTCAAATATAATTCGATCGAAGATCGATATAGTTTGGGAGACTCCGCAAAAAAATTCCACTTTACAAAAGTATCGTCACGTGGCTGCGCGCACGCGCTGGGGGGTCCGCGGGGGTCTCCCCCGCGATTTGTTTCATGTAAAATTAAACCATGGTCACAGAACCAATGGGGGGGCCGGCGGGGGGCCTCCCCCGCCAATTTTTTAAATTAAATTTAGATTGTTGTGATATTTGTTATGGTCCCGCAGGGGGGTTAGGGGGCACGCCCCCAATTGATCACGGCCTTAGATCGTGGTTTGTATCACTTCCATCGTCACGCTTTGGATCACGCTTATTAACAACAGTTTAGATCACAGTTACAATCACGGTTTGGATCAATTGTATTGATCAACAGAATTGATCACGGTTTGTATCACTTCCATCGTCATGGTTTTGATCACGCTTATTAACAACGGTTTAGATCACGGTCACAATTACAGCTACGATCACGGTTACGATCATGGTTACGATCACGCGTTCGATCAATTGGTTTGATCACGGTTTGGATCAATTGGATTGATCGCGGTTTGGATCAATTATATTAATCACAGTTTGAATCACTTCCATCGTCACGGTTTCGATCACGCTTATTAACTACGGTTTGGATCACGGTTATGATCACGGTTTGGATCAATTGTATTGATCAACTGGATTGATCACGGTTTATATCACTTCCATCGTCACGGTTTCAATCACGCTTATTAACTACGGTTTGGATCACGGTTATCACGCGTTTGATCAATTCGTTTGATTATAATTTGGATCAACTGTATGGATCACGGTTTGGATCAATTCGTTTGATCACGGTTTGGATCACGCCTATGATTAATTGGTTCGATCAATTGTATTGATCAACTATATTGATTATGGTTTTTGATTATGGTTTTGATCAATTGTTTTTGATCGCAGTTTTGATCAATCCAATATTATAATTTGGATTATTTTCATCGTCACGGTTATTATCACGGTTATTATCACGGTTTGGATCACGGTTTGGATCACGGTTTGGATCACGGTTATTACGGTTTGTATTATAATTTGGATTATTTGAATTGATTTCGCTGCGATCGACTTCTAGGGGCGAAAAAGCCACTATATGCTAGTATATATCCTATATATGATATATTATACATTATACTAATAATAATAACAACAATAATAATTTAATTATTTTAATTATATATAAAAAAATCTGTAATAATAGGCATAATCTAGACCATAATTAGTATACGCGTGATAATAAGCGTGATTTGGACTGTGATCTAAACTATGATTATATATACATAATAAGTGTAATAATAGGCGTGGTTATAGGCGCGGTTATAAACATGATCCAACTATGGTGATACAGTTGTTAATGAGGTTGTTAATAAGGTTGTTAATAAGGTTGTTGATGAGGTAGTTAATCTGGTTTTTAATCTAGTTTTTGATTTGGTTTTTGATAAGTTGGATTTTTAATTTTTGATGGGTGTTTGATCCATGAAACTTGCCAGACGGTATCAGATAGACTTGATGGATCCGATGGAGAAGCTTCCATCCCGACGTCCAGATGGAAAAGTGTTTTTTTTCCTGATGCAGTTTGACTTATGGCTTCCCTATCAGAATCACCTAAGTTACCATTTGTTTTCATACATTATCACATCTATTCATTTCTCGCCAATGAAGCCAAGACCATACTTGAGTTCCTGAATACAAGCTAGTTCGCAGCAACAGAATCGATTTATTTACCAATATGCGAGGGATAGAATATTTACCTAAATAAGTTAGTTATATAAGCTCAGAGGAATAAGTATTAAGGTTGGTAATGCTGCAGGCTGACTGCAGGCTCGACTGCAGCTGAAGGAGTAAGCTACGAGTCATACCGGGACTCTCAATCCGAAATTCTCGTAAACGAATATCTCCCATATTCATTTCCACGGGTACTCTGAGGCTACCATACAACGTGAAGAGATATATGCGATAATATCCGCCTGTGCGGCCTGTGACCTCGCTTGTACCCAGCACCGTGTTTCTACCGCATGTGAGCTACTTACAACTTCACAGAGCGGCCAAGTGACTGAGCATTGGCGAACTTTAATTTTAAAATTGTGCATATGTGAAAGATAGAGTTCTTTCTGGGCATCTGACTGTATCATGGCATCAACTCATAAAAGTGCGCAGTCTACAACAACGATCCTGTGTTTCGGTGACTGTAGCATGAAAAAAAAAGCCGTTCGTTTTCTGTAATAATTTTCACTCAGAGATAATGCGCAGGAAAGCTCTCAGATATTTCCAGCATGAATTCTGTGTTCTGCCAAGATACAAGCTGCGGGATATAAAAGTCAGGATTTGCGGTAGGGGTTCCACGAGCAAGGAACGCCCATGAAGTGACGTCACCGATCAAATTCTTTCAATGCAGCAAAGTACTCGGAGCTCCCAACTACCCAACTGCCCAGAAAACCATGCAATTCAGAACTCAGCGGTCAATTGAAGCCCTAAACACAAATATTGTAGGCCAGGCCATCATCCACGAGATTACCGTGATACATGTCGCCGTCGGAGAGTCAGTCGACGTTGATTGGCCGGAATGCTGTTTGTTTTCTGTCGTCTGATGTTTTTCACACCACCAACACACACCGCCAGCCAGCCGATTATAACATTCCAACAATCCAGCTTCCCCGCTGCTTTACAAACTAACTACCATCACAACGTCGTCATATAAAGCACCCGACTTCCATCGACATCGTCTCTTCTGAATATCAGTCCATCGAAAGAGACACCATACGTACCTTGTAATTACCCTTTCTACCAATATCTTCGACTCGGTCGTTATAACACTCCAGCCTCACTTTTACCAGCCCCACCAACCCTCTGTCATGTCGCACTCGCCCCCTCCACTCCACGGCCCAGACGCCAAACGCCCAAAAGGTACCATAACCCCTCGATCCACACACAAATATACCATCTTCACCCCTTAAAATCCCCAAATCAGACGCTAATTCTCTCCTCTAGGCATCCTGAAGAACCCTTCCTTCTCGGATACCCCGCCCCTCTCCACTCCCGCCGGTGAACTCGGCCCCTCCCCGCTCTCCACAACCCCTTCCGTACCCCATTCCGTCACCCTACCCGACGAACCCACATCCGTATCCGACAAAGACATTACCATCCAAAACACCCTCCAAAACGCCGGCCGACGTCGCTCCTCCTCCTTCCTTGGCCGCTCAAACTCCTCCTCCTCCCGTCGCCAGTCCCTAAACTCTCGCTCAAACTCCACATCCTCAGCCGTAATACCCCTAGGCTGCGAATCGCCACAGCTAAAATGGGATGAAGCGAACCTCTACCTCAATGAACAGCAAAAATCATCCACCATGAAAATCACGGAACCTAAAACACCGTACGCGAAAACATACGATCCGTTGGAAGATGAGGCCGAAATACGGCGAATCGAAGCCGAAGAAACAGCCGGCGGTTCGTCTGCAAACCAACGACCGGATGGCGAAGGAGAAGAGGGCGAGGATATTCCTGTACAACTGCTCGACGCTAATAAGCTTGACGTCGACGAGTTGGATAAGGCTCAGGGTAAAGACCACAGTGGTGGGTCGGGACCTGAGCTGATTGGGACTAAACCCAGAGGCTTGTTTGAGGATGAGATACCCGGGTTGGACATCGGTGAGCCGGAGGAGGACTTGAGCACGTTGAAGAGTAAAACTGTCGGGGGGAAACAGGTTGTTTTGGAGGATGACGGGAGACACGGTGGTCATGATGAAGAGGACGGAGAGGAGGGTGAAAGTGATGATGAAGAAGAGGATGGAGATAAAGAGACGGAAGAAGAGAAACATAAGCATTTCGTGGAGCTGAGGAAGAAGCATTATGAGATGAAGAACGTGAAGGGGTTGCTTGGGTAATTCCCCCTCATATTTGTCGGTTTACTGTTAGATTTGTGCTAATTTACCTTAATAGACACCTGGAAGACGACGACGACGATGATGAGGATGACGACGGAGACGTTGAGCTGAAAGACGCGCCGGGTGATAGTAGCAGATGAAAGCATCGGAAGGCTCAAAAATTCCGTTCTCTACTGTTTTTTCTGAATTTTAAACGCCGCTACATTGGTTCTTTTTATAAGCAACGAAGAATCGTATATCTCTTTGCTCTTATTCCTGTTGTTGTTCCTTTTTATTCTCTTCCCTCTTCGATGAGCTTTTTATTCTCTTTCGCTTGCTTTTATTTTTTCATTTGTGGATGTTGCGCGAATTTGGGATACCAGCATGCGTATCGCTTAGAAAGACAAGCCTAGGAAGACTTCAAAGGAATATTGAAAGATACGGGCTTCCTGGGAGAGATAACAACGACAGATGCATGGACCTAGCAGCTTCAAAGCAAAGCTGGGTTTATTGAGAATTCTGGATACTTTGAACATTAAATATGATAATCATTCATACTCTCGTTAGCCAACCTTTCAAAATAAGCTCCAAACCAACCAACGCGTAACTAGATCGGACGAAATGTTGCATGCTGCGTCAGCCGCAAAAGTGCACATTTGGACATATACATGCCTGTGGCGTTATAAATTCGAGATGCATCCCCTCTGCAGCTCTGCCTAATACATCGTACTATCAAACCTCTCGAACATCTCGCATCTAGCTAGGCCACGGTATCTCCTAGTACATTGCTATATTGGTAGTACCAGGCACGAACAAAATGTCACAATCCACCCCCACCATCAGCAATGATATGCCAATGAAGCAAATGCTCTACCTCCCACCCGAAATATGGATGTCGATATTCTCAGAAGTAGAAGAACTAGACGACTTGAAATGCTTCTCCCGAGCTTCCAAATTCTGTCGCGAATTAGTACTCCCGAGTATATTTTACAGCGTATATTACAATCCCTCTCGATTCGACGAATTCAAAGATGGAGGAACACTCGAGTATATACGGAAACACGTCAGGTATACCACCCGCCCCTACCAAACTCGAGACTTCAAAAATCAGCTATACCAAAATACTAATATTTAATATAAAGAGTCGTAGTAACCTCTCTCTCCCACTCCCGCCTCCCACCCCGCCACATCAACAAAGCACGACTAGAATATCAATCAACATGGGATCCCACCATCCGCTCCACGCTCCACCGAACCCCACGAACATACGGCACCCCATCCCACTTTTTCCCTTCGCTATCTCTCTTCCCTAACCTGCGAAGCGTGAGAATATACCTCGTCGTATGCGGGACCCCTTTCCCACCCTTCCTTGTTGCGGTTTTGAGAAGGTTAGAAGAGGTGAAGGGGTTGGAGAGGGTGTGGTTGGGTATTCATGAGTGTACGCATATGGGACGGTGTGATGTGTTGCCGAGGCCGGGGGAGTATGATGGGTATTATGTTGAGGATTTTGACTTTGTGGATTATGATCGTGATGATACTGGTACTGTTGAGGATGATGCGGATGGGGAAGGTGGGAGTGAGGGTGAAGGTGAAAGTGAAGGCGAAGAGTTAGAGGAAGAGGAAGGGGAGAGAGAAGGGGAAGGAGAGGAGGGTGCTGTCAAAGAGTTTGGGTTTATTGGGGGTGATAGTTTGGAGTATCTTCAGGTTTCTACGGGGGTGCATATGAGAGTTGGGAAGAAGGGGTTTCGGGCTTTGTGTGAGTATACTAGGTTGTCGAAGAGGTTGAGAAGGATGAAGGTTAGTGGAGAGGTGATTGATTGGAAGGCTCGAAATGTCGAGCGTCGCTATAAATGGTTGGTGTAGCTGGAATTGGGTCACCTTTACATTTTGATAGAGCTTCTGTTGGGGTTAAGATTATTATCTAAAGGCTCTGGGGCCTGAAACTAGGCGTTGTTGTTATATGAGAGGCCGTAGCGGAGCCATTGTACCTACATGTACTGTGACTAGGACAGAAGCCACCAAACGCGTGCTTGACTAAGAAAACAGAGAAGTTCTTCGTAATAATATGGTTTTTCCTATTCATTAGTATCCATATCCGACTCATTCGACGTTTCCTCGATACTAAAGCTTCGCCTATAATGCGATATGATGCTCTCCTTCTGCTTTAAGATGTCCCGCCAGCTAACGAGCCCTAACACATACCAAAAACTATCCTTAAAAGAAAATATCTTGCGATTGTAATAAGGGGATTGCAAAATATCTTCACGGGAAACCAAATGGTCATCACCTAGACCAAACTCCCTGCAAAAAGGATCCGCAGCATCTCGCTCTGATGCCTTTGTTCTTTTCATTACTCTATTGGCATTGTTAATTTAGTATTTCCAATCGACAGGAGAGATAAAGCCGGGAACATCGAAGTACCTGAGGCGTTTTTGGCTTTTGGATAGGCGAGCAGCACCTCTTGATAGCATCCATTGGCGGCTGAGGGCAGTATTAGGAAATCGTGAAGAATAACCGAGTGCAGTTAAGTTGAGGTAACTCCTGATGGGGCCGTCTACTGGTACTGATGAACGATCCAACTGTCCGTTCATTGGGTATCTCCTTATATCGTCGTAATCCGAGCGCATGCGTCCAGGAAGTATCTGATACACAAAATCTGCACCGCAGCGGCCACATGCACGACAGTACAAGCTTGATCCGCGCCTCCCGTAAATGGAGTCTGGTTCGATTTCTAGTTTTGGCGAGCCGATATGCGAGAGAAGCTCCTCATCAAGCGAGGTAAGAAAGTACCACGTGTCATTGTCGCTTCGAGGGGCGATTATTTCTTCACTGGAAGTAAGTCTATTCCAAAGTATGTCTCCGGCTCGTTCCAGCCGAAGTACCTCCGATATTGATTCCAAAACTGCTTCCGAAAATTCAACTTCTCCCGTCTCCGAATTGGAGAAAATTGAGTTGATAGAGTGATTGTGGCCCATTTCCTCCAAAGAATGTTGTAAGACGATGATACAATCATTTAAAAATCCTGAAGCGCCTCCATGATATCGCTTATTAACGCTCTCTACAAGACTCTCATAGGTAGATATTAAATTGTCCACTCTAAGGAGCCCATGCGCCAATATACCAGCTTCATGATATTGCTTAATATCGTAATAATAACGCATTAACTTCTGTGATATTAGAATTCAACTGCCAAGCGGCTGTGGTTCACGACGATCACAACGGCCGTGCATCCTCTTATTCCGATCGCCCAATATCACCAAAGCCCGACCTAGAATTTGTGCAGCTTGCGGTAGGATTTGTAAAGGAATTCTGGCCATTGCCTGCGCCAGTATATCATATCGGTAAAGCAACGGCGGATATTTATCTATAACTGTCGTAAGAGCGGCATGTATCGAGCTCCAATCGCCAGCTTTTTCAAGTGCGGAGATTAAAGAGGTGTAATAGTCTTCCACGAATGCTCTAAAACTGTCCTGAAAAGCGATGCTATATTCGGTTACATGTGATCTTTCGGTGGCTTGTGTTATTCCGAACGCCTTTATTCTCAGTAATAAAATTTCCCCGGGTATCCACCTCGAAACAAGGTCCGACATTAAGTCCAGATGTGGTTTGAGAACTTTAGGTGCATCATTCCATGTGTTTGATTCCTGATGTTGCGGTTCCAAATCCTGGATTTCGGCGATTAGTGTAGGAACTTTGCTGTTTTCAATTACGAGTTGGGTATCTAAGAGAGCCTTGAGGTATTTTGCTCCTAAGTTTCCATTTTCATTTTTAGTAAACAATCCTTTCGAGGCTTTAATGAGATCTACTCTCCATTTATGATTATTAGTCTTGTAATGTGCTGCGATTCTGCTTTCGTGCCTCAAATTCTGAATAACAAGATAAGATACTGTTGTTAAAGTGGACAGCGGTGTGGGACCCGGATCGTCCCATGCCAGCCCACCGTCATGAAGGTCGATTAAACTGATAAGTTGATCCAAAGGTGTAAAGTTAAAATGATTCTCCGAAAGCTTCGCAAATAGATCTAAAGGGACCGGGAACAACATCGCTATCCTGGCTAATAGGTATATCAAAGATGATATAGAAGGCTGATTTAAGTTTAATAGTGCTGATAAAGAAAGTAGAATGGATTCAGGTCCACCAAGCTCGTCTCCTGTAGAATCTGATGCCCGGTAGCTTGGGCGCAGCATTAGAGTGTGAACCGCAACACTCGTCAATGTGAGTAAAGTAACAATATCTAATGGTATGGTTTCAAATTGCGACTTGTAAACCATAATGTCGTCAGACAAATATTTGATGTGCCGATACAGATCGCTCTGTTTCATCCTCAGATGCTCCTCAAGTAGGAGCTCCCCGGATATTACACAAAGGAGCATGTAATGTAGGAGGAGTTGAGAAACATTTTTAATTTGCTTTGCATGATCATTCTGCTGCTGTTTAAGTCGGCATCGGAGCCAGCGGTGAATGACTGGATGAACTTTAATTCGGACAAAGTCTGGAAATTCTGTGTACTTATTTATCTCCTCGACTGCAACCAAACTAACGGACTTGAGATTCGTAATATGTTGGTTATAGAGAAAGCTTGCTGATTCTTCGGAAAGGTCAGGTTCAAGTTGAAGTGTACTTAAGAATTCCTCCGGTGGCGCCAACAGTACATCGAACCTTCCGAATCTCTGAGGTATGCTCATGAAAGACTTTTTCAACAAATGATCAGCCACGCCGGATGGATGCATAAAACCTATGAGGTTAAGGATTCTAACGGCTCTTTCGTCCTCTCTCTCCAATCTGCGTAAAGACAACTCAAATGTGGACATAACTGACGTACTTCCAAATGGCTCTTTGAATTGGAGGATTTCCGGTGATGTTTGCTCGCAGTTGAAGGCCTTTAAATACTGCCGTAGACTAACCGACTTGTGCTTCCGCAGGTAGGCGGCTGCTAAAGTTATGGCTAAGGGTAAATTTCCGACTGCTTGTAACAACTCTTGGACATGCTTGGAATAATCTTTATGTTCCACCCTTCGGTCAGCGCTGGCACCGGTCCCGCGAAATTTCGTTTCCCAGATTTGCCTGGGTTCTTCTAGCTCTAACAAAGTCATTTGCAGACGAACCGCTCCTAAGCTTTCTGCAAGATCGAGATTTCTTGACGTTATTAATATCTTCGTAGTCGGCAGAAAGTCTCGGAGGTCCATCTCAGAGTCATCCACATTGTCAATTATAAGCATTGTTTTCTTAGTTTTCGAGAATTTGGCGTATATTTGACGTGTGGTCTCGCTTTCATTCCCAGCTCCGAAAACCTTATTTGCCGCCGCCTTATAGTCGCTCTTTAGGGTATCCTCGGAAAACGCTGACAACCAGCAAACTGTTTCTCCTCTTTCTACGCAATGGTAGCCGTATTCAAGAGCCAATTCCGTTTTTCTAAAATTTATCATCGCAAATAATTAGATACATATATTATTGTCATCAAATAAAGCAAGAGCGTAAGATCTGCAAGAGAAGGATTACCCAATGCCGCCCATACCCTCCATGACGACTATAGAGCAGTCGTTATCTTTGGCGTCAACGAATGCCGCGTTTAACTTATCTAACAGATCCACGCGACAAACAAATTGCTTGTTTTTAGGTGGGAGAGTGTGTATGCCTTCTTTAGACTCTAAAGCAAACGATTCGTTACTTGCTATATGTTCACTTGAGCTAGAGAAATTTATGTTGTACCTTTATTATTTGAGGCATTAGCTTTAACAGCATCTCGAACAAACCTTCGAAGGACGCTCATGACTCTAACATAGCCTATATCTTTTGAAGAGGCGAATTTGGCCATGTTCACATGGTTGGCTGGGATGCCGGCTTTGCCTTCTTCCGCGTCACCAATAATCGCAGAGGTATCCGGAACGACCTTTAATTACAAGTTAGCATGATCGTAAAAGCGCTGAAATCCTATCCTATCAGAAGCCAACCATACCTTCCCAACAATCCCTAAGGTCGACATTTCAAGTTCTTCCCAGAAACTGTATATTTTCAAGCCTTTTGTTTGAGGCTTCAGCATTCGACTAAAAGCTTCCCCAATTCTATCCAATGTTTCAGAGTCGGGTTCCAAGGCATGCAACAACTCTTTATTCGTGTCCTTTCCCAACAATGAGATTGTCCTTCGCACAATCTCTGCTGTAGAGCTCTTACCAGAGCCTCGATGCGGTGTACCTAAGAAAACAACGGCGTATGTAGCGCCAAATACGGATTTGAGGTGCGTTTGAAGGCTTGCTTGGGATTGTGCAAGTACCTGAAAGCGAAATTAGCTTCGAAGAACAATATGCCGGTATAATTTGGCAAAATAATACATCTTTGATAACTAAACCGCCAAGGCTGTGTCCGAGAAATATTATAGGGCGTTTCTCCTATAGATTATTTTCGGAAGGTTAACAGCGAGAACATTATTTCGTCGCTAGTAATCGCTGTTGGTACATTTGTGCTTGACGAACCTCTTCCTCAGATGCGCGGAAATCGCACAAATCTGATAGCAAATTTCTAGAGTGTTGAAATATCGAATTTTTGGACACCGCACCCGATATATTGGTAACCTGAGAGTCGTAACCGTAGGTAAGAACTCTCACATTGGGCAGTGCGTCTGGCAAAAATCCGATGCCCAAAGAGTTGCGTTGTGTTCGCTGGTTCTTGTGCGTTTCGCAGCACGTCCGCTTGATTCAGCTCCGGACGAGGACGAGCTGGTCGCAGTATCGGTTGTTTTATGTCCTTCATGGGTAAAGGTAGATCTTCTATGTCCGCGTAGACCGTGAACCAGAATCAAGCTATAAGTAGGTTAGCGTAGGTGAGAAATACGGAACTGAGCAGGCAATGTAGCCGCCCTTAATCAAGGTCGCGTCACGTACTCTGCTTGTATAGGTTCGCTGCCGTCGTAGAGCACCTCGACTCCTAGCTTATCCGACATGTTTACGCGACTAGCTCCCTTTCATATCACTGTTGGCTCTCCTTAGTAGCCGGTAGTTATAGCTAGCAGTCGTAGCTTGTAAAAGTTGGCTTGCTCGATTAGAATGTGCATCTTGGCCGCCAATACAAAAGTTCTCTTTCGCGAATTCGCAAGCTTCCGAAGATGACATATCATTGGAGCATATATCAATGTTCAATGCCAAATCAATTGAAACCGGATGGCAGGGCAAACCCAGCTTTATAAGTTAGGGGTTCATCTCATTGAAACCGCTCTTACAAGGCAGGGTTTGGTGCCATTGATCAAGCATCGTTTCCGCTTTGGAGTTTTCAGCGTGAGGGTAGCAACTCATCATATCTGTGTAGAGTATCGTTATAAAGTTATTTGCACAGCTGCAGCCTGCAGCGCTGCATCAAGGCTTCGATCGTATCCTATGAGAACCTGATATCCCAATGCTAGTACTCTAGATGCTTGTTCCTCCAAGAATGGTTAATCTTCCGCCATCGACGTTTAATACCATCGGCAGAGCTCGGCTTAACTAAATTTAGGGAGGTTAGATTTGCCCTTATTTCCTCTCACAGCTGCAAATCGAGCTTCAAAATAACCAGTCTCAAATTACAACAGCGACAAAGACTCTCAAAATTGGATGAGGAAAGTGTTGCATATTGGCAGACTTTGCGACAGCCTTTTCAGCCAGACGCAGGCTACTCCACAGGCCATCCTTCAACATAACAGTTTGAATCATTGAAAATGAAATGTAGTAACTAGGAGGCCGTTGCGCGGTACTTAAACCTGATTAAAACCCCTAAGCGTAAATTGTACACCAAGATTGTCGATAATTAGCGCAATCAGCCCAAAACCGGATTGCTCATACACTAACCACCACCAGCCATAATAACACATTTTTGGCAAAATCCTAACCGCTAGAAATTTTATCTAATTATAGTGTGTAACTTGTAGAGACAGGCAGGGAGGCTATAGAGTTTTCTTTAAGAAAACTCTTCTCCTTTTTAGTCGGACACATATCTAACAATCTCGTTGTTGCACCCTCAACTTCGACATTTCCTTTGGTTCTCTAACATACATATTTCCATGAATGAAGCTTCGAAGGCCTGAACGGTCAAAATCGAGGAACGGCAGTTTTCATTTGTGAAGTTTTTTCCATTACAACTTCATCATAATATGCATTCTCAATTTAATATATGAGTTCTAAACGGTACCATCGTTTTCTCTCTCCTACTATTCTTTAATCTACCCACAGTATCTTTGAAGATCACCGTAGTATTTCTTTATTCCTTTGAATATTGGGTGTTTTACAATCTATTTTATTTAAAAATATAAGATAAACGGGGCCATGGAAAGTGTATAGATGGTCACAAAGCCCACCAAGTGGAGAGCCTCCCATTCCCTTAAACATCATCCTACTTTATTTGTTTGTTTGAGGGGTAGCGGTAACCGTGGGGAGAGCGCCAACAACCTTCTCTTGCTGCTTGCCTTCCTTGTTTTGAGGTTTCGTCAAGTCCTCAGGAGAAGTAACACCAGTATCCTTGTCTTCAGTAACAGACGTTCTCAGCTGTGGAGTACTGAATTGGGGTTTCTGACCCTGGCCCTCGGGTTTAGTCACAATAGAGTTTGTGACACCAACTTTGAGTGAATTTAATGTTGAAACATCAACTTCTGTTTCGCCCTGCATTCATTCGTAATACCTTCCATTAGCAACCCCATAAAAAAAGAGACATAAAAACTAGAGAAACACGGAGAATTCAACTTACATTCAAGCACTTCCAAATTAAATTCTTTTTCAAGTAGGCATCAATTTCATCATCGGTACCGGTTACACCAAGATCATCCAGGGCTTTTGTCAGCGAAATGGTGGAAGCAACAACAGCGGACTTCATCCTCTTGCCCGGGTTGCCAAGTATAGTGAGAGTGCCGACTTTGGCCTTAGACACCTTCCAATCTTGAGGATTGGTCGGGGGTGTTCCCAAAAAGATGTAGATTGCAAAGGTTCCCACGAGTTCGGATTGATCTACTACAGCATTAACATACCAGTGAGTAACAGCGTTAGTCGCAACCGGAGTGGGGGCGGCTTCATCGACATCTGTAGCTGTCGCCGGGGTGGGTTCTGGTGACTCTTTGGTAGATACTGCTGTTGTGGTGGGCTCTGCCGTTGCCAATGGAGATTCTAATTCTAGGGACAATGTGGCTCCAGTTTTAGGTTTGCTAGTAGCGAACTCCATGTGGTTGGCTGTCATTGGCGGAAGCCCCATCACAATACTTGGTGTGATTGCTGGATCATAAAGCGCGTTAATTTGACTAGTGGAGAAATCATCGAGTTCTGTTGCGGAATCCTTGAAGCGGGAGCAGGGAACTTCTGGATATCCGTAGTTATAGGTCCAGATTTCCCGGCCCTGAGAAACGTCTTTCGACGTCCACCATGAGCCGTCAGGGTGCTTGAAGGGATAGAGAGGAGTGTCGAGGGTGTCTAGGTCCCCGTCATTTGCGATTCTCTGGAAGGTGCCTACAGCAGGACCTGGAGTAAGGTCTAGATTTGGATTGGCGGCTTGCCAGATAGCCAATAGTCTGTCAATATTGTTGTGGTGAAGCCTAGATTTATATTAAAATTGGAATTCTCCTAACGGCCTATGGATTAAGTTATTGAGACATACCAAAAGATTGGATCAAATGCTGAAAAGGTGATGTCGGCCATGAAACCTCCAACGTCGTTATGAACTCCATTGTGGATTAATTCAAGGGTATGGATGAAATCGTCATATGATGCTACAGACATCAGTGCCGTGAATGCATCACCCTGTCGCCTAAAGTCCCGACGAGTTGTTAGTCCGTAAAACTTTTTTCTTTCTACGAAGTATACGATGGGTAACGTACGACCCGAAGCCCAGCTCCATAGCTTGATTGGCACCTGCGTCGTTGCTTTTAGTGACATCCCACGAGTCTCTGACCGTTGTTTTGGCCCCGCGAAACTACACAATTCTTAAGTTAGAGAACTCAATTCGTAAATCCAACCAAACAATGAGTAGCTTACATCGGTGAGAATCGCTTGCTCGTTCGTCTTGAACTTGTAGTTGAAGAACGGGTTGTCAATTGTCTGTTGCCCAGTGGGTGTTGTGACCTGGATTGACTTTTGTAATGTAGCAGCGGGCAGACTGCCTTTAGTTTCAGAAGAGATCCAGTCCCAGTATCTATAGTATCTAAGTTTAGCTGTATGGCCTAGCTAATAAGAAGGCTGAATTTTAGTATTGTACTGACGGGAATCGGACCAATTTTGCGGCAGCAACATATTTTGCTTTATTGCTACCCGTAAATTGATTCGCAATCTGCTGGGCAGCGTTGTAGAGTGCTTGCTAATAGGCTGTTCAGTACTTAGAATATTTAAATAAGATTTAGACTTTGAGTTACCTCAAGGATTAGGATATAAGGTCGGTGCCAGGAGCCAAACTATAATAACACGAAATATTAGACGACTGTAATGGCATGTCTAAGATATCAGACACATACAATTACGGTGCTGTGTGGGCAGTAACCGGTACTTCTATCGTAAGTACCTACTGCATTCGGATCGGGCCAAGGTATATATCTACAAAGTCTAGTCAGTAATGCCTAAATGATAACTCGTGGAGGGGTTCCCTAAGGGATTGAACATACGGGGCACCATGGATTCCTATAATATAATTTCTTCCCATTAGTAAAACACTTCTTACAGTTTTAATTCGAAGAAAAAGGAAAAGAAATCTAAGCCGGGAAGTACTTGCCTCCAAGTTGGTAATAGCTCAGCGGATCACTGGAGTTAGAACTTTGTATCTGGGCGAGAGCCAGGACGAGTAAGTTGAACACGTCGGGCTGTTCCTTTTGCAATGTGCTAATCTCCTGTCTATCAACACAGTCACCGTCCGCACCAACAACTGCGTAAGAAGTCGAAGTTGGCTTAGTTGAGGTAGTCGTGGACGATGTGCTAGTAGACGAAGTACTGGTGGGCGATGTGCTAGTAGACGAAGTACTGGTAGACGAAGTACTGGTAGACGAAGTACTGGTAGACGAAGCACTGGTAGAAGAAGTACTCGTGGATGAAGTACTGGTAGAAGAAGTACTCGTGGATGAAGTACTGGTAGACGAAGTACTCGTGGATGAAGTACTGGTAGACGAAGTACTGGTAGACGAAGTACTGGTAGACGAAGTACTGGTAGACGAAGTACTGGTAGACGAAGCACTGGTAGAAGAAGTACTCGTGGATGAAGTACTGGTAGAAGAAGTACTCGTGGATGAAGCACTAGTAGACGAGGTGGTTGTGGAAGTAGAAGTTGACGAGCTGCTCGTTCTCGACGTCGTGGTAGACGTCAACGACGTAGTAGACTTAGTGGTAGAATGGGTGACCAAGGTAGTAGTAGAGCCTTTGATTGTCGGACCCGGGTCCGAAGAAGTAATGGTCGACTCGGTGGTTTTGCTCGTACATGTCGTGGTTTTCTTGGTCGTTGTCGGCTTTGGTGGTTGTGGTGGACAGCGGCAGATGATTGCATTCGTGTAGCTGCGCAAGCTATTGCAATTATTTCTCAAAACCGGGTTATACCTGCGATTTGAAACTTGATTAACGACCGAGACCCCATGGACGACAAAGACGAAAAATAGTTGCATTAATTAAAGATAAAATACCACGCGGACACTATAACTATAGAATCTAAATATTACACAGGAAGATTGGGCATACTTGAGAAACTGTTCCACTGTCAACCGGTTTCGCCTCGCGGCCGTGTTGCAGGTGTCTGTCCAACGCACACGGTCACCCCATATGTGACAGCTAGAGTAGACGAGGACTTGCTGGGTCCGCCTGTCCAATTCTTCGCCGTCTAAATTTTCCTCTTTAGTCACAATCTCCGTTGGTATAGCATATACTGGTTTAACAGCAGCCTGGAGTTGAAGACCATAAATGATAGCATTAAGAAAGAAGGTGGAGTATATCATCTTTCAATGAATATCTTGGATAAATGAATGAACGTCTTAAAAATTGTAAAAGATTGAATTCCGACAAACTCGGACAAAGGAGTAGAGGTGAGGAAACTACAAGCAGCTTGGTCAATCAACAGTATAGATGTCGGTGCCGTTATGCCTTTATACTTTTCATATCCTTACGCTGCACCGACGTTTTGCAACACTATGATCTCGGCGTCGACGGGGTAGTATTCTGAGAAAGTCCGGGCGTTGAAACTGAGCCCACCCGTTAACCATCATTACTTCTCTGAGGATGAGCATCCGAACACTCAGGGTATAATCTCATACAGTTATATCATGAGATATATTCAAGTGGTTGGCTAGAACCTTAAGCTTAATATTTTGCCTAGTTGCTTCTGCCTGTGCCAGAGGTTACACAACGCAAACACTTTGGTGTGGTGTCAGAACCGCAACTACTCGCCCCAACTCGGATCCTCAAGACATATTTCTCCAAATTTTGCCGATTCAGGCTCCTGAAGTTAAGAGACATAGGGCAAATGACCAGTTTCCTTTTTCTCTCTTTTCTTTCTTTTTTCTCTTGTGTTTTTAGTTTTTCTCTTTTTTGCAGCATTGCCTTTATTTTCTCGTGCGAAGGGAGGAAACTCTAAAGTTCAATTTCCTAAGAGCTTAAGCGCTTATAGGCTGACAGACTTGATAATCACTACAGTTATTTGTCTTTCACTAAGCTATACCATACCAGCATCAAGAAACGGGGAGGTTAAGGGAAAGTTGACTTGAACGCGAAATCAGCAGGGCAAGAAAAGTCAGGGTTTAAGCTTAATTTACTTTAGCTTCTTCCCGGTTTTAAGAATAGCTCTTGACTTTAACACAAGGTTAACACTCCAAGTATGGAAGTGGTATCCTGTCTTGAATTGGGTGACCTTGGTCAGCATGCCCAACGAGCTCCAAATCTAGATTTTGACGTCTCGAAGAACACTCGAGTCCACTCAAGCTCTTGGCCACCTTGGCGACGTCGCTTGGCTGCATCTTAATAGAATTTACATTTCCGGAAGAGGAATCTTCTAAGCTATTATGCTAACTGCAACCGTGATGAGCGATGTTTATTAAGCACCAGAAATCAGCAACCTGGTTAGAGCTAGAGATTTTTAGGTTAAACCAAGGTGATCTTCAAACTATTCAAAGGGAGGATAAATATATCTACCAAAATGACACCAGTCGTAATTTGTATGTTGTCGATCTTCTGAGAGAGCAATTCATCCAAATCATGTAGCTTGCCTATAGCTATAAAGCCAATTCGAAAGCGGTTCACTCTCAACAACCAATTTTGACGGTCCGCCATCAGCACCGTTTCACTGTTCACTACATATGGAATTGGTTATTATCCACACAAGTAGATAAAGCTTATAAGCTGCTATTGGGCTACAATTCTTAGAATTAAGTATATTATCCAGCTATCATACTGACGCTAGCGAGGGACTATTTGCCATCGATGAAAATATGACTAGAAGAATAACCGTTTTAAAAAAAAAACCATTGCTTATTGAAAAGGCTAGTATTACACAAAATATAATAGAAGAGAATTGAGCCATTCCTATACTTTCGAGCTGGGATACTCGATGCCGCCGAATTGGCTCGACTGAAAATTCTTACATCCTGATAACTCGTGTGGTCCGAAAATTTCCATGAGTTTCTTTCTCAGTAGAACAGCGATAACCACAAGAACCGCTAAAATGGCAATTATGATGGCGATTATGTATCCTTTGTGGAGTCCTCCGCTACCCTCAACTTTCTGTTTTTCGTCAATTGGCCCATCAGCAGATTCGCTAGCTGCTTCACTAGCTGACCTGCTTGGTAGGAAAACCGTTACGGTCGCTGGACTCCGAGGGTCTGTATTCAACAGGGCTGAAGTAGATGACGAAGCGGGTGTTGATTGTGCAAGTATCTCTGACGATTCAGGAGATATACTTGTCGATTCGGGTCGACTAGTCGCCGTAGTGGAGACTAGTGTTGTAGCAGGATTATTTATAACTGTGCTCGTCGCTCCGAGATCTCCTCCGCAGTATTCGTCGTAGATACTGATAGCCTGGTCGATATCCACTTGAGCACTACTACAACGAGGGGTAACACATTTAGACGAGAATGAAGTTGCGGAGGAGCGTAAGTCGCTACGGCAATAGCAGTTATTCAAGGCCACAGACCCCACCGCCGGGCTGCAACTGAGGGTATAAACGAGACCGTAGATGTAGGGGGTCGTATAAACGCAGTCATGGAGACACGCGCGAGCAGTTTGAAAGGAGTCAAGGCTTGTTATGGTGACCGTGCCTATCTGGGCGAATGTAGGACCGCTTGAAAGTCATAGAAGCGTGAGGATATAGCTGAGATGCATGTTGTTGATATAGTTTTATGAAATGGGAAGGGTGTGTATCCGCTGGTTGAACGGCCTCAGCTTGCTTTTAACGTTATTATGCGAAGACTAGACTACTTGAGATTTCTCCAGCCTCATATATGCATCCCTCAGCCGCCCCATTTCCGTCTAGCCAAGCGTAGGCGCCTAGCCCAAGCCCGATTGTAAATGGCAAATACCGATACCATTTAAATTTTCTTTATTCTTTTGTTTATTGTATTGTATCTAGCAATCTCTATGCAGGATGTGTCTTGCGTTATGCACTTGCTGCTTGATGAATTTAGAGAGAGCCCCTTCGCTTAGCGTAAATTGTTAAACATTGGAGTGCAAAAGGCTCCACCGAGATTTTTGAGTAATGACCAAAAAGCTGGGCATGGGAAAAAGACCCAAGACCGATAAGCATATCAGTACCAGAAAGATAAATTCAATTTTCAAGGTAAAACCCGTTCTACATCTAACGATAGAGCCTACAACTTTAAGAGCCTTTAGAAATCTTAAATATTTCTTGGCGGTTGATATCTCCGTCAACACATCTGATTCAGCAGCAAGAGCTAGCTTCGAAATACGTATACGGGTGGTTCTTCGGAAGTGGAAAGTTTAGCGTGCAAGGACAAATTAAGATAGCCTCGTAGTAGCGGAGAAGCTATGCAAATTAACCATACTTTGTTTGCACTCATGAAGTCTTGGTAGATGCCAGGAGTTTCAATCCGGAACGGTGCGCAGCTTGGCAAGCTTCAGCTGCACCTAGTGACATATATCGGCAGCGAAAAACCAATCTTGGTATAAAAACACAAAAGCCAAAGAGTCGGCTCAAGGCAAAATGGGGTATATTGAGGCTGAAACTAGAGACCATATTTTGGATCAAATGAATTCTATTATCATCAATTTTCTAGATTTTCGATCTCGGAACTAAATCTTTTGCGTATGAACAGGATATTCTCATAAACCAGACTCTTTAACGTGAAAATCGGGACGACTCGATCTTTCAATTTTGTATGGTTTCTTTAGCTATGATTGATAAGTATTATAACTTTAAGAAGTTTAATGAGATATCCAGTGCTTCATGCTAACACCGTATCAGATGTGCGCGCTCGTCGGCGGTGAGTGCCAAATGCAGGTAGAGACGTTACCATATTGAGCTAGTCTATAGACTTAAGAAGGATGAAACATGCTGCAGGAACGTGCCGCAGAATCTTTGTCGTAGACCTTTTATTGAAACCATTTTTGATCCCGAATAGCCCTCCGCCAAGTATTTAAACTTATTAACGTATAAATTTTTATATAATCAATGGAACGTCCCAGCGTGTATCCTTCTTCATAGAATATCAATTAACTACCAATCTCTCCCCACTCTGAATCATACTAATTTGACATAAAGCTTAACAAGATACTGAAATATATTTAGAAGAAAAAAGCGGCCCGAAAAATTGAAAAGCCAGCTCTTACTCCATCCTGTACTCCTCCTCCTATCCCTTCCTTCTACCCCCTCCGTAACTATTCCTCGCGCCGTCGAGAAACCCCTCGGCGTAGACGCAAAACAACAAAGCTACATAATAACCCTAAAACCCGCAGAAAAGCGTCCGTGGACCGAAATCCTTAAGTCAATCGGCCCAGCGCAAGCAGCTCAACCGGGGAAAGTAATAGCAAAGACTGTGCGAATGTATAGCTTGAATTTATCACCAGCTGAAGCTCTTAGAATTGCAAAACTCCCCTTCATTGATTCTGTGGATGCCAATGTCCGTATCTCTATCCCAGGCGATAAGGTTTCGAGTATTAATTTAGGTCCTAAAAAACGAGAGGTCTCGCACTATACTCGAAATATATCTCCAAACCCTGCAGTCGTCGCAAGAGCAACACTGAAGGAACAAAAGTAGGTGACATGGTACATGCAGCGTATATCGTCCGGTAAAAAAGTAGAAAAACGAACAGACGGGAAGAATATGAAATACACTTACTCCTATGATCCTCAAAATGACGTTGGGACCGGAGTGGATGTATACTTGGTAGACTCTGGGATTGATTTTAAGAACTCAGAATTCAAAGGACGGGCTAAATCACTCTATAGTTATAGTAAAGAAAATACCGGAGACGAGAGGGGACATGGGTATGTTACTTTCCAACCTTATCCTTTAGATGATGCTAACATTGATATATCATTAGAACCCGTGTAGCGGGTATCATTGGCTCCAAAACATTTGGCCTTGCCAAGAAAGTCAACCTCATAAGCGTGAAAATCCTTGGAGCTCCGCCGACCAAGGATGCAGAAGGAACTTCGGCAAGTTTAGATGAATCCTCACAGGGGTGGATACAGCTTTCATCGCATCCATAATGAATATGTCTATAGGTGGACAAAACAAAGCTATCATACCACTGATATTCTTACTGTTAGAGGCGGAGAAAGAGGGTATGCATCTAGTTACATCTGCCGGGAATGATAGAAAAAATGCGTGTAAAGAATACCCCGCTGCTTTCAACCTAAAGGTGAAGTCGTTGATCACAGTAGGCAATACGAATATAGATGATGAAGTAGAGGAAGATTCGAATACGGGTCCGTGCGTCGATATATTCGCACCTGGAACTGATATTATCGGTGTCGCATTGCCAAAACAAGGTAAGAACGGTATGATCGCGAAGACTGGCACTAGCATGGCTTGCCCTATGGTGGTGGGAGTTTTGGCTGGCCAAGCTCTGAAGCATCACAATTTAAGGATGGATCCGAAGGCTATGAAGGCGCATATTATTGCAAATATGGCCAAGGAGGGGATTCACAATTACAATGAATTTTATGGACCGAACCGTATTCTTTCCAGAGGCGCCTAGTACGCAACTTCGCTGTCTGGGTTTTTGATTGCGAATTGTTATGCATTTAAATTACGAATTAACCTGTTTTATAACTCCTGCTTCATTTTTTTTTTCGCTATAAAGGGCTTTCCACATTGTAAATAGCTTATTTATGTTTACGCGAAAAGAGTATTCTTTATTTTCATACTATTGCTCCTCCTCAGGAATATCCTCCCCAATTACAACCTCATAGGGTTTAAACGCTGCAAATCTTATAGCTTGACTATAGTATACTCTTTCCCTCCTTTTACCTTCTTCTAGCTTGTTCGTGCTATTATCTCTATTTCGGGGCGCGAACTGGATTGTGACTGAAATATACCCCTTGACCGGTCCTCGAGCTCTTCATTCATGCCGCTCTCCATGCCCATACATACTGAGGCTGGGCGGCGTTATAGCAGTATCCTCTCTACCCCGGAGAGCAAATCGATACAGCACCCGCCCTACAAAATTCATAATATTCACCACCCCAGCGCTCCTCCAACCACCCGGAAGACCTAGCATCACCTCATTATACGCTTCCCAGTCGTGGTTCGGTAACTCCTCCCAAGCTTTCGATATAGCGAGGTGGTACAGGTTACCTGTTAACTCTGGGTATACAACAGGTATATTCCGACAGATAGGGAGGTATATTGACAAAAGATGTGAAATACGGCGCAGGAACTGGGTTCGCTGAGCATCGAGGTGGGCCAGTGTGTCGTTCGGTGGGTCGGGGGATATCTGGTAGCGGACCAGTTCGTGCCAAAATTTAGTGAGAATGTGAATTGTTAATGGAGTTATGATGTTTGGCTGCGCTTTTGAAGGTGACAATTGGCTGGAGAAGTCAAATTCCGAAGTGAGGAGACCGGTTTGGCAGTAGAATTTTAGAGTGGGAGAGGTTAGGATTATGGTTTGCCATGTCTTGCAGGTTCTTTTGCAAAGGTAGAGTGTGGTTAGAGGGAGATGTAGGAGGATTTGTTCGAGGAGTTCAGGTTTGTAGAAAATATCATGGGGCGGGGAGGGTGCTGGTGGAGTCTGCATGACTCTAGACACTGCCGTAGGCAGAAATACCTCGTATTCACGTATAAGCCGGCTTATTACTTTGGCCTAAACCTATGACGCCAAAGAGGTTGTTATTTGGAGCAACAGAGGTAATTGCGTTATAGTTACCATCGGTCAAATGCAAGCTGCAGTCTGTAGCTGCTGCTGGGACAGGCTACGATGCGCGTCCACAGGCACGCAATGCTGCATCGCGTCACGAAGCAACAACAATAGTGAAATTTGGTGTGCGTTCCCAAATTGCAACAAACAAAACACAAATGCAAGAACGGCAGGCACTGCGGACTCGCGAGCGCTCTGTGTGGGTCTAGAGGCGAGACCAATGGTATACGAAGAAACCAAACGGAATGTATTTCATTAAACATGCCAAACATGCTGAAAACAGTCCTATTATTCAATTTTAATGGCATAGGAGGTTTATCAAGATAGTATCAGCATACAGAGGTACAGCCGGTATTTCATGAATACAACTAGACAAAATCATCGATACGACCTTCACATTCCTCGTCAAAACGTCGCAAGGCTATGTCGAGTCACATGCCAAGCGTCTAATAGCTGCAGCGGGAAAAATCCAGAGAATGGTATTATTTTCAGGAACGAGAAATTTTGCGACCCTTTGGGTTCCGCCTTGTCTTGTGTTCGAGTGTTGCTTGTCGCAAAATCCTGGTTTCACCGCCAAAAAAGGCAATTCATGGCCCTGAACTTTCCCTATTTAGTAATAGCGCGAACACCTGCAACGCATGAATCCAGTTAGCGGTCTCGAGATCTCGAGATCTCGTGCCAATTCCAGGCGCTCCGGAATTGAATGTGCTTGATTAACGCCCAGGTTTCTAGAAAGACGCTATCACGGTTCCAACATTGTGAGAGTTGCTTTCCGTGTTTCCCGGCGATTTAGCAGACGTTATCCTTTGCCATCCTAGCCAGAAGCTTGTCTAAGGGACCTGGAGAGAAGGGGCCTCAGGGTAAAAGACGTAACTACGGTTGAGAATCCGTAAGGCGATGTTACAGAACAAGGCGCACTCTTCGTGCCCCGAGTCAGCGAGATTCAGATGCTATATATACCGCCGAACCCTCTTCTCATCTAAATCTCTTTTCAATCAGGCCAGCAGGTATTCCTCTTTCAACACTCACCTTATAGAGACGCTGGTCGTCCAAAATATTTTTCACTTCTTTTATTTCACCGTTTCATCCAGGTTAGTCCAGTGGATATCCCGTTACCTTCTCGAGTAGGCTTTATGGCCGTCGCGGGCGCAGGTCGCTAACATTATGGGAATCCCGGTAGAACTACGCAAGGCGCGGGTCGCAGCAACATTTTAATTAATATTCTAGAATAAATATCATAAGAAGCGTGGGGAATATCTGGAGATATTTAATCGACTTTTAGGATCAACTTTCAGCCTACGTCTAGCCGGATAAACACCACCCCTACGGTTCATAAATCTACGCGAATCTTGTTATAATACATATATCCTTCCTACCTAAACATGGGTGCCCACGAAGCTACACCAGAAACTAGAGACGCATTCGTACAAGTCCCTCTAGGTCCTCCACCCGTCCAAGTAGATATGGCAATACCGCATCAATGGGTGAACAGCATGTTTGGTTGTTTTGGCGAGTGTGATACTTGTAAGTCGCTACCCTCCCCTAGGATACCCTTCAATATGTGACAATAAAATCGTTGCTAATAACATTATTTCGATCAGGTTGTATTACATTCTGCTGCCCATGTATCACGTACGGAGAAATCAAACAAAAGTTAAACGGAAAGGAGAGATCCGAGTATAACCGCTGTTGCAATGCTTCCTGTTGGGGATTCTGCGGTTTGGCGGTTTGCGGTCTACAATGGGTTATGAGCTTCATGGCACGAGGAGAAATGAGAAGAAAATACAACCTCAGAGGTTCGGGCTGTGGTGATTGTTTGAGGCACTTTTGCTGCGAGGTAAGCTTTTCGAATCCCATCAGGTTGAATATCTTTATGAGAATAGTTTCTAACGACTAGTTTCTCTATAGTGCTGTGCTTTGATCCAAGAAGAGCGAGAGATAAGAATTAGGAAGGAATTGATCATGCCAAAGGTGAGCTACCAACCTATGGTAGTTGCTCCAATGGTGTACGGTCAGGTGCAGAGGTAGAGTAACGTGGTGGTCAATGTTCTTCTGTACATATTTTTATATCTCTTTATTTGAATACAATTAATCCTAATGCCTCCATGCACATCCCATCATTGCCCTTCGCCTTCACCGCTAGCGTACTATAGATACATCGAGAATCCGATGCAACGGATAATGATCTATCTATATATCTTTAATCTAGATAATTGCCTGTGCTCCTCAATTTAAATAAGTTTAAAATAGAAAGCCCTAGTCCGTAAATATGCCCTGTCACGCGCCATTACTCCGCTAGGTTTCGTGATCTTCGTCTCGGTATCGTAACATTAGGTATTCCCATGGTCGATTATGGAGAGCCCCTAGTCACGTCATTAGAAACTCGCACTCCAATACCCTGTGTCCTATTCGAAATCAAAGCTTACATTGCCTGTTCCGTAGAACCGAAAAAATGCCGCCGCTCATGCCAATTCTTCTCACGACAGTCGTATCGAAAATAAGGATGCTGGGCCAACCATTCGTGCCGAAGGAACTCCCGGCCGAAACAGAACCATATATCTTCAGCCTGAGCACGACTCCACCCGCTTCGCATAAGGGTTGAAATCAGACTCGGTGCGTTGTGTGGCGGGGTTAGGTATATCCGATCCGGAGTTGAAGGCCCAGCCCAAGGCATGATGATCGATGGTGCCGAGAGTTCGGTATTGATATCGCGATGTTGAATCTAGAACGAGAGGTGAAATGATAGCCAGGGTCTGGACGATAGGCGGATAACCCGCAAAACGGCCGGAACCCAAGCTACATTTAAATATGATAATCTGGCTTGACAGTATCGCCTAGGACTCTACAATACGCGGGCCTGGAACCTGGCTCCGGCTTTGGCCTGGAAGGGGTATCGGTGGTTGGAGGCAAAAGTAGATAATATCCCCGACTCAGCACGCTGGCGCTATCCCTCCCTCGCACTGACTTGCCCTTGAGTTTTCATACACCACGTGCTTTATCCAGTTCATTCAACATCCACTCTTCTCGTGCATCGATTGGGAGGTCGAAAAGTTGACTGTGTAGGAACCCTTCTTGGACATACCATTGAGCCAGGGCGGCTGGGTATCCGCGTCGCATAATGAATGAGACCTCAGGTACTGCACCCTGTGGAGGGGTATGATATGTTTGGAAGGGTAGTCTTTTGGCAAGACAGGGCATTTTGAGTCAGAATGGGATACTGGATAGCGGAGCGATTATGGATTATTCGTTGTTTTTCGAACATTCGGGGTCGACTTTGGAAGGCTTTCGCACGAACCATCGCTACAAAATGGCTGACTCAGCCTCCAACTAGGCAACGCGAAACTGAGGGTACCGGTTTTGTTGTCCTAGCTGCCCAGGGCGTCAAGGTCTACGGTCAACTGACAACCAACGATGCTATGAATCTGTCTTTCTCACGTCTATTAGTGCTTATATGTAAATTGGTCTTGTATCGACACTTCAACAGCAAGACACAAGGCTATATGTAAATCCTATAGCGATACCATCGATATCTATAAATTCTTGAAAATATATACATGAATGGAATTCATAGCCACAGACAGCCAACTAATATAGTCCGTATGGAAGACAATAAGTCTAAATGCAAAACTTAATGGGCAATCTGGTAGTTGACAAAGTTTCCAGGGTCGTAGATGATCTTGTCCTCACAAGTCACCTTGACATAGAATTGTGTGGCGCCAGGAGCATTGGCTAGACATAGTATTATTAGCGACAATCCCCCACGTAAACGAAAGATTTAAGTTCTCACTATTAAAGTTATACCAAACATTTCGGTCGCTGTACCAGCTAAAGTGTGCTTCGATGGGTGTTTCTTGGAATTTATCGCCCACAGCCCAGTAGACTTGAACTGTGGGGCCGCCGGCGCCGCAAGCCATTTGCTTCATCTGTTCACGCAATTTGTGTTAGTCTGGGTATATAATCAAGTATGAAAGGTTGGAAGAATCTACATTGACTTACCCAGACTTCACCAGAGAAAACATTGCCCTCGAGCTTGTAGGGGCCCATCCACACCTGCTTGTCACCATCTCTAGGAATGACCGATGCAGCAACACTTGCGACGGACAAGAGAGCGGCGCTGATGGTGGCCAAACTGAAGCACTTCATTTTATAGGATTTGAAGGATTGGTAGAGGCAGTCCTTAGTTGAGAGTTAAGTGAGTGTAAATAGTTTGACTGTAAAGACTGATTGGTTTGAAGAATGTTGAAAAGTACACAGAATACTTGGAAACGGCGTCTTTATATACGCTTTGATATCTTGATGTCTGCTAGCCGGTCTGGAGTTCTTGCGACACGCGTAATCTAGGACTGCATATGCAGGAACGACATCACATCCAGCTGTCAAAAATCGTTAGCGGCGCAAGCGAAAATTGAATACACATGGATTTTTATCATGGTAAACTAGTTTTGAAAGTCCGGCATTTCGGAGCGTTAAGCGGTCGCCTCGTTGGACGAGCAGAACGAGAATGCAGACTTTTTCATTCCGTGTCGCTTCTAGTCGTTATAACGTAGGTGTCATGAGATAGATTGCCATTATAGCTCGGATCCAGTATTATTACGGTATGTCATTTTGTTGAAAGAAAATTCTATTTTCCGTGAAGAGTAATTTTAGTTGTCAACTCGGAAGGTGAGATTGGGAGATGCTCGAGAACGCTTGGGTATACCCGAAAGAGTTATCGCTCGGCTGAGGACTTGCCGAGGGCAACCCAAGACCCCAGCGCAGGACGTCTATATTTATTGATATAGGAACTCATGGGAAGAGAGTTTCGAGATAGTATTTGATGGTTATAGTTCAGTGTTCGACGGCTAACGGTTTCATCAATGATGTCGCAAGATGGGGAATTATGACAATTGCAATTGTAGCGGAATGCATTGTAGAATCTTCATTAGCAACACAGGCTCAATCCCAGTTCTTATTTCGTCCCAGACATATTACATTCACTGAAACTCAAGAACCCAAAAAGACCACAGAGATTGTATGGGTCCTTGCTACTTGCTGATTCGCGAGAAATAATGAATTAAACCTGAAGCACCAAAGACCGAAAACCGACTGTTTTGCCAAAGTAGACAAGTCTATTACTGGAATTGGTAAGGCGTGAAATGTGGCAGTTAGAGTGTTTCCTAGAAATGTGCATGATAATACGAAACTAGTCAAGTATAACTCGATGCTCTCTCCAGAAGAAATGTCTGAATCGTATCCGAAAGTTATTCGCGCTTTGTGGCGCCGCCAAACCGCCCTCTAGGTATGTATATATGCGTGCCTTCGAGAGGGGTTGGCTTTGAGACCAATATATGCCAACGTTCCCATAAATATGTTTTTTACTTCTTTTTAAATCTCTCTATAAATAAAGTAATAAATAAATAAATGGGGGGAATGGAGGGCAAATTTAAGTTATCTTAACCCAAGCTCGTTCGCAAAAAACATTAAAACATGTTCGGAATCAATCACCGCAATCTACAAGGGATACGTCCATAAAATATCCACTAAGACGCTTGCCCAAAAGTTCAAGCGGAATATAAGAAAAAATATCAAACCTATCACGCCACCCCACAGCAGTTCTGTTCATTCTTTCCTCCCTTCCCCGAGTTTTGCGCTGTGTGCCATCTGAACAAATCTAAGCGTGCACATAATAAGCAGAGCTAGCAAGATGCTTGCATACAACGGGTTAACTGGGTAAAATGAATAATAACTAGCAGCAAACTTTGGCAATAAAGGGTCCAATATCTTAGCAACAACCAAATTAATATGCCAAATATATCTCCCAGCGTCACATTGGTTACTATTCCAATAAACAGACGTGATGAATATCACCCATTGAAGCTCAAAGCAATGCCCCAACTGAAACCACATACGAAATGGCTTTCGTGTATGTCTAAGACATGTACCCACCACTTGAAATAGATACCACTTACAGATACAAATACGAGTTTAATGACAAAATATTGTGGCTTTCCAAGGAATAGCTTTGTGCCGATAGACGAAATAGGTTCCATTAGTTCGAGGCGTCCGTAACTAGTTTCTTTAAGGAGATCCATAAATTGGTTATAGAATCGCAGTAATAGAGATAGAGGAAGGTTTGTGACGTTTCGATCTCGCTTTCGGTGTTGGATGCTATCGAATCCTTTCAATAATAATTCTTTGCATATCTTAGAATTTATCATTGTGGGACCCTGTTTAGAGAAAAGAAAGCAAGAATTAGAAAGTTTCACATTTCAAAATTTCGAGCTTTATTTAAGATCGATTTACGAGATCGAAACGCAACAAGAATGGCTGGGGGTTGGTTGTGTTATAAACTAACCATGGAGCTCGAAAAAGTATCCCCGACCGTCAATTTATAGCTCTGGAGAGCGTAATCGTTGCTAATCTTAGCGAGATAAGACTGATAGATGCCCCACACCAAAGATATTATGGCAATTAGTGTGACAGTAATTGCAACAACATTTCCAGTAATCGAAGACTTCAATAGTTCCCATAAGTTTATCTTAGGGGGGAGGGGTTCATGATGGGGAATGATATATCCTGCTTGGATAGACTCGCTATCTGTTGGTGCTGTTGCCAAGGCCCCGTCCATGTGGTTTTGATTCGCATTCTCGATATTCTGTGAGTGAATTTGAGGGTGCTAAGCTGGACAAGAGGACTGAATTGGTTCGAGCCCTATCTCATCGGGAGCTTCAAGAGTGCCCGAGCCCGTAGTATATGTGGATTGGTTTTGCGTATCCGAAAACTCTGTTGTTCGCTGCATTTCGAGGTTTAAACACTGCCTTGAGTTGATCCTGAGGACATCTTGGAAGAATCATTATTTGTCTCTTGACAAATGATCAAGCTTGAGGATAACGTAAAAGAAACTGGTGTCAATTTAGCGAAGGATGTAATAGCAGTAATGAATGCGGATGTCTCTTTTCGTCGAGCTGGATTTGTTCAGCTGAGAGTCCATAGGCTCTAATTGCTGCACGGTGCCCAGCCACGATTTGAAGTTGCAGAGTATACCGTCTCGGGAAGCGGTTGCCAAGAAGGCTTAACTTTTGTTTGGAAAAGATACGGTTTTCTCTTGCCTCATTGGTCGTAGGGTGTTTGCATTTTAGACCTGCATATCGAGTTCCTGAAGGCGGGCTCGAAATGCATATCTTCGGTGTCACTCGGGAGAACCGGCTATCTTCGGTCCGGTTAGGGCATCGGTCAAGCTGGGAGTCATTTGCAATCAATGACAGTCGGGCGTCCTTGCGCTAGAATCTGTAACAACTCTGATGCAGACTTCTAACTTGTTTACAAAGGTTCTTCGCTTTTCGCCTAGGCTTCCGCCACCGAATCAGAACCGGGGATAGTTTCTCGCCCAAACAAAAGTGTTCGCCAAGCGATGATATAGTATGTCAAGGACAATCAAAGCAAAGGGGTTCGCAACACCGAAAGGCATCGAGATTTGGAGATGAAACAATTTCCATACACTTGATTCTACTTGAGCGCTTCCATGGGAAAGAATCACGGATCGAGAGGCTCGAAATGCTATGTTACGGCTGACAATTTGCTCCTGGTAGCCACGGGCATGCCTACGTTGGAATGGATTGATTTGGTATATAAAGTCGAAACCCTCCGCGGCTATGAGGCAACATGCTAACTCTCAATTTTCTTCATCCAAACACCAGCACCGCGTCGCGCTGTCTTGTAGACCGCTTTGCCCTTGCCTCCCTCGTTCACGGCTGGCCCACGTTCTCTTTCGAAATTTCGTTCCTGCACATCCTTTCGGCTGGAATCCGTTGATCGGATCTATTACTCTCTTTATGATTTTTTTCTCGTTTTAAAGTCTGGTAGAAATTTGTGAGAATGCTATAGACGTAGACCGATTTGAGTATTCATAGACGAAATATACCCCTTTCCTCGATAGATTCTGCTTTTTCTTTTGGAAGTTCTTTGCGCCTCTCTGCAAGCCATCCCTTGAACTGCGGTGACATTGACAGTGTACAGAAACCACACTCGGCCCGCTTTAATAATTCGAATATTCGCTTGCATCACCAAGAGATCCCAAGACACGGCAAGATAAGCGAATCGATAGAAGCTATAGCCGGGGGTTAGGCATATTAATTGCGAAAATTCACAGGCCCGAAATCCTTCTAGATTCTGCGTATATATGAGGCCGTCTCGTTCAGATTCAACTTGTATAAGATAAATATATCGCTGCCCCAATCGCCAGTCGGACCTCTGTTTCGATTGTCATACAAAGCGACTACCACCTCATGGCAGCGCCGGCAAACGTAGATACCTCGTATTTCGATAAAAGGATAGACACTTCTGGCGCCGTTCAGTCACCCGGCTCCGCAGTTCTTGTTCCAAATACGCCAGCCTTTTCTCTCATATCTGCTCCAGGTACTTATTCCGTCGACTCATCCCCAGCTAGTTCCATTGCCTCTGCGAGCTTGAAGGATATCCCTCCAATTCCAGAGCACAAAAATACCTCTAGACCACCTACACCACCAAAGAAACCTGTAAGAAGAGTCTCACTTGCACGACACAGAATGAAGACTTTATCCAATCCAGTTGATTCGGCCGTTATCGACACGATGCTCCAGTCAGTTAGACTGGATGTCTTGTCTGGATACGCCCCGGAAAAACCGGTACAAATCAAGCAGCTATGTGCAGCTCCAAACTTGTTGGAAGGAACAAAGAAGGGCTACTCTTTACTGAGAGAACCTATTCTTAATAGGGGTAAGTATTACGGTTGGGATGTTGACTAGAAGCATTTCTAATGAATATGATATAGGTACTTCGACCAGTCCTCAAGACCGCCAGGCACTGAACTTGACCGGCCTTCTTCCACACGTCATGGAAACCCAACAGATTCAGTGCATGCGTGCCATGAAGATGATTCGTAGCAGACAGACTGGTATTGATAAATATTTGTATTTGTCAACCCTCAAGGCTACCAATATTGATTTATTCTATCGATTATTGATGGATAATGCCAAGGTGAGAAAAGAATTTAATATATAGAGGCCGTTCAATATTGACCCGATACATATAGGAACTCATGCCTGTTGTTTATACTCCAACCATCGGTGATGTCTGTCTACAATACAGCACCATATTCACCAAGCCAGAAGCTCTATATATCTCCATTAGACAGCGTGCCAGCTTACACACCATTTTGAAGAACTGGCCTTACCCACACTCAGAGATTTGCGTCGTTACTGACGGCTCCAGAATCTTGGGTCTTGGTGATCTTGGCATCAACGGTGTCGGTATCCCAATCGGAAAGCTTGCTCTGTATGTTGCCGCAGCCGGAATTAACCCCGAGAAGACTCTTCCAATCGTTCTAGATCTTGGAACTGAAAACGAAGAGAACCTTCGCGATCCTCTCTACCTCGGTCTCCGCCAAAGACGTGTGTCGAAACAGGAATCTCTTGAATTCATGGATGAGTTCATGGCTGCTACGGCTGAAGTTTACCCAGACATGATCATCCAATTTGAGGACTTTGAGACCGACAAGGCTTTCCACTACCTCGACAGATATCGTGACAAGTATAAGTCCTTCAATGATGACATTCAAGGAACTGGTGCCGTGATTCTCTCCGGTTATATGAACGCCGTTCGTCTCTCCAACGTCCCACTAGCAGATCAGCGTCTTGTTTTCATGGGAGCCGGTTCTGCTGGTGTTGGTGTCGCCAAGCAAGTTATGGAGTATTATACCCGACAAGGTCTCTCCGAGATGGAAGCCAAGTCTAAATTCTACTTCGTCGATACTAAGGGTCTGGTCACTATGGATCGTGGTGATCGTCTCGCTGAACACAAGAAGTTCTTCGCTCGAACAGACAATGCCGGCCACCAATTCAAGTCACTCGAGGAGGTCATCGAATATGTCCGCCCAACCGCTCTTCTTGGTCTCGCTGCCACCTTTGGCATCTTCACCGAGAGCGTTGTCCGCGCATTAAAGGTCTCCGTCGATGCTGGTGGCATGGATCGCCGTCCTATCCTCTTCCCACTCAGCAACCCATTGTCTAAGGCCGAATGTACATTCCAACAGGCCATCGACTGGACCGAGGGAACTGTCATCTTTGCTTCTGGATCTCCCTTCCCATCCTATACCCCTACCAATGGTGGTGGTGTCTCATACCATCCAGGCCAGGGTAACAATGTCTACATTTTCCCAGGTCTCGGAAAGGGTGCTATTCTCGCCAAATGCTCCAAGATCACAGACGAGATGATCTACTCCAGCGCAGTCGCGTTGGCCAACTGCCTCAACGCTGAGGAAGTCGCTGCTGGTTTGATCTATCCCAGGATCGAGCGAGTCCGCGACGCCTCTGTTGCTGTCGCCCGTGAAGTTATGAAGGCAGCCCGAAGAGAAGGAGTGAGCGAGTTAGATGATAACTTGTGGAGAGAATGGAGCGAGGTATGTATCAACTCTTCATTTCATACAAATATAACTATCATTCATTCCAAAGAGTTTGGCTAACTAATGGTGTTTTGTAGTGGGGAGACATCGTCATGGACCAATGGATTATCGCCAACAGCTACGACCCAGACTTGGGCAAGCCGATCGAGCAGAGAAATAGTGCCGGGGCTCCAAAGGGTTTGTGGAACGCTCGTTAAAATCGTTGCGTGCAAGTTCAATATTTTTCTGAAGCGGTATCGTGTGATTAGGAAACTGATACGAACGATGCTGCGCACGAATCAATCCGAATCCGGTACTCTCGGCTTGAGGTTAGTATGGTCGATGTGCCAGCACCATTCTCGTGCTCTCTAGAGTAGTTATCATCGTAATTAATATGGATGTGGTGAGGAGTTTGGTTGGGTTGATGTCATGTTGGTTTAAATAAATAAAACAAAATATATTATACCATCATCATACCAGTTGGATAAGATCCTCCTTAAAAATCATTTTTCCGTGATCGTGCTAGTTTGACCGACAAATATATCTTCGTAACAACAGGAACCATGATGAATAGAAGAATAGCATGGAGTTGTGAAAAGAAGTGTACAACAGTCTGATTCCAAAGACGAATGGTGGCAGTTTCTAGATTAGGAACTTACGGCGAGAAATGCGTGCTCAACGAGAAAACGGATCCTAACAATCCTTCAACTTCCGGAATTCTTCTGATTGCTATATAATTCGTGAATACTATAGGGTCTTGGGTTGTCCCGCCGAAAGTTGACAATAAATTGACCAGTAGACCCCTTTGGTAAATGAATCCCTCGTGCTTGTACGTAGCCAGCTCCCACGGTTAGACTCTGTACAACGCACGAGCTTCCATAGAAATTTGCAACAAATGTTGACACTTTCTTAAAAGAAATGAAAGTTGTGGTACAGTATGCATACTGACTCGAAAAAATCACTAATAAACCCCATTAAGCTAAAGAATAGAGATTAAAATAACACTCGAATCGTCCCGGCCACTTAGAATCTCTTAAAGGCGGTTATAAAGATAGAAATGGAGATTTTTCAAACTCGACGGTCCAGGGAGCTTGGAGGATAAGGAAGCCTGATGAATTCCAAGACCAAAAAGCCTAGGTATTCTGATCTGCAGGAAGGAATGATCCAAGCTCGAGTGGCGCATTTACAATGCAGCCTTCGGCTCTGAATACGAGACCGTTAGACCTTTGTCCCGTCTAGTCTCGTATATGGTATGTAGCAAGGCATCACAGGACCAGGGAAGCTTCGAACGCACGTCCCGCCTAGTCTCACCCACTAGTCATAAGTCTAGCGAAAATAAAATAGTGATGTTTAGGTCCATGATGTACAACGAACAAAATATTCGAAAGAATAGTTGAAACTGGTCTCGTAGTTGAAACTAACCAGAGAGAATTTCTATTATTGATAAAAGATTTTATTTCTACTAAATATATCTCTATTTCAGCTATATATTCCATTTAGGTATACGTTTGTAGCGTTCTCTACTAATTTCTTAGAAAATCTTTGTGGGGTTCACAGCCATGGAGCGTAATTTGAAGGGTGTATTTCGCCTGGTGCATAACGCATGATGGATATCATAGGTGAACTAATTACTTGAGCTAAACTGTAAATTGAAAAACATCGTTTCTAAAACCGAGCCAAGAGAATCATTAGAGGATTCTTTCAGGATATATATCATGAAAATTATAGTCAATTTAGGCGATTATAGGGCCCTGTATCAATAGTCTCGGGATGTTCTCTGGACGAAATAGTGTGAACGCCAAGCAAAAAACAATTACATTATCAAGTTGCACTGTTAATAGGACGACGACATTTCCGAGATTTTTCGCGCCAGAAATTTCCTGATCGACACCACCCTAACCTTTTCAGCCAATATTCCTCCGCATTCAAAGCTTATATTAGAGAGTTTATTATAGTTGAGACACAATCAACGCAATTTCTTGCAGCAGCTGTGGTACAGCTAAGCGATACTGTCACAGGTCTCGTGTCCAAACATAACGAAGCAACTCCTCGTAGGATAGACTTGACACAATAATGCACCGCCAAAGATAACCAAATTTAACGATCGAGAGAGGTTACTTAGTAGTTACTCCGTTCTTTCATATGTATAAAAGCCTCGACATATGCCCTATAACAAAATTCTAATCAGCAAGCCATTCTTTTACCAAACATCTTCAATTTGCATACTTTCTAGCTGGTCTAGAAATATTGCCCTGTTTCAATTCGTCCTTCTCAATTTTCTTATCACCTTTCTTTTAAACTTTTCTTCTTATTCTTTAGCTAGCCTAAATATTTAAGATATCGAAATGTGGTCAAATATGTTCCCGGTTACGCTTCTCGTCGCGTACGGGGTTTTCGTACAAGTTATTTTCGCCGGCCCGGTCGCTAGGCCAGTAGGAGATGATGTCATGTACTCAGTAGCCGACCTGAACAATTATCAAGCCAGAGATGTGGACTTTTTGCAAGCCATGACTGGAGGTAGCTTGGATAAACGAGATCAAGCCGTGAACGTTGGTCTCATTCTCTTCAATCTCGCTCGTATTTCCTCCGACTGTCAGCAGACTATGGTAAGTTTTTGTCCGTAACTAACGATAAATTTATTGATAATTGCATGCTAACCAGCTCTCAAATAAAGTCGGACTCAAAGCCTGCGCCACCAGCAAAGCCCGAGCCTCCAAAGGAAGAGCTTCGTGGTTGGGCCAAGATCTGGGCCGGTTTCCTAGCTATTCCCAAAACTCTGGCATCAGGGTTTGCTCAAGTTCCGAAAATTTGGGCTCCGGAAAACATCGACGCTTTCAAAAAGTCTGCAGGTGATCTTGCAACTGCGCTCGGTCAAGTTCCCGCGACGGTTAAGAACGGTTTCGACAGTCTCACGAGCGCTCAGAATGTTGCTGCCTTCAACAAGTCCTTTGGTGATCTTAAGGTAGCCGTCCGTCAAGTTCCTGGTGCTCTCCAAGGCGGTGCAAAGGATCTCACAAACCCGCAAAATCTCGAGGCTTTCGAGAAGTCTTTCGATTCCTTGAAGAAGGGAGTCAGTGAAATTCCTGGAGCTTTGGAAGGTGGCTATAACGATTTGAAGAAAGCACCAGCAGAGATTGCAGCGGCATTTGCAAAGGCACCCCAGCAGCTCACGCAAGCTGCTATGGAGTTTATGGTCCAGTTTAACAGAGGTGTAAGTTTACCCGTTGCATATGATAAGTCTCAGTTTCAGTGATAAAACTAATAAAAACTGTCAAATCTAGTTCCCACCAGGTTCAAACCAGAGAAAGGTTTTTGAATCTCTGATTACCAGTGTGCCAATTAAGCCCGATGTATTGACAACTTTCGGTCAAAGGTTTGGAATGTCTATCAAGGATATCACTGATGCTGCATCGAGGGCTTGCATTAACAATAAAAAGAGCTTGGGACTGGTCAAGCGGAAGTAGATCAAACTTTTGATTTGGGTAGATTGCAGAGGAATGGGGCCCTCGGGGAGAGTTGTTGGGAGAAACATCATGTCGCTTCGTCATGAGAAAGCCCAGTCAGTACAGTTGGCCTCGCTATGAGTACATGAGGCTTGTACTTTATTGATGCAAATTTACACATGTACAATAAAAGTCCACTGTACAAATATACTTAAAAATGACAAAAGATGCGCTTTCGACTCCAGGCATCGATTCATTTCGGGGTGTAAACTATAAAACGCTACGTGTTTCATTAGGGTAATCATAATTAATGCGTTTTACTAGCGGAAGCTGTGAGGTTGGGTAAAATGGTACGGTATATCGATAATATCATCATTCCACACAGATAAGACCCGGCTCTCCATCCTAGTATCCGGTCACGCGATTAAAATCGTGGATCCGAACGGGCTATGTAGCAAGTGCCTGGTGTCGAGGCCACTCGACCGTCTTGCTGTTATGCAATGCATGCGAGTAAGATAGTAGTTCCCCTCTGTTATCACCATGGTATGAGGCTACTTATTCCTAGGTCCACAACGCTCATGTATACCGACGCCGCTCGGAGACCTATCTGAATTCATGAAATTATAAAACCAGAAATTCGAAACATTAGATATTACTGAGGTGATAGATCAGTATCGAAATTATCTACTGCCTAACGTTAGCTCATGGCAGCCTCGTGCCACTTTGTGTTGCGAGTGCGATTTCACAAAATGGACGAATCAACACCACTAGTGCACTCCCTGCCGACGCTTTCATTCGACAAACGATACTCACAACTTAGAAGCAAACGATCTATCAATTTAAATGTCGCACTTAAAGCTATCGATACTCGCCTGGGTAATTCTTGTGGCGGTCCCCAGATTTAAGCGTTCTCAACAATTGTTCTGCGCGTTCTTCCATGTCTTCCATGCATTAAATCCGTTTGCGAAGTTGCATGGCAAATGCGTGGTGTCGGTCGTCTCTAGGCATCTAAGACACCAACTCCATCCCTCCAACCATGAACCGGGAAACGTAGCAATGATGGGCCGGGCTTCCGGAAATTCGGCTCCTCGAAATTCGAGGAGAGGTTGCTCGAGTAATGATGAGGGGGATTTCGAAAGGAGTTGATTGGGTGCTTGTCGCACAGTTCTGAAGTACTTCACTCTGAAGACATGTAGACGGGATAGAAATTGGGAAACACGGCAGATATGCAGGAGGTCCGTGGCCAATTAACGTACGGACGGTTTTCTATCACAACTGATACCTCTACACTACCAACGCACCTGCAGCTGCGTGATAGTTCTTTTCCGTGCTTGAGCACATCGGATGTTGAAGTCCCGCGTCGTCACATCTGCTTACATCACATTCGACCTCGTGGATGTCGCTAAATTCTCAAACGAATTTGAATGGTTATCTCGGCGGTGTGGTAAACGGCTCATGAAACATCGTATTCACCTCCTCGTGGCTCTGACCACCCAAGTTCACTCGTTAGCGAGCCACATTTCAGGGTCGCCGCTTAAGATATCCACCAACTTGGAACAGGACTGGTCGAGTCGAATCGATTCATGGATCGTCGTGATAGCGATGCCCATGTACATACATATCGAGCTATCCGACCCGATCATGATCGTTTTTGAATGCCCAGATACCAGACTTCAGCCGTTCGACTTCAAATGAGCTGTTCCTCAATCTCAATGCAATGACCGCGTAACTTGTTGTTTCATGAGTCCCAATTTCACGAGCCACTGCTCTCCCTCGTGGCCTATCAATACGCAAGCGACGTGCAGTGTTCCAAATTTCAAGACATCCCAAAAGTGATGATTGTCGGAGAGGTTGAACGTAACAAGCCTGTACAACCGAGCCGCTAAGCTGGCAAGTTTATTGTAAGTCACAAGATCAAACATTAAACAGCTGGGTTAGATTAGGTGTCTGTCATAGGAATGTATTGTCATCTACTTTGCCTCCTCGATTGGCGGAATCAGTTCGAGTCTGGGGAACCGTGCTCCCAGCTAGCGTAGTTAGCTCTCGAAATTAATAGTAAGCCACGAATATACTGATGCTCCCAAAATCTTCAAAAGATCCTTCGACGTTGACATTGCCATTGACGTACCCACACGAGAGGGTGACAAAACAAATCGAACAACGCAAAAATTTTGGTAGTCGGTGTTTTAGAGTGCCGATATTCAATAATCTGTAACTCTACTAATATTAAATCAAAACTGGTTGTCTTTAGTTTTATTTAAATCCAAATTGAGTAAAGAGCTGTTTAAAAGTAAATTTTATATAGTTTTGTTAACAATATCTGTTGAAATCTTGGATCAAATGTTGTATCTCAGATAGCTGGGTGTTAGAATTTTGATGTGTTGTTCGGATTATTTTGTCACCCTCGTGGTAGTTACCTCAAATTTTGATAGTTTTCGGCGGGCCAATCAAAAAGTTCCCGCTTGCCCCTCAGGCACAGCCATGTCTTGCTTTTTGAGTGGACAATAAGAGAAAACGTGGTTGCCTTCGTTTTTAGAAATCAAACTATCACCGTTTAGGAAATCAACGTTTCCCAGCTTCCACGTTGTACGGCTGGGTCGATGGCATAGCGGTTTAGTTCAGGTATTTGACTCAATTGAACATGAGATTCTGAAAATTCGATCTGAATGAATGTGTGAGTTTTGTTGGAGAGAAAGCGAGTCTTGACTAGGTGTTCCCAAAAAAACTTTCTGATTCACTGTTGTCTAACTAGCTAGAGTCGATTTCGGAGTCTTCGAGCTGAAGGGATCTCTAATTCTGAAGGCGTGTTGCCCTTCGCTTCTTGATCGGGAATTTTTGGGACGAATATTGAGGCGCACGGGTTGTGGAGAACTTGAATTCCGAGTCGTATGATAAATCTGCGGGCAAAATTCACGTTACTTATCACAATTTTTGATCCAAATCGCTAATCAAGATAAACAAGTCTCGATATTATGGCTTCTTTAGGAACCAACTCATATTGTAATCCGAGCGGCCCCTGTAGGCATCAGCGCCCTGAAGGCGGTCAATCAATCTTTGATTGTTGTTTCGATAACTGTTTCCATCGAATCTTATCAATCGTATTATAGGTAGCTAAGGTGCGCTGGACTCCCAGCAGCTGGGTCCACAATCGGATCGAGGATATCGATCTTGGACAGGCTTTTTTTGAATAATTAAAAGTTACCTTTGGCGCTCACGAGCGGAGGAAACCCTTTTTCTGGTTGGAAATCAGGATGTCATGCTGTTTAACTTAAGCATTGAATTGGGCGCCAGCCATTGGGAGGACAGAAAGCTTGGGGCGCAAGGGTGAGTCCCTACTTGCATATGCCTGCAGCCGACCAGCATGAACGCTTTCGCCGACTTGTTCAAGGCTCCGAACCCCCAAAAGACTGAACAATAAGGTACCAGTGGCTTGGTTTGCAGTACTCTGTGCCTGTCCAGATTCTGGGACCTCCCACGCCCCCCAAAATGTTTGTGCTGATATCGCGAGGTTCATGCCTTCTTTGGGGACGTCCATGCGATATGCATGCATGGACCGGGAAATGAGCGAATCCTGGCCACTTTTCCAGCTGTGGAGCAACTTTCAGGATCCTCGCAGCAGCACACATGGCTGTACTTCTCTCAGGAAAATGGGGGATCTTGCGTCTAAACTGCGACATGTTGTGGCCTCGGGCCCACGCCCGGTCAGCAATTCTATGCAAAATGCGGGATATCAGAAATGCTTTAAAGATCTGCCTGTGGAACTTGAGTAGGAAACCCTTGAAAGAATCGAATCCAAGTTCGAAAAACGACCCCCGTTATATATACCTTGAGTATAATATATTCGAAGACAGTCTCCTTCCCAAATTTACTTTTTGTTACCCAAGTCTACCGAATACGAATACTCACCCAAATTCAACACTTGACTTCCTAAACCGTGGAAAATCGCGACAAGCATGAAAAGCCAGTAGACTGTTCTGTCACCTTAACAGGACATGAGTCGGTAGACATACGCCGTGTTCCAAACCCATTACCGTCTTTCTAGAAACCTGGTTTTCTGGAAATCATCTTTCAGTTTTCAACATCCCCACATTCCACCGAAGCTAGTGTGGTTCCACTGCAGACAATACTATTCATGCAACATGGAGACGACAGTGGCTTATTTAATGACGAGAACGGAAGAGTTGGACGTGCCGTCAAATTCACCAACATCATGGTTAACCACTTCAAGAATAAATATGATGGTACGATTTCTAAGTAGATATTAGGTATCTAATGACATCTATCGCTAATATAACCCTTCTTCTATAGAACGACATGTCCGCGATCTTGGCTGGCATCTCGCTATTTTTGTGCTTGATAACACTGGGCTTCATTACTGTCCTTTACTTGAATAAAGAAGCGAGAAAAGCCTTGGATCGTGTTTCATTTCGGTTGATAGTGTACTCTTTGATCTCAAAGTATGTGGCAAATTCACTGCTAGTTTAACTTCAGAGTTGACACTGACACCTCTGCTATTACAGCTGCTTTTACTCCGTCGGATACATCATCTGTGTCGAAGTCGGCCCGGGTTTCTTTTGTGTCGCTGGTGTCTGGTATGATCTCCAATCGTCTACCGCCTCTGCGAATTACAAAAGTTCAAGTCTAACATGTTTTAATAATCTAGGATGATTCAATTTTGGCTCGGAATTACCAACTGGCTTATAACCTGCGTCGCCCTGAACCTGGAGCTCGTACTAGTTCACCTCTTCAACGGCATCATGATGGAAAAGTATTATTTAGTTGGAACTGTCGTCCTCAACTTAGGAATAACACTGCCACCATTGATCAAGGGCAAGTTTGGATGGGACGATGTCATTGGCGTTTGTTGGTTGACTTCAGACAGCCCAGAGGACCGACGTAAGTATCAGCTTGCTTTAAAATGCACAAACCTAATTGGTTACACGCGGTTAACGATGGGACATGTCAACGAATAGTAAAATGGCAAATTTCAACTCAGTTATTCTGGATCTTGCTCGCAGTATTTATCACTTGCCTTTGCTGTTTCACAACTATTTTCCACCTTTACCGACACAAGGTACGTCGAATTTCAAGGTAACCACTTGGATTACCACACGCTAATGCCCTTCTAGTTTCATTCACTCAGCCTCCTCAACCAAACCAGCACTACAAACGATAAAGTTAACACATCGAGCACTTTTCGATCCGATTCACCGGAGCACCGCGACAGCGTAAGCGCTCGTGGAGCCCAAAAGTCGCTATTCGGAAGCCAAGAATTCCGAAGCATCATTATGCGTATTTCACTATACCCCGCCGTTATGGTTATCCTTAACCTTGTTATCACTATTGCCGATATCCGTATCAGTATCCTGTCCGGAATCTACTCTGAAGGCGACTATGCTCTTTACGCCCTATATTACGCACTCTATGGCGGTCGCGGCTTGTTTTACGCTTTGATTGCCATTATGGATCCTTCTTTATTACGGGCATACCATATTTGGCGTGGAGAGAAGCTGAACAGTACTCTCGCTAGCAATGCTATCGGACATGGCACCATTACCGACAATGCCGACGCCGAACTTGGTCCTATGAACGAAACGAGGTCCGAGGTTGAGCAAAAGGTCGATTTTAGCAAGGGCATCAGTGTTCAAACTGAAATTGTTAGCGAGGTGACGGAGACCGATAACTTTGGCTACGAAACGAACCTCGTCGCCGGCCCCGATATCCACATGAAGGTATTGGGAAACCTACACAATAATAACACGACGACTACAGTTATTGAGAGTAACAATAAATTCGACACCGATCGCGACCGGGACCATCATCAAACATCATTTTACTTAGATAGCTCGGCATCCCTGGACGATGTTGGCGAATCCTACCTTTCTTCTTTGCCACGAGCCCACCAAAGCCACTTGAGGAGAGAAGACGGGAAACGTGCGACAATGGTCACGCACTGGACTGATCTTCGCTCCGATTATGAGCTGAGTATGAATGAGTTGGCAGACGATTCTGGATCCGAAGCAAACTTGGCCATGGACGCGGCAAAGAATGCGAGTGGGGAGAGTATCGACTACGCGAAAGGAGACGTAGAAGGTATTCGACTCCGCCAAAGAGCCCGAGCACAACAGAGAAAGATCTTGGAACGAGAGATGAAGCGACAGATATAATTTACATGTTTAAAAACACATAGCGTTTGTTTCGGTAGACTATTGCATGGGATTTTAGCTTGGGATTTAGGTTGTATATTTAGCAAATATTCTGAGATTTCATTCGTCGCTTGGATTGCATGTCTAATGTTTCTTTTTTCGGTTTTTCATACTTGTTTTGGAGTTCATCGATAGGGGGTGGTGTCTTTGTTTTTCTTTGGTTTCATCTATTACTTAGCAAAGCAATCATGTTTACGATCGTTATGGATACCCATGATAAAGATATATACATCTTGTAATATATTTCTCTAACTTTTCAACATACTCTCCCGAGAATGAAAAGACTTTTTGAATCTCACCATATACTGCGTTCGGTGTTATCCCTCCGTATTGGTCCCAATAAATCATTCAAGTACGACCTCTACTCCACCTGCAATACTCTTTTCCTCCAACCTATTACAGTAACATTGACCTTAATAAATCACTCACGTTAATTTCGTAAGGTTGTATGCTCCACTTACCAGCATTTCTCGAAGTCTCTAAGAATTTTAAGTCTCATCTCGGCCATCTCCTGGCCAGTCTTGGTTTTCATCATGCCTCCAAGTCGCAATAACTTTTCTTCAAAATGCTTCAATACGTTTTCCATCCCTGGTCCCGCCACCCCCTTCGCACCCGAATACGTGAATGTCCTTCCGATTCCAACGGCACCGATAGCATCAAGTCGATCAGCGTCTTGGACCACCGCCTACAAAATCATCTCACCGAGTGTCTCAGATAACTATATATAAAGCAGAGTCAAGAAATTTAATGAATATATTGTACCTACCAGCTCCGGATAAATACTTATCAACTCCATCACTCTCTGTGAATCTTTAATCTCTTTTGAGTAACTGACCCCATCCACTATCGTCTGTACCACATCACCTAGCCCCTCGCTAGCCCCACACCCTGTAAGAAAAATTTTGACAGGGTTAGAATCAACATTCTCGCCTTCCTTTATGTATTTCTTATCCCCAACATCGTGGAGGAGGGCGGCGAGGGTTACAACTGCCGTGTCATAGACCACTGCGGTTGATTGCAAGTCCTTTTGCTCGGTTTGGGCGATGTGAAGTGCTAGATGGAGGACTCGGAGAACATGGGAGAAGTCGTGCGAGGAGTCATAGCGGGACATGTATTCTTTGACGAAAGCATGTGTTTTTGATAGGAGACTGGGGAGGTTAGAGCGGTCCGAGGCGGTTAACCGGTCGGGGAGGCTGCCACTCGGGGCGGGGGCGGACATCTCGGACAAGGAGGAGGAAGAGTTCAGTCAAGGGGAGTTCGAGGAACGCGAATGAGGTGGTGTGATTGTTTCTAGAAGATTGGAAAATTAAATTGATTTCCTTTAAGTATTTGTAAAGGATCTTGAAGAGCCAAGAATTTCTAGGTCTGGGTGCCAGATTACTCAAACGTCTTCCTCGACGTTGTTCCGTGCTTGTCAGCATACACTTGGCCATGGAAGAGGTTCGGGCGAGACTTGAAGCTTTCTGACGAGAAGCTTTCGTACGAGAGATCGATTCCAAATTAGGATGTACAAAATACCACAGACCTCCGTGTTGCAACAATGATAAAGAGACAGAGACTGATAGATATTTGGTTGACGACAGCGGCGGGACGTCTGAAGAGATTGATCTATTTCAAATCCACGAAGAACTTGAAGACGAAACTCTAATGCACGGTGAGATCGACGATGAACGCCCAATACACGGAGAGAATGAGAACACAGAGCAGGATCTACTACGGAGCGAAACCGATGAGGAACATCTTTATAGTATCGGTAGGGGTCAAATGGAAGAAGTGGGGTTAGAGGGTTTAAACGAAGGCATTTGGTCTCAGGATATACCTCTGAGTCACTCGAATAGTCAAGTCAACAGTCCCAGCATTTCGTCTGGGCCTCAGAATTCTCGATCCAGTTCTTTACACGAGTCAATCGGCCAAGAAAGTCTCAATGCACAGCAGCAGCTCTTGCTCAATCAGCTTGAAATGCCGGTTGAATCTGAGAGCAGAAGGCAACTTGATTCAACATGGGAGGAGGCTCGTAGGAATTGGTTCTTGGAGAAATTAGAACCTCGTCTTATGGGTATGACCTCAACAGGGCGTGGAAGAGAACGGCCAGCGACAGACAGTGTTCCTCCTATGGCAAGTTTTATCGAAGACCCAGTAGCAGCATCTAGTCGCGAAGGAGTCAAAGATTTTTGGAAAGGGAGGAAGAGACCGGGAGAGAAGTAAGTTATGATAATTACTTAGGAGCGAATAACCGACGAGACCAACGGACATCCCGAAATTTTGTTCCAGGAACAGAAAATATATAGAACCATGGATTTAAATATTATAACTAGACGAAGTTATCAGTTGGCCACCTCAAGAGGCCTGACTGACTAGCTAGGGGGATTCTCAAATTTAAATCTGGTTTAAGAGCCTCGAAGTAAACCGTTCTAGCTCAGCATTATTTAATTGCAATGGTCGATATCTACATGAAACGTCGTAAAACATATAAAAGACTGCTTTGAAAAGAGAGGCGTATTAAGTAGTTAGAATTTAGCTTTATAAATACGTAAGTGACAATCGCTGGCTCATTACCAGGAGGAAAAATAGGCTCCAAAATATCCCCAAAGTAGCTATTCCGAAGTATAAATGAAACAGGCCAAACCTTAGTTATAAACAACGGATATCTCAGCCGAGATCGGACCTTCCGTTCCATCTGCAGCAGTCTTAAAGTCGAAAAATATAGCATTTGACTTCACACCGTTAGTTTGGAGATTGGCGCGGTAAGGTAATTGAATAAAATGACTGGGAGGCGGGAGAGGACAGCTCACGCCGACAGAAGCCTCGGAGGTATAAAACGAAACCAGATAATATTTCTCGACGGGAGGGCTGCCGAGCGGTTGGCTGGCGCAATTCACACACTGGACCATGAAGCGGACTTTCCGATATCCGGTGACTGAATTTCTGGCGTAAGAGGCGTCTTTTAATGTAAAGGCACCCGAGGAGAGCTTGTCCGATCGAACGCCGGTGCCCCAAACACCGTTCAGTTCTAAATTGAAGGTAATACCGCCGTTTAGATCTTTGAAATTGAGACTGAGCGTGCGGCTGTTAAGTTGGTTTACGTCGTTGGTGAATGATATCAAGGAGTTCACAATGGCTCCAGTGGAGTCTTTTCTTTGTTGGTAGAAGAGAGATATGGTGACTACGGCCCCATCTTCGAGAGCGTTGATAGCAACAGCTTGCGTTCTGCCGATGGGGAATGGGTTATAGGTATTCGGATCTGCTCTTCTTGAGATAGAAGGGCTGCTCTCATCGATAGGCGCGGTATGTGTGAGGCCGAGAATTCCGATGAATGGTAATAGATATTTGATGAAAGGCGACATTTTCATTAAGAAAATTATAATTTGGTAAGTTTCGTTTCGAACTAGAAATCTGAAGGTGATTGATATGAGGTTTTGCTACGCTATACTTATTCAGCCTAATTAGTTGTTTGATAGTCTCTTGAGGATGGAAGGTGCACTGTTCATTATATATTCACGAATTTCAAGTTTTCTTATTCTACCAAGGCTATTTTATGGGAGGATCGAGCCTGCGGCACGGTATATAATTCGGTACGGCGCTAGAATAGAAAATAAATATCATGGTCTGAAGTTCTTAAAAAGCGGAGAAGATAACATTGTTGCAGGACATACAATCATGAATATAAATTTAGCGTCATCAAGTTCTCACCTTGATACCTAAATTCAGAAGATTAAAAGAGAATATCGGGAATCTACTTCGTAGCGCTGTAGCGTTTTGCTTTTCGACGTTCGTATGCAAACATACATAACAGTTGGACCAACATTTGCCAACCTGTTTCAACCTTTTTCTCGCATCTCGAGCTGAGACATGAGATAGAACGAGAGGAATATAAACGCCACGTCCCTAATTAGGCTAGGAGATTGTTGTAAGTTTTGTTATAGTACAGATAATGATTATTTTTCTGTTATTTCCCAAGTTGGAAAAACGTGATGATACGGCAAAGGTAGGCGAAATCACCCGGGTCTCGAGTTAAGAATTTCGGGCACATGCAACAGCCACGACGAGTTTGGAAGGGTCATGCAACACAGAGGCAGCGACTAGATAATTGTCGATAACATATATAATGAGCCGCGCGCTATGACCATGCATAGCAGACTAATATTACAGAAGCTGAGCCCGACAGATCCTGTTTGTTCTAGAAGGGTCCTTCGGACCGCTTAAGCCTGACTGTTTCCTAGCACTTCCCGGGTGGCACTGCGCTCTGGCTGTGCTGGCTGTACTGTACCACACCTGCACCTACAAGAGCCGTACCTGATGCTGTGCCTATTTAACATGAAAATACCACGAGATTACCGGAAAATAACAAATTTTTAACCAATTAAACTTGTTAATATCCCACCAGAATCAAATTTTCGGCGGATTTCGGGCCTTGTACGTTTCAGGGTCTGCTGAAATGGAAACTTCACTGTAGACAGTCAGGCACTCTCCTCCAAGCTGGATTTTCTCGAGGTATTGTGGCTCAGAACACTGGGACAAGAAAGGTCATCTGCCTCCTCGGACCACTTTTTGGGCCTGGCTGTTTTCTAAGCCTGTTACCTTTACTATATGTATATAGGCATGCTAAATGTACTGTGCCTTTTCAACGAAATTATTTGAAAAGGCATGATTTTTTATCCCCAAAAATGACTGGTTTAGTTTTCTGTGCCGGCCTCGCGAAACGCCCCTCTAAAGTTTAAAGCCTGAATGTAAGCAGTCAGGCGCATCTTTGAGAGCTATTTTTCTATATCTGGAGGCAGATGGAATTGGAGATGATGATACTTTTCAAGGTTGTAAAGCTTAACTCCGAATGAAATATACTTATCTTATTATTGTTCAAGTTTCATTCAGTGGCTTTACCTTAGTCTCCCTGCCAGCTTACTAAGTTTCAAAGTACTCATGTAGAAGAAGAAGACTCTAAGACTATTAAACTAGAATATATACGGGTGGCCGGAGAATATGCTCAATTCTGTCGAGAATGGGGCATTCATTTGGGAACCTAGCGTCGAACCTACTTTAAACCCAATAGTCTAGTACCGCCGTGGAAACGGATACATGTACACGATCATATAGATAGAAGGTACGTAGGGATTTTTCAAAACGGGCACCACGGTATCGACAAACTCCGAGTAGGGAAATCGGTACTAGCTTTTGATCTCGCCTTCCATTCTTCCGAATTGTTTCTAGGGCCTCTTGATTTGGTCCCCTAAACACGATCAATGAATGCATGCGCAATGATATGATTTTTGTGTTGCGCTGACCGGGTCCAAAAAGTAGCTAATATAGGGGCGAAGATGGTCTCCGATAGGCGAACATGAACAGCATGCATGTCTGCTTGTCTTGTAAACGTTGGTAGTACTAGAGCTGAAGCAAGGGATCGAATGTTTTAATTATCGATGGCTTCCGTCTTGTTATAATGACTAGAACGGGACCATTTGAACTTCTCCATCGTAGACACTAGCCACTTAGATGACACTAGCCAAGGCTCCAAGCGAGGATTTTGGACTGCTTTATGCAGTATCACGTCACAACCTTAACTTCCTCGATAAGGTTGTCAAACCGACAGAAAAATCAAGCTTGAACACCCATGTTCCCTGCATCATGATTCTCTTTCGTCTGATCGAAAATTGTTGGCGGGGGGCGAAATGCGACTTTCCTGGCGCCTGTACAAAATGTCTCGTCTGGACCCCGCTAGTTTGTGGATGTTTCAATTTTTCTTAGTCATGATAAATTAGAAATAAAGTCTTCGCTTTCGAGAAACATTTTTGTTGAGGACCCTGAGATTTACAATCTCATTCATCCTTACCGTAGTCGACATTTTCAGTGCAACTTAGGTTTACCTTTGGAGTTATTCAGACTTAACACTGGATTCACGAATTTCGGGTTCCGCATTGGGTTAACAGTCATCGTTTCGAGGTTCGTCTATCGTTCCACAAATACTATTGCGGACGTTCCAATTCCGGGCTGAATAGTAACAACATACCTCAGTAAAATTAGATATCCTAGAACAGTACATTGATAACTTTGAATTTGGTCTCACTCTGGATAAAACATCCTGTATGACAATGCGGTTGCCAAGCTCAAAACCCCGACAGTCTTCCACAACATCTTCCACCGCGTCATCGAAACTAGCGACTGCAACCAATAAAATGGAGGATACGCACAAAGATACCGATCCAAACATGTCGCCTTCTAAAGAACAGGCGTCTTCGCTTGAGGATGGTGTATATTTACCGGCTATGGAGAGAAAATTGGTTCGCAAAATCGATTTTCACATCATCCCGGTTGTCATGGTGTTATATATGTTTTCATTCTTGGACCGTATTAACATTGGCAATGCGCGGCTGTACGGTCTAGAGGAAGATCTAGGGATAGCAGGTACACTGAAGTATCAGACTGCCGTGTCGCTGCTGTTCGTTACGTATCTCCTATTCGAGGTGCCTAGCAATCTAATGTTAAAGAAGTTCAGGCCAAGCAGATGGAGTAAGTTTCGTCCTAGTCAGTAGATTAGAATTTAATTTTCGTGGCATTAAATACTAATTTTGTATCTTAGTTGCTTTTATAACAGTGTCATGGGGTCTTGTCGCGGCGTGTACGGGTCTGACGCAATCCTATGGCGGTCTAATCGCTTGTCGTCTTCTACTAGGCTTCTTTGAGGCTGGCCTATTCCCTGGATTGACGGTGTATCTTACATTCTGGTATACCAAAAAAGAAATAGCCCTTCGAATCGGCTATTTGTTCGTTTCGGCTGCTATTGCAGGTGCCACCGGCGGACTTCTCGCCTACGGCATTGGCTTTCTGGACGGTACGTCAGGTATGCGAGGATGGCGGTGGATCATGATCTTAGAAGGCATACCCACTGTCATCATCGGTCTTTCCACCCTCTGGTTTCTCCCTGACGAGCCAGCTACCGCTCGCTTCCTCGACTCGGAGGAACGAGCAATGATCGTGCACCGCATGAAAGTGCAGCATGGCACATCCATTAACCCAGAGGAAGACTTGAAAAAAAAAGACGTCATCGCCTGTTTTAAGGATTGGAAATGCTACATGTTCGCTTTGGGGCTGTGGGGTATGGATACAATGCTTTATGGTTACTCTACTTATCTTCCCACCATTATTAAAACGCTCGGGACGTGGCCGGCACCCGTTGTCAACGCGTTAACGATCCCATGTTATGCACTCGGGGCGTGCGTGTATCTGTGTACGGCTTGGTGGAGCGATAAATATCAACGGAGAGGAGTTCCCAGTTTAGTGGCTGCTGGGGTCAGTATCACGGGATATGTCCTCTTGATAACCCCGGTCCCTAGCGGAGTGAGGTACTTTGGATGTTTCTTGATTGCTGCCGGGCTCTACGTGAGTATATTGCCCCCAAGGTAGAGGCAAATGTGGTTTATTGATTTGGTAATTGACTATGAGAAATCTTTAGGTTGCGGTTGGTCTCCCTCTTGCGTGGAATGTGGTAAATATCCCACGATACGGGAAAAAGTCTGCGGCGAGTGGGTTTCAGTTGACGATGGGAAATGCGAGTGGAGTGATGGCCGCCTATCTCTATCCCGCAAGTGATGGGCCACAGTTTGTAAAAGGCCATGCGGTTACCATTGCAATGATCTCGGTCGGAGCGTTTGCATATTCAACAGTTCTGGTATGAGAGCATTGACCTGATTTTAGTCATTTGCCGAAGATCGAATCAAGCTAATGGAAAGTATACAGTGGCACTATATTCACGAGAACAAGGCACGAGATGAAGGGAAGAGAGATTCTCGAATCGAAGGACTTACTGAGGAAGAGATCGATGAGCTAGGAGATGATTCGTAAGTTTAAATAACCAATAGTTGTTCACTATTTCCTAGACGAAACTAATAGTGTCACCTGGAAAATAGACCTCGCTTTCGATATGTTATTTAGTCTTGTATCGCAGGATTTGTATCACTTGATGATAAGAGAGGCGTTGGAGTTGAGCCACAGGTCAATTTTGTAGTTTAGTATTTGCTATTGCCGCAGTGAAGTTTGGACCTATTAAGGTCTTTAAAAAAAAGTTCAGATTTATACATTTCATATGCACGTATGCTGTAGAATTGAATTCGTTCGGACAACCTCAAGCGGGAGAGGTATGGCTCAGTTACTATCAGATCTTTCATAATAGACTTTTCTATCATAAGTTAGAAGGCCGACGGCGTGCTAAAGGCTTGAAGAGCCGGTGTACCGGTGTGGGCTCACGTGGGGACTGGCCGCGTTGCTTGTGTTTGTCATAACTGCCACGCGCTTTTGTCACTGCCCTGAACGCGATGGCGCCGATTCGAGAATACAAATTATCTTGATGTCCTACAACCTCAACTCTTCAACCCGAACCGACTTACCGACCGTGCGATATGGTTTCCTTAGAGTCTGTACCTCTGGATATTAAAGTTGTCATCTTGAAAAGCATCCCAGAGACCGATAGCCTTCTCTCCCTAATACTTGCGTCCCGGGAATTCCACAATGCCTTCCAACATTTCAAACAAGGGGTCTTATCTCAGGTATACAAGAACGAAATCTACCAACATGCAATTGAAGCGTTTGTGATTCAGAAGTATAGGAAAGCCTTATCTACGTACGGGACAACCATGAGTAAGGTCCATGAGGCTCTAAGTATGTATGGTGATTCTCGGTCTCGAAAGATATTTGTTGATCATTATCTCTCACATTCGGGAACCTGTTCCGGGGATGCAACATTGACTGGGAAGAGCTAGTGGAGAACCACAAGGCGATCTTGAGATTTTGCAAAGCTTATGTCGAGAACGAAATGCGCGGGATGACAAAGCGGGACCACGAAGAAATTAAATCCTACCCTGTTACATTGACGGAGAAAGAGAGAATTATTCGGGCAAGTTATAGACTTTGGCTCATCGTGTTATTCTGGCAATGTAGGGATTGGGAGGACCTAGATTCTATGAGGGGTTTATCACACGAAGATACCTTTTATCTCTTTGACACCTGGCATTTTTGGGATTTTATGGCAATCGTGGCAATCACAGAGTTTTTGAATATGAGATTGTTACCATTTGTTTGGGAGCGGCAATACGACCTTTGGTTAGATGAAGAATATAAGAGCCGCATGGCGGAACAGGGAGTGAATCTGCGTACCCATATTCCAAGTAAGTAGTTCTGTCCTGGGCTGTGTCCACAAACATCGAAAAGCTTGATTCCAAGGGAGAAGAATGAGAGAGACCACAATATTGAGGGTAGCTAGCTAATCTCACCTGGCTCTATAGATATACCTAAATCCCAATTTGCTCTTATCATGTGGAAGGATTTTCCTTCGAATATTAATTTCTGGATCGACCGAAGTTACGAACCTGAACGAGGAAAGGAGAGAATAAGAGTTATCCAAGTAGAAGGGTGGGATATAAGAGGACAAAAAGATGTGACTGATACGAGAACTGCACCAGTTGCATCTTGGAGAAGTCAACTTTTAGGTTACCTCAACCGCACTTACGTAGCGAACCCCGAGTTGGTAAAGGATATTTGGTTTGAGACAACACCGATACGGATTTGCAAACCGGACCACAAGCCGTTTTACTTTGGAGAAGAAACTAGCGATTGCAGCTGGGTTCGGCCATTCTTGGAGAAAGAGAAAGAACTGTACGATGTTGAATTTTACGCCTGTTTGTGGGACGACTCGAGGTTAGAAGGTGGGGATATGTGGGATAATATGGATCCTCGATAAATCTAGTTTAGGTGTTAAAAATGCTCCAATTGCTCAAATACCTTCCGTAAACTCGACTCTACTTTCTACAAGTCTAAAATTTCTCGGCATAAGCATGTATATACTCATGTATGAATTGACATGACGAGTTTTATTCTGGGAAACTCTTTTGACTTGTTCGAATGCATATTGTTTGAGGCGAGCGGGATCTCTTCAACTCCGTGCATTATTTTACAAGGTTAATTCTCACAGAATCAATCTTTTTTTCAAATGTTATGCTACATATTCTAAATACGCGATCCGAATGAATGTCGAATTCGATTCCAACATGCAAATTCTTAAGATTGAGATGCGTTGCTAACGTGGTAATTTGACGCCTGGGTGCTTTGCTTTTTCCGTTGCAACAAGTTTCGCGAACAGGCGCGTCATCCCAAAGAAAATAATTGAGACTCGACTGGCCCGCGACGAATCGATAGTCGTACCCAGATATCTTCCTCCTGACCACCTCGAATCATGATACGACGATGGAGGCTACCCCGCAGGATCATTCGGCGTCATTCGAGCGGCTTAAACACCTCCTAGATGAGAGCGCCAGCGTCCCCTCGGGGCAGAAGGTTGGTTTGATGTCTACCTGCCGCTAACAGAAGCGCGGCTTCCTTGGGACTTCGCTAATGGGTGTTAGGAGAAAACTGACAGTATACTTCCTCGAAGGAGGAGACTGACTTCTGAGGATACCCAGCTCATTGAAAGTAGCGATCAGGAATCCGACGATGCGATTGTACCCTCCAAATCACGGAGATCGAGGTCAAGTCCTGCGACGTCATTGCTCGCTGCGGGCTTCGACCTGGAAGACACGCAGCTCACAGATTCTCTCAAATCTGGATTCAACGGAATAGTAGGCGACTCTCAACTCGATCATACCTTGCTCACGAATGATAATACCGATAATGCACCGCATATACATCTCGATTATTCCCCCGATAAACTCATCAACCCTCAACATGGCGACGACGAAACCCAGAAAGACCCGGATTCATATAATGATAGGATGAAAGATAATGTGACGTCTATGGTGGATCTTTCGAAGAATCCGTCTGCAGGGGACAGTGATGGAGAGGGGATGTTATATTCTCAAATGCAACATCACGAACCCGTATATTTCGACGAGCGTAAGCGATTTGGTGATATTGGACTTCTGGCGAAGGAAAGAGGTGATGGTTCGGACGACGAGGAAGTTCTTCGTCCCGCCCTCCAGGATTCACTCCCGATCGGTCTCACACAAATGTTCGAAGCTTCATCGCCACAACGACCTCCGACAAGATCCTCACTTTTGCCTACCTCTCCTCATCTCGGGTTGACATCGCCAGCTGTCGCGCGAGGCCCCTTGCCTCCCGCTCCGAAGAGCAGCGGAGTGTCTAATCGCTATATCTCCGTTGAAGAATCTCAAGAGGAACGGGAACGTAGACGGAAAAAGCTTTCGTACCCAGAGGACGCTGATCGGGATTTCGGCCCTAGGCCGCCAGAATTGGTATCTAGACTTGGAAACCAGAATCGAGAGAAAGACTCTGTCGAACAGTTCAAAGAGATATCCGTAGCAAGACCGAAACCACAAGGCGCGCGAAGGCGAGGGCGGCCACCCAAAAATCGGCTGGAGCCATTGTTACCTACCTCGGCACCGACTACAGATCGCCTATCATCTCCGGCAGATACAGAGCCTGTAATAATCGAGGAAGAGGAGGAAGATGTAGAAGAGAGGGAGGAAGGGGAGGGTACCGAAGATGAAGCTGAGTTGGAGGTGCCTGGAACTATGGAGCCTGTTTTTACAGAAGTCAAGAAGACCCAATCAAGCCAATACCGCTCTGGCCCTCTTAGGGACCTAGGCCTTGAAGAGGTTCCTGGAAGCTCTGAGGTTGAGGCAATCGCCGACTCTCAGCCCGAGACCACTGCAAAAGCGGCTGCGGAGCTTCAGTATGGCGAAAGAGCGGTTGGACTATCCCTGAGTGTGAGAAAGACAAGACGGAAGCTCCAGCACGTCATTGAGTCATCATCGCCTGGGCAATATTCGACACAAGACCCGCTTTCATCGTCCCCTCCATTACGTCGAACCAATCGGCGGGAGGACATGATCATAAAAAGCTCGCCATTCCCCCCGGCACCAAAATCTCGCGGGCATTGTTCTGGAGCTGACGAAGAAACACCGCGGGCAACGCAATCAACAAAGCAGGAGGCCTCCGAAACTAGATTATTTGATGCTCTCAAAACCCCAATGACTGCAAAGAAAATTCCATTGGCTATACCCACTACTATTCCAGCCACGAGTCCATATAATCGTGACAATCTCATCTCTAATGCGGAAACGCCTCTTCCAACGGCAAAGAGAAAACGGATGGAAGAGCAAGATTTGTCATCCTCTGCGGATCCCATGCTAGCTCAGGGAATGAAAGAAACGCCTAGTAGGATAGCGAATGATGGCCAGGATAGTAAACCGGACGAGGAAATGTTCCATAAACCGAAGCGCCCTAGGCTTAATAATAGTGCAAAGGCGTCCGAAGTCGGAAACGTCTCAAAAAGTTTTCTGAAAGATCGCCAAACTTCCGTGAACGATGAAACAGAAGAAGAGGGAACTGACCAAATTGGAAGTCCGATGAACCTGAGCGGCCCAAGCTCACCCTTAAGTAAAGCTCCTAGTGACACTGGTAGGCCGAATCTTAGCCTTGATACCACGACCCCGCGAAAGGCAACAATACCTTTCCAACCCACGAGCAGCCAACGGAGACAGCTATTACCCGATACCGAACTGACAAGTAGTCAACCCGGAGAATCAACGACCGTCGGTCCGTTTCGAGTATTTGCTCAATGGGAAGCATCATTTTACCCAGCTATCGTCGATGAGCTCCCAGCTTTCAACGAAAGCACACCCACTCGCTTCCAGGGTGCCGAGATATCCGTTCGACTAAATAGGATGAAGAAATTGCAATTATCTCCTGGAGATGCTGTGAAAGTCAACAGCACACGACAGAAAGTTTGGATTGTCGAACATGTTTATAAGTCCTTGGTCAGTGCTAGTGAGCCAAACCAAACAGAACCGGGTCCTCCAAATCAGCCTGGAGGTGCACAGACGGAATCTCAAACAGAAAGGGAGGAAGTCCGCGATATTCATGGCAACAATATGGTCAGACTGAAACACAAATCTGGGGAAATTTTAGATACCATTATTGGGAATATTGTTCTTTCAGCCGCACAATTCAATCGCCTGAAACCACAAACGATAGATATTGAGCATTCGCTGCACTCCGTCGAAAACACTCCGCTTTTCAAAAAAGAAGATAGTATCTTGGAAACACCGAGTAAACTCTCGCGGCGTAGTACACCGAGTATGGCTGTCAAACCAATCAAATTTCCCCTCAGTGCTAAGAGCAAGCAGACCATCTTCGCCGGGATGAGATTTACAATATCCCTCACGGCGGATAAAGTTGGAAAGGAAAGAACAAGTCTCCAGGGCATGCTGGAACGCTCCGGGGCCTACGTTCAAGAGCATGGATTCGAAGAACTTTTTGAAGCTATCTCCGAAACCGATACAACAGAGCTTGTTTCTCGGCAGGGTGTTAGCGAGATTGGGTTCACCGCGGTGATATCAGATAGAGCGAGTACAACCCCAAAATACTTGCAAGCGCTCGCCCTAGGAATTCCCTGTTTAGCTGTTAAGTGGGTGGAAGATTCTGTCGCAACCGGGATGCCGCTACCATGGCAAGACTATCTCTTGCCTGCGGGAGAATCCCAATACCTTGACGGCGCCGTCAAATCTCGTGTTATCGATTGGGTCGATATCAGTTCTGCTACATTTGCCACCATGTTTTCGCGGAGAAAGAAGTTAATGGACGCCATGAATGTTATCTTTCACGATAGCAGTGGGAAGAGAAAGGATGATGGTCTCGTAAGTTTACACAGATTGAATCGTACTCTAAACTGTATGTGCTAACTCCAGTTAAATTGGTCGCATCAGCAAACGTTCGCTTTTCTCATCCACGCTATGGGCCCGGCCCACGTCCATTACACGAAATCCATCGAGGGGGTTAACGACCTTCTTAAAGCTAAGGGCTCGAAAACACATTGGCATTTTGTTTTCAGCAAGGAAGATAGATCTAGATTTAACACGAAGCGAAAGGGGAGAGACCTGACAACGGCCGCCAGTATTGTGGGAGACGAGTGGTTGAAGCAGAGCTTAATTTTTGGGAAGCTTTTAGACGATGATTTCTAATCGGAGGCGGCTTAATTTAGCTTTACTTTATATGGTTTATTCACGGGCGAAAAGCTTTCGCTTCTCTTCTTTTACATTTCGTTTTTTACGCTCATGGCTTTGTTTACATGAGCTCCTTAATACTCCCAATATGTTGAAAGACGACTTGGTTTCATTATTATTATTTTCTACTTTGTATTATTATTCTCATTTGAGTTCGGCGTTTACAGGCGGCATGGAAAAATTTGTCAGATGGGAAGAATATGAAATGCATTTCTTTGGAAGCAATAAAAGACCTAGCATGATAAATAGCTCGCTCACGGCCTTAAATCTTGTGGTGTATGCTTGAGCAAGAAATTGAGCACATTCCAACAATGCCATGGAAAAGTCACGCAAAATATGCATGGCGCCTGCTTAGGCGAATAAACAATTATTCCACGGATTACAATGATACAGACGATTCATATGATTGTAGAGATCTCTACAGATCCTGTACTCCCCCTTTACTATCATTCTTGCTTCAAAAATGCTACCTTGGACTTTATATTTGATTGCCTTCCTTCCCCTCGCAGCTGAGGCGATACAGCTCAGTGTAAATGCTATACATGCAGAGACTCTAAGAGAGTTTGCCGATGGTCTTGCAAAGGTCCTGGAAGATGCAAAAGTTTATAGTAACTCTTTGCCTAGCGGGTCGATTGAATACATCAAATTCGTACTACGGAATGCAAATGACGAGATCAGTCACATCAGCAATGCCAGCAACGAGCCTTCAGATATCTTGATACGGGCTGCTAATAAGATTTATAACGAGTTGACGACTTGGCAACCGCCAGATGATCTTGACCAAGATGCACTCTTTGGGGGGAACTTTGCGGATAATCTTGGAAGAAACGGAGACGACTGTAAGTACCTCATTTCTTACTTGTCCTCGATTTTATATCTTATATCTAACTTTTGATACTTAGATTCTAATGACAACCAACAGTTGTCACCTGAAACAGCAGAAGCCGCCTCGGATCACTTTTGGCGGACCGTCCTGAATACAGATAGGAGTACTCTGCTCGAAGCTTACGACAGAGGTACAACCAAGCAAGATCCGTTCCACTCAAATTGGCAAAATCGTGGACTTCTGTCCTATGAAAAATTAAAAAAATTTGACAATTTAATCCAAGACCTCAAAGCCCTATCACCGGAGCAAGAATTCGAAGGATTTGCACATTTTATAATGGGTTTGTATCAACAGAACCCCTCTGCGTTCCCGAAACTGCAGGAATTAGAACAAAGGATGGCTCAAGATCAGTATAACCGAGCTGTTGGAGAGCGGATAATGCAGATAATATGGTCCGACAGTAGGGGCGGAATCACCAACCAAATTTTTGAAAATGTCCTCGAACAGGCACAAAATATTGTCGAGGGAAATTCATACCAGGACTATCCCGATCCCGAACAGCAAGATGGTTATCCAAACTATAAGAATGATTATTCGGGCATGTACTATGGCAACACGCCCTCTAATTTTAATTTTGGAGGTAATGGGAATGGATTTTCCAACTTCGATAATAACAACAACCCGAGCTTCGATTAGAGCATCTACGACAATTTCAATGCCAATGGTAATCAAGATACCAGCATGGGCGCCGGCAGCACATGCGCGAACCCATTCGCAGGACCACAATCACAATCCGCGAATTATTGATGGATTTGACCCAGATTCAATGCAAATAAGCCCACAGATGGGTCCGCTGGCAGGCCCCGCGAGCAACACCTTTCCTCTGATGCCCTTAGCTAGCCCTCTCGCTGCATCAAGAGCAGGTGGCAGTATGGAGGAAGAAGACATGGGTAATGGAGAGTCTACTGTTGTTGGAAATATTAACAGCGGTATGAATAGTTGGGATAACGCTCAGAACGGTTGGCTCGCTAGCGGGAATACAGGACGCAACCAAGCTAGTAATGCGAGACATCGGGTCAATCCTAATGTTATGGACACGTATAATAATATTAAAAACCCAAATACGAATATGTAGACGGAGCGGCAGTACAGGAGAATAATCGGGAGACATAAACTCGATACACCCGTCACTGGGAAACGACGTAACCCGATGATTGGACAGTTCAATAAAATCTGAGGGCTGTAGGCTTTGTATTCAATTTGAAAACATATAAACCCCCCAAGAAGCTAAATGAGTTTGGTGACCCTGTACTTAACTATCCTATCTATAAGCTTATCTCTTCAAGGTGTTCTACTACTTGCTGGAGGTACGCCAATCCGAGCTCAACACCATCTTCATCTTTCGTGATTGTTTCGCCATTGCCATCCTTCAATCCAGTAAGGCAAGCAAGTACGGCATCTCTATAGCGTTCTCCCACAATTCTAGGGACTTGTGTGGTCGCCATCCGGACAAATATTTTGTTAAGTTTACCTGGAGGATGCAGGTTATCGGCATCTGCCCATAACTTTCCGCCCAGTCCCCCAGGTCCCCGGTCATAGAAACTGTTCCAAAACGCGAGTTCTAGCAGCATAACGCCGAGACTGTAGACATCGTGTTTCATTGTAAACTCATCGCCTTCCTTCAGCCGATGTCGGTCCGGGTGATGGTACATCATCTGTTTCGGATCCGAGTGGGAAAGCATCTGGCTCTCCGCATCGACCTTTCTGATACCGTTGAAGCCTACTAAAAATGGCTTTCCCAGATATCGCGGAAACTGTTCAGACGTAACGTCAGAGCCATCGCTTGACTGAGATGGCTCGAAGATTAGAACGTTATCCGGTCGAATGTTCTTATGTACGAAACCGAATGAGTGCACATATAGTATCGCAGAAGCTAACTGCTTCGCCAAAAGTATTCTTTGATTTAGATGATGAAAGACTCCCCGCTTCTTGTTAACAGGATCCAGAAGCATATTCAGCAGTGACCGTGGTTGATTCATGGTAACAGAGGGGAACTTGAACTGTAACTCGAACCGGCTGTTCAGCGCATCGTGAGCAAATCCAACACAGGTCAGAAGCGATGTGTTTCTGGGGTCCGCGGAGACCAGGACGGCCGCAACGTCTCGAATTAGTTTCCTAAGCTTTTCTATCGTCGCTTCGGTTGCATTTTCAGGGTATTGCCGGAAATCAACGAGGATGGGGGTAGACTGTGCACCGCCAGCTGATTCACAGACCACTTTTGCGACAAGGGAATCTTGTACGTAAGGAGGTTTGTTTAATGAGCATAAGGTGTCCCGCAGAAGACCAGACTTTCTATACCTAGGACTGGTTGAAATCTGCGTGCCCTCGGTGATATCACCAGCAGGGTGCTGTAATTCGTATTCGTGGATTCTCAGTCTCGACCGAGCTCTTGAGATACCTATCAGGTTAATGACAGATCCAGTCTCGCCTTCGAAGTCTCCTCCAGATCTAGCATCCCCCGGGTGCTCAGTATTCTCCGAAGCAGTATTATCAATTCGTGGTATAACACCCGTATGGTCGCCGAAAAAGAAGAAGACCAAAGCTCTTCGCATAAAGCGCAACTGCCACTCTTCTAACTCCTTGACGGCTTCGTCTATTTTTTGCTTGCGGAATAGTGCAAACTTGAGGCCAGCAAGTTTACTCCCGGGGCTCTGAGGGATCACCCGATTGGCTTTCTCAAGAAGGTTGCGCAAGATTTGATACAGATTCTCGATCTCTGCGGCTAGTCCCGGGGGAAGGCTTTCTGTTTGTGACGCGAAATACTTGAGGAGTGTATGTATTTCACCAGCGAGTAGGTGTACTATGGTTTTGTTCATCTCATTTAGATACGTTGAATCCGAATCCTTTATTCGCGATCGTATAAGCAGGCATAACTTAATACAAACTTCCGCTAGCCCTGGAAGCCCGACAATGAGGCCGGCTATCTCTGCCATTTTCGCTTTTGAGAACTTTCACAAGTGTTGATGATTTGAAGAGTTCGAGATGTTCACTAAAGAAATGTTGAGTGAAGATCAGAGACCTCATCCGGATGCATCTGCCGTGCTAAAGACTGAGTCGAGCATTCATCACAAATTTTTACCCCTCATTGCTGCCGGTATTCATATATATAGAAGGCATGCCACCTAAGCTGAGTGGTATGCAATCGTCAAACAATGCAGATGTCTTACTGCGGATTGCCTAGGGAGGGCTAACAATGCGATATCCAAGCCGAAACATCGTAGCCTTTCAGTGTTTAAAAGTGAAATTGTATCTTGCAGCAAAACGTAAAACGAAGATGCGAATTATACTCGTATAAATACGCTCTTGTACAGGCTAGGCGACTCCAAGAAACCTATTCGACATTCCAATATCATGCACTTCAACACGCGCCGTACTTGGGAAACAAATTTAGCTAACCGAACGGGATAAATTGAGATGTCTTTGGACTCGGTCGCACTTGGTTTAGAAAACTTTGTACCTTACAAGATAGCGGACGATGATTCGATCCAACTCGACCAGTTATCAATATCGAAACGAACCCCACATCAGATACCAAACGACCAGCCTCGTTGCAAAACATTAGAGGATTTCAACAGAGGTGCTTATCTCAAACTTTATTCTGCTAAACACCTGATTACCTTGATGATTGACCTCGGCATCAAAGGTCCGCTAGAATACTCTGAGGATATGTCGGACGGTGACAAATTTATAGGAGAAGGTGGACAGTTCTCTGTTCGTGAATGTACTTGGCTTATACAACCAACCACGGAGGATCCAGCTCCTTGTGTGGTCAAAGCTGTAGTGAAAAAGCCAAAGTGGCTGATCAGCGACGACGGTAGCGTCGATATGACGAAAGGAGAAAATACGCAGAGAATTCACGATATAGTACTAGAGGTATTGGCACTTTGCGATTCTCACCTCTCAGGCCATCGAAATATTGTGTATTTTCTCGGATGGGGTTACGATACGGCATGGCACATGGCGCCAGTACTGATATTCGAAAGAGCTTTAAAAGATCTCGAGACTTTTTCGAAGGAAAATAGCGCATTCCAGGACGAGATTGTCCGATATTATTTCTGTCTTGATATCGCAGAAGGACTCTTTGCGATTCACATGGCAGAGATAGCGCATGGCGACGTCAAGCCCTCTAACATTCTGATCTTTGAGGAAAGCGATAGTGACACTATACGCTATGTCGCAAAGTTGGCTGACTTTGGGCTGTCAGTGGATGAGAATCAGACTTTGCGTGGATGGACCCCCGGTTGGGTTGCCCCGGAGATTGAAGAATATTTCGAGCAGAAGGATACAGCATCAGAGATCGATTTTAGAGCTGCAGATAGATACTCTCTCGGTCTCGTTATTTGGAGTGTATTTTTTCTTGGAGCCCATATACCGTGCATCGGACCCACACACAGAGCAGCCGCCACGTTCCTTCGCGATTTAGAAAATCTCCCAAAGCCGTCAACACCGGAGTCTGAAATCATCATGACCCTCACAGAAACTGTCACGCAACTTCTATCGGACAATCCTCTTTCTCGGCCTCGAAATTTCGTCGATCTGCTTAGTAATCAAAGCGAATACTATAATCTATGGTGGGAATATTCTCTTGATAAAAGATTTGTACTTGAAGTCAAAAGGTCTAACTTACAATTATTATTTTATGACCGAATAGGGCTGAGCTTACATGGCCACAGACTTTCGAGGAAGAGAGTGAATCTCTCACGCTTAAAGAATATAGGCATGCTTGGTATCTTGAGCCCATTGAGAGTTTTGTACTCTCGGGTAGCCTAGAGAATACCATTAGACTAGCCAAGGAGCGCCTGACACCACCGGAACAGCTTGCCCTATTTCTAGCCCTTACAAAACGGTATGATATCAACATTTCCGAAGAACGTCAGGAATTTGTAGATCACATACTTCCATACTTCGACTTCCACTCTACCTCAGAAGACTTCCCTCCTGCCCAAGGCGTTTTCACTCGCTTATCTCGTTGTTTTGGTTCTGAGTTCCCCAGCCCAGTGTCTCGGGAAGAAGAAAAATGTCTTTTGTTAAATGCAACAGTCACTGGTAGTTTGTCGGCAGCGGCTGACCTTAAAGATATTGACGAGCAAATGTTCAATTTGGCTCGTAAATATTTCCGATACCTTGGTGGGTACAACCAGCTGTACTGTCATCGTGAACCACACCGGAAAAGGAAAGTCTTCACAACCAAGACTTTTCGCGGACTACTAGGCTCAATAGAATCGGGAACCTGGCACGACTTGGTAAGCTCAAAGGATGCGCCATATAGGCAACCTGTACAAAATCTATGCAATATACAACATCCATCGGAACTCGATAGCTTCCACGATATGGTTCTTCTATCCGATTGTCCGGCTGCTGGAGAACTTCTTGACATAAACCCAGCACTTATAAATCACCAAGACTGTCAAGGATTTACAGCTATCTATAAGGCTTGCATGATTGGAGATTTTACGATGGTTAAATTCCTTTGCGACCGCGGTGCAGACCCAGCCATAAGAGAAAGTCTGGCTCAGCCAACATGCCTGCACTGGCTTTCCAACTTCGACGATGAACACGCTCAGGCCATCGCCGAATTACTTGTTGCTAAAGGGGCTAAGGTTGATACACTCCTAGAACGAGAATACGTAAACTACCATTATCCATTCACTTGGCCCAGTGGCACGGCATTACATTGGTCAATATGGGCTCGGAAACAGGGTGCAGTTCAAGCGCTTCTCTTTCTAGGGGCAAGCATAACTTTACGTAACGGCTCGGACCCACATCGGCTTGATATCCATACCAGAGCAATCTTTTCAGATAACGAGGGCACAGCAAGGGAGATTGACAAATATCCGACATCTGATGAACATCTCTTCGGACTAAACGCTCTTGACTTGGTTATCTCAGTTATGGACGCTAGTATCCTAAACTTGTTGATGCATGATGTCGATAAACCGCACCTTGACTTTTCTTCAGGCGACGAAGAAGGCTTTACTCCGATTCATCGTTTTGGAAGACTATACCTCAGCGAGTCCAATATCGAATTTGATTCTTCAGTCTTTCAAACCCCAGATGAGCGGTTTCGTTCGGCAAGAGACTGTATAAGAGTCTGGAAGAGTGAGGGACAGGATATTAATCTACTGACTAATATCAGAGATATTCCGTATAAATCTGCTAACATTTTAGATTATACTCCAATAATTCTTGCTACGTTGAGAGGTGATGCCCCCGTCGCATCAGCTTTTCTAGAGGAAGGAGCCAGTCTCGATATTCGAGATGGCGATGGGTTGATCTGTACAGTACTTCATGCTCAACCCAAAGGCCAACTATTACAGACCCTCTTGCGCCATAGAATCGATAAAAACGCTCCATCGAGGTTGGGATGGACTCCTCTCTGTGTTTACGCGAAATCCAAGGATTTCAGTGCTCTGTTTGAACTAATTGATGCCGGAGCGGATCCCGAGCCCAGAACCGGTGGCTGTAATTTTTTGGTTTGGATCCTTGATTTCGACCCCCTTCAGAGCCACCATGTTTTCTGGCCAGTTGTTCAAGATGTTGCCGAGATCAGGGCTCGGTACGAAGAGAAAACCATCAAATGCATTTCCAAGATTCTTGATAGAGCACAGGCACAATGTGCAAATGTAAATCTCACTGAATTCTTGCAAAATATAGACGGTATTGGAAACAGCGCGCTTCACTTTGCCGCTGCTGGCGGTTTCGCTAAAGTTACAAAAGAGCTTCTTCGGCTTGGTTTATCTCCTCACCAGATTGGTAAAACCGGTGAAGACCCTCATTGCTCACCGGTACATTACTATCCGTATATTAGGTTTTCTGGAAGCTCTCTCCATATTGCAAAAACTTGCAGAGAGGAGTTCTTTCAACGGTTCATTCGGAACGATGAGATATCAAAATCTGGTATGTTCATAAGTGCTGCATCTCCCTACTTTCTAGCTATCAAGGGTCCAAATGCTAACAATGAACAGAGTTGAAGTTTTGTCTTAGTCAATGGGATGAATGTATTGATATTCTACAAAAGCATAGTACAAAAGGCTAGAAGAAACCGCACAATATCTGTTTTATTAAAATTCAATACTAAATCCAGTAATACCATGATTCCATCAGGAATCTAAGTTTATAATTTTATAAAATTTAATTTGTGTTAAAGATAGCTCTGATACTAGAGATATAGATCAGGGAAGATATGTAGGTCAGTTCTATGATACTCGAGAGAGATTGATTAAATCTTAAAGATCATTTATTCATAAAAAAGGTTGTTAATATATATAAGCTTGCTATTTCTCACATAATAAAGGTTATATTATCAACTACTTTTAAGACTTGGTATTATTGTGCTTGTATATGATATATTAATATTCTGATTTATAAATAAGCACAAGTGTTAACAAATATAATTTTTGTTACACTTTGGTCAAGTCCATCTAACCAAACACTGATCTCTCACTCTAAGATACCGGATTCTCAGAACTTGTGGAGTATGTATGACAATGATATCAAAGAATGATATATGAGATATGTAATAACAATAAGGTTATAGTAAACTATGAGTCTGTATTGTAATTGAGTTGACCGATGAAGAATGAAAACTATTCATCAATCCTAATGATAGTGTAAGAATTGGCACAACAGATACAAGGTATCAAGGTAATACCAGTTTTATGTTACCAGATTCTAGGATAGGTAGATGTATATATTCAAATTATTACTTAAATTATTACTTGATTTCTTAATTATATGATGACGAAATTACAAGTATTAAATAAATATATAATTTATATAAAAAAAAATATAAGCTTGTGAATTAATCAAAAAAAATAATTTGTAAACTAGATAAAAAAAATAATTTATAAACTAAACAACAAAAATAATTTGTGAACTAAATAAAAAAGATAACTTATAAACTAGACAACAAAAATAACTTATAAACTAAACAACAAAAATAACTTATAAATTGGATATTTTTATTCTTATTTTGGATTGTATTGTTCTTGTTGTATTTCTTTGATTTATAAAATCACATAAATATTTTCTACTATCATATGTAAAACCCTGTTGGTGTTTATAATTTTTTTTTGTAATTTATTATGTTGTTTAAGCTTTGTTATAAGATTTTTTTTTTTAGTATCAACATCCCATCAATACTTTGTTTGAATGTCTAGAATTTTCTTAGGTCTTTTTTTACATCAGTATTATTTACTAATTTTAAACAACATCAAACCTCAATAGCAACTTTTTCTCAAGATTCCCAAAATAAATTCTTGTTTTTTTTTCAACAATATATCTAGAATTAACTCTTTTTCAGACTTTAAATTGTCTAAATTTTCTAATTCATTTCCTGAATTGAGTTAAATAAGTAATGTTTTTGCTTCTTTTTGTTTTTGATACTCCTAATATTTTTTAGAATATTCTTGTTGTATAGCTACCAGTTTTTTAATTAATAACTCTAGATTTCGCCTCATAAAATATAATTTTTAATTTCTAGATTTCTTATTAGAAAGTGTTATACCTTAGGTTTTACTAAATGCTATTCTAAATTTCTAATAAATTCTTTTTGAAATCAGGGTTTATAGCGAAGATAAAATACCCAAAAAATTTAAATTTGTAAGATAAAAAAAAAAAAATTTCTTTACTATCAAGGTAAGATATTAATAATCACGGTTTCAAAATACTAATTAGCTCAATTATTAAACTAATAAAATTTTAAATATCAAATAAAATAACAAACTCTATATCATTAAATAAATCTTAATATTAAATAGCAGGATCAATTAATATAACTACCATAAATCATACAAACCATTCCAGTACAGAAATTTTAGATTACAAATATTCTTCATTTATTAAGACCTAATTTATTAAAATATTTTTTATGAAAAATTCGAAGGAATTGTCCCAAGTATCTAACATAGCTGGTTAGCTTTTAAGTTGGTCTATCATATTTCTTTTAATAGATATGATATTTAAACTAATTATTCTATCTTCAAAAATCAAATAATTCTAGGATTTTGTATAATACATTATTGTTTTTGTTAATAGTAATCGATAGAAACCGTTTTTCCTGATTTTAATTCAAAAAAACATCATTTCTAAAACATTATAGCAAATTGGTATAAAAAATTAGATAAATTTTTATTGAAAAAAAAAAATTGAGTTTATATGCTCTATTTCCCACAGACTTAAAAATTCAAAAAAGCCCTTCATTCTTATTAGATAGTTTTGGGTATGGCCTAGTAATTAAAATATTGCACATGTTTAGCTAGATTTTGTTACCTTTTTTGTAGCTAGTAGTAGGTTTTTTTCTCTTGTTAGCTTACTCTTGTTGTATTTACATAATATAGCTGATTTTGGTTTTAAGAAAATTTTATAATTCCATCATTTTTATTGTAAAATTAAAGGCTTGTATATTTTAAAAAAATATTTTTTTATTGATGATTATCATTTTAAAATTTTAACTATAATTAGTTGTAAAAAATAAGATTTTTATAATTTCTGAGATTTTGTTGTTATAGTAATATTTGGCCAGTAATAATTATTTTATTTAATTGTTTTATCAATAGTTAATGTAAGTTCGGAGATATTGTTTGATGATGGAGTTGATGTGTTCGGTTTGTTCATTGATTTGTAGGTGATGCGTTGTATTTGGTTTGTGGTGGATTCTTAATTTTTTATTGATTTTATCTCAGAAGTTGTTTAGAAAGTTAGTATTTTTATCCAATATAACTTTTTTTAGTAATTTATAAAATTTTTATATATTATGTAAGAATATTTTTGTTAGTTTTTTGGTGTTGAGTCTTTTACTGGTAGATGATAAGTGAATTATTTTGGATAATTTATATACAATTACTAATATTGTATTATATTTTTTTTACTAAAGCAATTTTATAATAAAATTGAACAAAATGCTATTTTAGTTTCTTTTTGGGATTTGTAGTAACTGTAATAGTTTTTAAAATGTGTTTTACAAGATTTTTATTTTGTAATATATATAATAGTTGTTGATATACCTATTAACATTTTTCCTAATTTTTTTTTATGTATATTCTTTTTGTATAAGTTTTAGGGTTTTTACTCTTTTAAAGTATTTAGTGGTTAGATGGTTATGGTGTTTTGATAGTATTCCAGTTTGTATTTTATTGTCCTGTAGTATTATTTTTCTTGAGTTATAAAATAATTGTTTGTTATATTCCTCAAATTCAAAGATTTTTATTTTAAGATGTTTGTTTCTACTTTTTTTAAGTGTTCGCAAAATACTTTAGATATATTTGTTTTTTTTACACACTGTTTTTTAATTGAGTTATATTATTAAAGTGCCTATTTATTAAATTTTTTTAGATGGGATGAGTATTCTAATTTAGTTTTTAATCCTTTCATCCTCTTTTTTTAGAGAGAGGTCTCTCAACCTTCTTATTAAAATGTTGGTTTTAATATTAGTTTTTTTAAAAACAAATATTATTTTATAGTTAAATTGTAATATATATTCTATTTATTTTATTTATCTTTATTTTAGTTTTTATTTTATTATAAAATATTCAAAGTTCTTATAGTCTATAAAAATATGGATTTGTATAGGTACACTTATTAGATATTATTCCTAGTTTTATAATACTTAGATAACTAATAATAATTCCTTATTATAAATATTATAGTTATATTTAGTAAATAACATTTTTTTTAACTAATAAACCACTAAATACCATAATCCATTTTTATATTTCTAAAATAAAATTATAACACAAATAAAATCTAACATATCTATTTCAATCTTGGTTTCTAATTCTAAATCCCAATATTTCAAGATAAATTCTAATACAAAAACCTTTTAAAAAATTCTAAATACCTCTTTTTCTTTATTTCTTTAATGAAATAATCAATTTTTTCTTGTAAAATTGTATAGTAATTTTGCTATTTTAGTATAATCTTTGATGAATTTTTGGTAGAAATTCACAAATTTGAGAAATAATTAAATTGTTTTAACAATTTCGGAACCTTCTTTTAGTTTTTTTTAGTTAAGAATATCTTATATTTTTCCAGGATTTATTCTGATTTTATTGTTTTTTATAATATATTCCAAAAACTTAATTTCCTTTATAAAAAATTTGTACTTAGAGAATTTGATGTAAAATTCGATTTTTTGAAAAATTTTAAAAACTTTTCTAATATGCTGTATATATTCTTTTCAGGTTTTGCTATAAATACATATATTATCTAAATATATTATACAAAATTTATCTAAAAAAAAATGTAAAATATTATTAATGTATGCTTGAAAAGTAGCAGAAGTATTGGTGAATCTAAAGTGTACTACCTGGAATTTAAAATGTTTATATCTTATTTAAAAGGTAATTTTTTCTTCATCCCCTTTAACCACTCTAATTCGATTAAATGCACTATAAATGTCTAGTCAAATATGATACTTAACTTTTTTTAATTAATTCAATATTTCATCAATCCATAGCAAAGAATATCTATTTTTGATGGTGATAGCATTGAGTTTTTTTTAATCAATGTAGAGGCATAATATTCCATCTTTTTTTATAACAAACAAAATAAAAGCTTCTTATAAACTATTTAATTTCCAAATAAATTTCTTATTAAGATTTTCTTTTATCCATGGTTTTAGTGTTTTCAAATACTTTTTATTTATGGGTTTTAGTGGCTTTTATATGGGCTAAATTCCTTCTTCCGTTTTAATCTTTATATCTGTGGGTTGCTTTAGTGGAAGGATATCTCCTTTTTTTTTTGAAAAAATTTTTTTTAGGTTCTTATATTCCAAGGGTAGTTTAACTATAGGTTTTATTAAGTTTTTATTCTACTTAAATCCAAATCTATAAATAATATAGATAGGTCCTTGTTTTAAAATTTTTTTAAATACTTCAGTACTAATAATAGTAATTTTAGGTAAACATTTTAATTTAATTTTTGATTTATCCTAATCTATTATAACTTTATATTTTTTATATTATAGGTTTTTAAGGTTAAAATTTTTTGTTGTGTTGATAATATTAACTCGAATTATTTTTTTATATTTTTCAATTTTTATTGTAAATTGAGTTATTTCTTTAACAATTTCCTTATTATTATTAAAATATTCTATAGTTTTAGGAAATTATTTCTATTTAATAAAAAAATTGTTTTCAATTGCAAATTGTTGATTTATATGGATGTTGGTGTCGCCATTGTTTAAACAAGTGATTATATAAATAAGATATTGGGGTTTAAAATACAAAATAACAGGGATTTTAGTATGAAATTCAAAAAAAAATTCTGTTTTTTTAGGATTTAAACAAAAAAAGATATTCTATAATACAAAAAAGATTTGTAATATTTTTTGAAATTTTTAAAATTTATAAAATAATGGGTTTATTTTATTTTACTATGTATCACCATTTATAGTTAGGTTTCTTTTTTTTTATTTCAATTTTTTTATCAAAACATACCTTATAATCAGTAGTCCCTATAATTTTCTCCATTTCTTATTAAATTTTATCATATATAACTCTTTATAAATTCTGGTTGCATATAAGATGAGGATCTATTTTTTGTTGATATTTTCCATTATTTATAAGCCCCAACCTGAGTCAAGAAATTATAATGTATATAAATAAAATCTTTTTAGAACATTAATTAGCATAATAATTTTTTTTTTTATAACTTTTATTTTTATAATATATGTAAAAATCTAACAAGTGGTGTTTGTTTTTTTTTTTTTTGATTAACTATCCTTGAATTTGTTCTATAAACTAATCCATTGGTCCTGGTTTAAAATATTAATTTTCTTAGGTTGATGGTGGTTCTTAGAGATTATACCTACTTAGGAAATTTTATAATTTCTATTATTACTATAGTTTTTAAAATAGATTAATATTAGCAATATTCTTAATTTTTTTTTTTATATTTAAAATTCACTAATTATTATTAAGTTTTTAATATAATACTGCAAAATTATTAATGTTTTTTAAAAGTTTATTTTTAGTAATCAAAAGTTTCTTAATTTTTATACAAAGATTATTACATAAATATGCTATCTAAGTAGTGTTATCATAATTAAAATATTTCATAAGCCTTCAAAATTTTGTTAGGTATATTAAAAAAAGTCTATTAGTTTATTTTAAAATTCACAATTTTTATTTTATTATTTCAGCAAGGTCAAGATTTTTAAAAATTTTATTTAGCCATTTAATAAATTTTTTATAAATAATTTAGTTATACAGGTTAGTATTATTATTATATTTATTAAATGCAAATTTTTACAAATTTTTTTTCAAAAAACTAATTGTATATAAAATTTTTTTTTGGTAGATGTTAAATTTAATAAACTTCTTTTTAAATTTATTATTTAGGGTTTTAAAGAAATTTTTTAATTTATGTAGTTTATTATTATCAAATAGCTCAAGATCTAAAAATTTAATTTTATCATTAATTAATAAAAATGCAAAAACATTCTATAACTTCATCTATTTGAATACTACTAGAAATACCTTGGTTTAAAAAATAATAAATTTTAGAATAACAATCTAAATTTCTACTAATTTTTCTACGGTATTTTTCTACTTTTCAGATGTTTTAACATTGGATAACATCTCAGTATTAAATTAATAGGGTTACAAAATAACAAAATATAAAAATTAACATAACAAATATAAGGTATTAAGGTAATACCAATTTTATGTTATTAGATTTTAAGATAAATAGATATATATATTCAAATTATTACTTAAATTATTGCTTAATTTCTTAATTACATAATAACAAAATTACAAGTATTAAATAAATATATAATTTATATGGAGAAGGATATAAACTTATAAACTGGTTAAAAAAGATAACTTATAAACTGGATAAAGGAGATAATTTGTGAACTGGATAATGGAGATAACTTATAAATTGGACAAAAAAAATAATTTATAAACTAGACAACAAAAATAATTTGTAAATTGGATAATGGAGATAATTTATAAATTGGACATTTTTATTCTTGTTTCGGATTATATTATTCTTATTATATTTCTTCAATTTATAGGATTGCGTAAATGTTTCTTACTGTCATATGCAGGGTTCTGCTGGTGTCTATGATTTCCTTTTATAATTCATCATGTTGTTTGAGCTTTGTTACAGATAGTCTTATATACATAATGATGCTTTATATAATTGTGTGGTGATAGTTGATAATCAATACTATCATTTATCAGTGATAGTTGATAATCAAGTTTATTAATGATATCTGATAATTGAACTTATCAATTATTAATTATGTGACATATGTATATTGTATGAGATGTGTAAAACAGGGGTAATTGATTAAATAGGTAAATATACTGATTATTGTAACTTAACTAATTGTGTGAGAGAATGAGAGTGTATTTCTGGCAGTAGGTGTTGTTATGTCTTAGCTGTAGCTATGATATTATTCTTTCCTTTTCTAGGGAAAGTTCTTGGTAGAGAAATTTTAAAAAATGTTTTTTGTGTATTCAAATTTCTGTAATGAGAAATTTCTTTGAGGAATTTTTTTGTATAAAATATTTGGGTATAAAATATATCTCTTCTGCAGGGTTTCTTATATTAGATAAGATTTTGGTAAGTATGTTTTTCTTGTGTAAAAAAATCCCATGCGGGATATAGGTGGTTAGGTAATTAAATAGGTGTATAAGAGTTTTTTAGAAATTGTACTAATAAAATCAAACTTAACTTTAAAAATATTTAAGAAATTAATTAATACATCTCTAAAAAGTATAAATGCTGGCAGAATATTAAAAACAAAAAAACAATAACCATTAAAAACCAAATTCTCATCTTTGTTATAAAATTCAAGCAGAGTATATTGAAAAATACAAAAAAAAAGCACAATTTCCTTATGAGTTTTGTTCGAGAGGCAAGAAGTCTAAAAAATGTATTATTATACCGGACTTTAAATATTGTTCTGCCTACATAAGTACAGGCAAGTTTTTTTATCTAACTTCTATTCGTGAGTATAGTTCTAGTGTAGTTGCAGGGTTTTGTTGATGTTCCAGAATAGTAGATAATATAAAAGCGCAGATTAATAATCACAAAAAGGAGTTAAAAAAAATTGAGAAGGAATAAGCAAGTCTTCAGGCCAAAATAACTGAGGTTATTGCTAAGATAGTTTGGAAATAAAAAAAGCTTAAATAATTTAAATTAAAACATATTTAAGCTATGTATTATGAAAAGAGAATATTAATAGAAAAAGCAGTTAAGAAGAAGTGTGTTAAAGCTAAACAAGTTATTCATAATATAGAAGAATTAAATTATGAAATTGTAAAACTGGTTCTGAATTTTTTTAATTTTAATTACTCCAAGTTTCTGCAATCTTAATCTAAAATTAGATTTTTTCTTAGTTTTCCGCATCCTTATTTTATAAATTGTGATGTAGATTTTTGATTAAGGTAGGTTTAAATAAATTCTGGGGGAATATTATTTTTTGGAATCTAAGAATCATCCTGTAGTCCATAAGGTAGTGATTATCTGATAAGGTATTTATTTTCTTTATTAAATTTGTTTAAAATCTTTTTAAATTTATATTCTATATAATTTTTAAATTCTAGTTCTTTATTATTTGGATCTTCTCTTAAATCTTAAGGAACTGGTTCTAAAAGTAAGATGTAAAATAATCAATAAATACATATAAATTCTGGAATTTTAAATTTAAAAGTGTTGTTACTGAATTTTTTTATAATTATAAAAAGTTTATGTTTTTAATAGTCAAGTTTTTTATTTTGGTAGTTTTTTTATTTAATATATTTAACAAATAGATATATTTTTTTTTTTTTTTTTAAAAATGGTACTTCTATTTTTTTTAAGTTATAATAATATGATATTTGCTTTATTATGAATTAGAAATTTTTTTAAAAGTTTTTATAAAGGTTTTTTATATTCTTAATGTGTTTATCTGCCTGAAATATTGTTTTTTTAAATATTAAAAATGGAAATATTACTATTAGATTTTATTTTCTAAATACTTCATAAAAAGTATATTTTATAATTAAATATTTAGAAATATTATAAATAAATTCAAAGCTAAAAAATAGCTTTACCTAATTATTTTATATAATATTCAAAAAATTACGTAACTATATTTCTATTATCTGAATAATTCATTCAGTTACTCCATCTGTTTAAATATATTTTTTATTAGTAATATTGATTTTAATTCCAGTCTGGTTTCTAACTGAATTCTAGAATTTACTAAAAAATAAAATATTTTTGTTATAAATATATTTAATTTACAAACTATATTGGCTAAATATCCATTTATTATAGATTTATTCAAATTCTTCCATAGATTATTTAGAATTCTATAATTTTAAGATTATTATTTTACTAAATTTGCAAATAATGACTAGTACTTTGTTATAAATAATATTAATAAGTAGATTTTAGGATTTTGGTATTCCTTAAATAAAATCATAAAAAATAATTTAGAAAGGTGCTGATAATATATTATAAGGTTATAATTTTTTATAAGATAAATATTAATTACATCAGCAAAAAATCTGACTGCTTGAGAGGATGTTTGCTGGTATTAAGAGGTTGCAAGGGTCGTATGGAGGTCAACCTCAAATGCCCAAAAACTGGCACCCCATCAAAAATTCTTTTCACCTCTTAGAACCAAATTGATAGCAAAAAGTATTATTAAGAGCATAAGAAAAAAATGTCTAAAATTTTCAAAACGCTTCTAAAAAAATTCAAAATTAGTTAGATTTATATAAGTATATACAATTTCAATTATTAACTATCATATTCCTTCTTTCTTATAAAAAAATTTTGTTATATAACACCTTTTTTTTTAAAACCAGCAGTAGATACTGGAAATTTATTTAAAGTTTTTTATAATTTATTTATTATTTAATTAACTAATAAAATATTTGTTTTTTTTTTTTTTAAAAAAAATTCATCTTTGTAAGTTATTTATTAGATTAATCTCATATTAAAAACATAATTAAATCTAAAAAGAAAAAAAAAAACTTCTATCATAATCTATTAGAAAACTATTATAATCTTTTTTCATATTTTTACTATTAATAGATTTTTTTAAATTTCTCTTTTAGAAAATATATCAACTAACTTTTTACCCTATATTTTAATTTTTTTTTAATCTTTTTATTTTAATTTCTTACCACCTCCTCAATATCTTCCTATAAATATCCACCAACTATTCTAATTTAATTAATTTTTCCTTATTACTAATACTACTAGCTTTGTCAAATTCAATTAAATATTTTTATTAATTAAAAATAAGTTATTACCTTAAAAAATTTAATAAAAAATTATATAAATATAATATAGTTAAGTTATAATAGCTCCATTTTAAATCATAATTTAAATATCATTTAATCACATTTATAAATTATTAATTAATATAATTCTTTTATATAGAAAATATTTAGCGCTATTTATTAACTTAATATAATCTTTTATTAATTATAAATAAACTAAAACTGTTCTATTATTTTTTATAATTATAAAAGTATCTAAATTAGTTAAAATTATAGTTAATAAATTTATTTTAACATCAAAGAATTCTACTAAATTAATACCATCTATTTTCAAACTTTTAAAGTTTTTGTATAAATAATTCATATTATTTTAAACAAAAATAAAATTTATAATATTATCTAGATAAAATATTTAAATTCTAATATAAACAAAGGTTAGAGTTGTACCTAAAATTTTTAATAAATTTAAAATAATAATAAAAATAAAAGTACTAATAATTAATTTATTAAAAATAACTATAAAAATAAGTTAATAGATTTTCAGCATTTAATTATAAATGGAAGAATACTTATAATTATTAATCACCTTTTATAATTTTTTCTCATTTATTTTTTTCTTAATTTTCGCAAGTTCCGTTTTTTTTTGCTTTACCTCCAAATAAAAATTTTTAAAATCTTTTATAAAATTATTATCAAAATGAATATAATTATTTAAAGTAGTATATTCTAAAATAATTTTTATACTTTTTTTATATTTTTTAAATATATTCTAAATAATTTTTTTTAAACCAACAAAAACTGATTTTACTAAATTATTATTAGTTAGCTTCGGATTTTCAGCATTAATCTAATCATTTATAAATATTACATCTTCAGTAATATTAAAATAAATTGATTTTATGATTTTAAAAATAAATCCTTTTTTTTATTCAATATTAAAATCTTTTGTCACGGTTCACGTCGATATGTGCCGTGGCCTCACGACTGGTGGTGCAGAATACCACACGGTCAACACCTCCTTGATCTGGCAGGCAAGTATCCAGTGGGTATGAGGTTCACCGAGGTATCATGAGATATACCGAGGCTTCACGAGCCTGAATAGCTATAGAAGAACTGTATATAAGGACCTCGTACCAGCACCAGTAGAACCAGCGCTGGATAATCTAGTTATCTACCATCCATAGCAATCTAGTCGTCTTCACGCTTACGAGTCACCACGAGGGGTCTCTAGAGGCAAGCTCTGACATTTTATCCAGCCATTTACTTGTTCGTACGCCCGTCGACGACTAGTATCTTACCCACCTCATGGAACCAGAATTCATCGGCCACCCAGGCCTCGTTACGGGTCAGGAGCAGGCGCCACCTTAAGTGTTTACAGGCGACCTAGGACTACAGGTGCCGCCTTGTGTAGACACGCCAACTCTCTTCACGCAGCTTGATGGCATACCTAACCAAGATCTCACGAACAAGAAAGTGAGAACAGTACTGAGGGAATTGTCTTTAAGAATGAATGCCATCTCCCATGCTGCTACGCTGACCCACACAGGGCCTCAGGACCATTTGTCATCCATTGATGAAATCTATCGACTCATTGATGGATTGAAGGTGCAGGTGTAGTCAAAAGAACACCAGGAGGTCAACACTACCCCTGGTCACACTTTGACAGCCTTAGCCAAGATATCTAAAACACTGGAGACTTTTGATGGTAAGAGGAACGCAACAGAGAAGTGGATCACTAACATGCAACTGTATTTTGATGCTAATAATAGGATTTTCACAACCAAGAAGTCCAAGGTCAATTATGCCCTCCTTCTACTTAGGGGAACTGTATCCAACTGGTTAGTTCCCCTCATGGAATATCATGGAGTTACAAGGGACCTCAATGAGGAAGGACCTGAAGAATTAAGTAGTTAGATCCAATTAGCGACAGCAATTAAAACCCAGTTTAGGGTGGTGAATCAAAAAAAACAAGCCTCAACAGCCCTCCTAGCACTTCATCAAAACAAAAAAGTATCCAACTACATGACATGCTTTCGCATGCTGGTGGTTAAGTTGCCAACCTGGTACGAAGATACCCTTACCCATATTTACTTTCACAAATTGAAATTCGAAGTCCAGAAGAGACTAACCACCACATGGGCCACCAAATCAAAACAACCCAGTACTCTAGTGGTTATGGTATGGCATGCCATAAACATAGAGGGACTGTACAAATCGTTGAAGAAATTAGGAGGCGCTACTCAGCACATCTCACCACCCGTCGCTGACCCTCCAGGGAAGGATCCTGATACCATGGAATTAGATGTAATCAAACTTATGAAAAAGAGAACCAAATGCCACTATTGTAAAAAGGTGGGCCATTGGAAGAGAGAATGCAATAAGTTGAAAAAGGACCTGGAGAAGGAGGCAAGGGAAGCCGAGGCGACACGTGAGGCAAAAGACTAAAGATAGGAAAAACCCAACCATCCCTCACTCAAGGGTCATATATGTTGGACGCAATGATGGTCGCTGTAGTGAGGGGCCATAAACTCCCACGACAGATACCAACACATATGATCTTTAATGTGACCTTATGTTGGGCAAGGAATAATATAGTAGTGAAAGCCATGCTTGATTTAGGAGCACCCTCTTGTTTTATATCCCAAGATGTAGTCTCGAGATACCACGTGCTGTTACTAGAGCTCCCTAGGCCTATTCCTTTGGAATCGGTTGACAGCCAGCCTATATCGTTATGAAGGATCACAAGGATTACTGATAAGATATCTATGAGAATAGAGGACCACTTAGAAGAATTGAATTTCAATATTATCAAAATGAGATCTTTTGACATAATATTAGGTCTAAACTGGCTTAAAAGGCACAATCCACAAATAGATTGGGTCAAGGAACAACTAATATTCACATGTACAGGCACAACAGCCGTCACTATGATTGGAATAATAGATAAGTGGGATTGGATAGAACAACTTGAAGATAGAATCGAAGCCTTAGACCTTATTTATCCAAGCAAACCCTCAAGGCCACTTGACTCGGTACCTCCAGAGTACAAAGAATATCAGCAATTATTCGATCTAAAGGCAGCAAAATAATTGCCAGAATATAAGCCATGGGACCACATGCTACCCCTTGTAGAAGGTCGTGAGCCGCCATTTCAAGCACTCTATAAACTATCAGAGCCAAAGGATAAAACACTGCATAAGTATATTAACAATATGCTACACAAGGGGTTTATACAACCCTCTATGTCACCTACCAGGGCGCCTATCTTGTTCATTAAAAAGAAAGATGGGAGCTTACAACTATGCATGGACTATAAAGGCTTAAACAGTATTACTATTAAAAACCATTACCCGCTACCCAACATCAACAATATACTCGAGAAATTACAAGACGCCACAATATTCACCAAGCTAAATCTGCATAAAACGTACTACTTAATAAAAATAACAGCAAGGAATAAGTGGAAGACCACATTTAAAACTAAATACAGTCTCTACAAATACCTGGTAATGCTATTTGGATTAACAAACACTCCAGCAACCTTCCAGGCACTGGTCAATAAGGTTTTATGTGACCTCCTGAACATTAACATGGGCGCTTACTTAGACGACATTTTTGTATACTCACAAGACATTTTGAGCTATGTTAAAGAAGTAAGAGAAGTCTTAAGGAGACTAAAATTTGTAAACCTCTTCTTAAAATTAGAGAAGTGTTTATTCCATCAAAGTAAAGTGGAATTCCTGGGGTTTATCATCTCAATACTAGGCCTAATGATGGCCCACGAGAAGGTTAAGACAATCTCAGAATAGCCCACACTACAAGATGTTAAGATACTACAAAAATTCATAAAATTTATGAATTTCTATAGAAGATTTATACCCAGATATGCTGTTATCACTGCTCCACTAACAGACCTTATGAGGAAAGACGTCTTATAGGTTTAGGAGGGGGTACCAGTAGAGGCCTTTAAGAAGTTAGTAGGACTTTTCTTAAGGCGAATTAAGGGGGTACTAAAATACTTCTAATCAAAACTACTAACAATAATCGAAACTGATGCATCCAATTATGCCATAAGTGTATACCTCTTATAACTCCACAAAGACTATCATTGGCACCCAGTGGCCTTTTATAATCGAAAAATGATACTGGTAAAGAAAAATTACCCAGTGTTTGATCAGAAGATGTTGGCTATTATTAAAGTTTTATGTAAATGGTTATCATGGCTTAAGGGATGCCAATTTACTATAACTATTTTTAGTAATCATAGGAGCTTGGTATACTTCTAGATTTTAAAAAAGTTGAATTTTAAATAAGCCAGATAGGCTGAAAAGCTAGTTAAAATGGATTTTATCATTATATATCAACCAAAATTTAAGAATGTAGTTGTAGATGTGCTTTCAAAATGTAATAACTACTAGAACTATGGTAAGAAAGATTTGTTACCTTTACTACTATTTAAAAAAAGATAGCTACTTACCACTTTATGAGAAACCACAATAAGAGGTAAGATTATAGTACTAGAAGCTGTAAAGATATTTTATAAATTAATAGTCATAAAATATTATTATAACAAACAGCTATAGAAGTTAATTAGTGATATTTATCAAAGCTAAATAGAATATACTTAAGGATATTAGCTCAAAAAAGATGGTTCCCTTCTTTACAAGAGAAAACTAGTTATACCAAATTACAAAAAGCTAAAGCGAAGAATCTTAGAGAGTGTTCACGACGCACTTTTCACAGGGCACTTCGGGCGAGTTAAAATAATGGAGTTATTTACAAGAAGTTATTATTTCCCTGGTTACGTTGTGTATATTTACTATTACATCTTGAACTATAACATATGCTAACAAAACAAGGTATCTAGAGCCTTAAAACCAAGTAAATTACTTCTTATAAAACCTCCATCAAAGATATAGAGCAGCATATCCCTCGATTTTATTATAAAACTCCCAAAATCCAAAAACCCACTATTAAATAACACCTCGCCAGACTATAATACAATATTAATTATAGTAGATTGACTAACTAAGTTCTCCTACTTCATACTGTGTACTGGTGAGCCGACAACTAAGACTCTTGTTGAACTATACATACAGTACCTAATTAAAGAAGGGATACCCAACAAATTTATCTCTGATCAAAATAGATAATTTATTAGTAAATTTATAACTACTATATATAAAATAATTAGTATAGAGTTACAACCCTCTATAACATATCATTTAGAAATAGACAGGTAAACTAAAAGAGTTAATATTATACTAAAATAATACCTGCATAACTATTATAATTATATGTAGGATAATTAAGTAGGATTACTATCACTAGCCTAATTTGCATATAATAATACTGTACAAGCAATTATTAAGATAACACCTTTTTATACACAAAACACTTACCATTTTAAAGCCTTAGTAGCCTTCAAAGGATTTAGCAATATTCCAGTGGTAAAAAAGAAGATTCAAAAACTAAAATTGTATTATGAGTTATATTGACTTGAGATTATATAAACGCAAAACAACTAAGCTAAGTATGCTAACAGGAGACAAAACCCAACACCAATCTTCGAGCCGGAACAGCAAGTTATGTTAAACAAAAGGTATATTCAAACCTATTAACCATTAGATAAATTAAAAGCAAAGTAACTTGGCCTGTATAAGGTCATAAAGGCTATAGGAATATGTATGTATAGATTTAAATTATTTAAAACCATAAGGTATTATAATATATTTTATATCTTTTTATTACAACCTTACATGATTAATGACGAGTACCTACGAGTCCCTAAGCTACCACTGGTAATTATTGATGGAGAGAAAAAATGGGAAGTAGAGAAGATATTAGCTAAAACATCTTGCAAGAAGGGATCCAGATTTAAAAAGCCAACAAAATATTACTTAATGAAGTAACAAGGTTGGCCAAAGTCTGATGTATCATAGAAACCCAAGGAAAACATTATACATACAGAACAAACCATTAAAACTATAAAAATAAAAAAGTCATTATTTGATTAAAATTATAACTAAATACAAATAAATATACCTCCACTAAAAACATAAAATCGCAAGATAAGGAAAAATGCCTAAAAAACTTCAAATAAACCTAACTTTAAAAACAGATAATGCTAAAATACCAAAAAAAAAACCTAAAACCTAGAGAAACCACACCACTGTACAAGACCACATACCATTAGATATATCGATATTTTTGGGTATATTTAATGATATAATTATAAGTTTGTCTATCTTTAGAAGGGTGAGCTGTACCACACAGAATTATACTACTATCTGCAGCCTCCAGAGTAGTCACTCTAGCAGTAAGCACTATAATGGCTGCTTATAAAACCCTAATATCCACTTCTACTATATTAACCTTTGGCATAATATTTCCAACTATAGGAATTATAGTAGAATTACCAATTTTATATAATTTATTATAAATCTTGTTGAATTTTGTTATTCTTTTCAAGATAGTTCCAGAAGTAAAATTAGTTTAACTACCATTAGGACCTAAAAATACAGTCTTTAATATACTAACACAAGCATCTATAATAGCAATATTGGGAGGGGGGATGATTAAAGCTACCAAAATGCCAGTTGTACCGCCAACATGAGCAGAAGGTATGACCATAAAGGCGGCATATTCAGTGAGGGGCTTTGTGACAATAATGCTTAAAGGTATAAAGATACTGATATGTATAGGGTAGGAGAGGGGGGTTCCCAGAGCTTCTTGATGAACTAAGGCTAGAGATGCTATGGTGTGGGCATAGGCATTATTATTAAATGCACCTATGAGGTAACACATGGAATTCTTAGTGCTGTAGTGGCTGTATTTAGTGCTTTTGTTAGTATAGCAGGCAGACTTTTACTGCTTACAGTTATAATAACGTGGGTTATAGAAGGAATTATTATTGATAATATTAGCTTTTATATTGGTAAGCTGGCAGTTAGCGGCAGCAATAGTACAGGTGATGGAGACTGGGTTGACCATTTTGAAATTATTAGGGAGAAAAAGCGTGGTTTAACATGTAGTATCAAGGGAAGAAAATTTTTTAAAATTAAAACTTTTAGTTAAACTAGAAGCTAGTTATGAATAAATAAGATGAAAAATTATAAAACAAAACAAATTTTATTATAAGGTAAGGAAAGAAGAAAAGAAAAGAAGAAATCGTCTGGGAGGGGAGAAAAAGGTTAATAATAGTCAGAAGTCACCTACCATTATTAAGTAGTAGGAATATGTTTATAAAACCGTTTTTTTTATTCTTTTAACGTGACTTCCCGTAGGGTCTCCCAACCTTAACAAATGGTAAGCCTCAATATATTTCATGGAGAAAAAACACATAGGAACCGCCCTATAAGACGGTAAAAATCGTGAGGAGTCGTCGCGAGGGCTAGCGACCCGGGAACAGCTATTTTTCCTTTGTAATTTCACGATTTTATGATGAATATTGGCAGAGATAGACGGTATGAAAATATGGTGTTGAGTGTTGGTTAGCCCAATTGGGTAACCACACCCAAAAGCGGCCACGCCACAACGCGACAAGCCTCGCTGGGACTAGGCACCAGCCACGGATCGAGAACTAGTGGTATAAGGCCTCGAGCCATGCCTTATGGGAGGGGAATGTCACGGTTCACGTCGATATGTGCCGTGGCCTCACGACTGGTGGTGCAGAATACCACACGGTCAACACCTCCTTGATCTGGCAGGCAAGTATCCAGTGGGTATGAGGTTCACCGAGGTATCATGAGATATACCGAGGCTTCACGAGCCTGAATAGCTATAGAAGAACTGTATATAAGGACCTCGTACCAGCACCAGTAGAACCAGCGCTGGATAATCTAGTTATCTACCATCCATAGCAATCTAGTCGTCTTCACGCTTACGAGTCACCACGAGGGGTCTCTAGAGGCAAGCTCTGACATCTTTTTAGCCAATTTACTCCTATTAACCATTAATATAATACAAAATATTAAATTCATAATTTAAAAAATTGGTAAAATCTACTATATTATATTTATTATTTTTTTTCTTATTTTTTTCAAAAAGTTTAGCACTTCTATTTCTACTATTTCTGCTATTTTTCTTGTTACTTCTATCTTTTTTATTATTATTGGCTAATACCAGATTTATAAAGTCTGCTGGTTTTATAATTTAGTAAATCAGTTTTTTAGTTTAAGTAATGGTTAAATAGTTAGCAACAGTTTACTGGTTATTATTTAAAGTAAAACCTCTAAATCTTACCTAATTTATATATGTAAGTTAGCATTTTATAACAAATTTCTAATATTTTATAGAAATTTACTATTTAAATTAATTTTAAAAGTTATTTTATTTCTTAATTTGAGATAAGTATAATTAAGATTATTTAAATTAAAACCAGTAATAATTTTCATATTAGCAATCTTATTATATCCTCTATCTAAATATAATTTATTAGTAAACACTAAAAGTTTCTTATAAGGTACTAATTCTTACCTTCTAATTCCCAAAAAAATTATTCCTTAATTATACTGTTGACTCCAAAAATTCCCATGGTTTTATTATTTTTTATAATTGTTGTGTCAAGATTAATTCTTTTAATTTAAAAGTTGTTAGCTAACTTCTGATGTCTTATCATTCATTATTTTGGGATACTTACCAATTTTATTCTTTTTTTTTTTTGGTGCTACAACTTTGCCACTATTATTATTGTCATTATTGTTATCATTATTATTATCACTATTTTTATTTTTATTTTTATTTTTGTTTTTACTTTTATTTTTATTTCTATTTTTAGTTCTATTGCTAGTAGTTCTTTTTTTCTTCCTCATAACTAATATTATCTTATATCTGTAAGTTAAAATTTTTTTATAATCTGATATAAGATATTAAAAATTTGTTATTTACCTGTTTTTTTACTTATAATAAATTTTTTATTTTTAGTAATTTTTTTTTTTATACCAGGTTTCTTTCTATTATCTCCACTTTTTAGTGGTTTAGATAATCTAGCCCTTCCTAATACTCCAATATCTGCTATAAAATTATTAAAATTTTTTTAATATTTAAACTTTAAACTTCTGTGCTTAAAATTAATAAGTTTAAAATTTGGATTAGAATCATCAAATAAACTAAAATTTTCAAATATAATAATTCTTTCGATAAATTCAGATAATAAATAATAATTTAATAATATAAAATTATTTGTAAGAGCACTTTTTATAAAACTAGAAACATTTATATGTTACACTTCGATCAAGTCCGTCTGACCAAACACTGATCTCTCACTCTAAGATACCGGGTTCTCAGAACTTATGGAGTATGTATGACAATGATATCAAAGAATAATATATGAGATGTGTAATAACAATAAAAATTATAGTAAATTATAAATCTGTATTATATTTGAGTTAACTGATGAAGAGTAAGAACTATTTATTAGTCTTAATAATAGTCTTATATATATAATGATGTTTTATACAAATATCAATAATTGCTTGTATATATATGTGTGTATGTGTGCTTGGTTGCTTGTATGTATGTGTGTGCATGTGTACTTGGTCGCTTATATGCATATACGTGTATGTATGTAAGTTATGTAATATATGAGGGTTATGTGATAGGGTGCTATAATAAAGTAGGTAAGCACAGGTATAAGAGATGGGTATTATGTAGTAAGCAGAACTGGAAATGATGTGGTGTAGAATAGGGTACAGGTATTTGTGTTGTTAAAACTATAGATTTGTGATATTATCTTTTTTTTTTAAGGAATAGGTTTTATGTAGAATTGATTTTTGTAAAGATTTTTGTTTTTATAAAAAATAAAGGTTTATGTAGAAGTTGAGTTTTATATAGTTAAAACTACTTTATAAAGTTAGTGTCTAAGGTAGGTATATTTTTAGTACAAATTATTATTCTATATAGAATTTCTGTTTTGTAGAGCTGTGTGGGGTAAAGATAACGTAAGTAAATTGTGTATAAAAAGGATAATAATCAAATTAAGGTGGTAGCTTAAAATTTAAATTTTAAAATATTTTTGTAAGAGAATAATTAATATATTTTCTGAAAAATAAGTATAAATGTTGGTAGAATGTTGTTAAAAACAGAATTCTATTTATTAGTGTTGTGGTGCTTTAGCTAATTATATTAAAAAATTTGGAGTTCTTGTTTTTTTTTTTTATAAATACTACGCTAGAAATAATCATTTTTGTATAATTATGTCAGGTTATCGGAATTGTTCTGTCTGTATTTTGAAATGGGCGAAGGAATTGTGTAGCTAATTCTTGTAGGTACTTATTCAAGCTTTTGGATAGATATGGCTAATATTTTTGTAGTAAATTGGCTAGGCTATCAATTGGATGAAAAGAAAAAGGAGGTGGAGAGGTTAGAAGAGGAGTAGGCTAAATTATTTGCTTGATTAGTACGAAAGTGAAAAGAATTAAGATAATTAGAATTGAAATATTTTGAGGTGGTTATTTATGAAGGGGATCTATTGGATAAGGAGGATGCAATGGGCAAGAAGATCGAATTGTAGAATGATGCAAACATAGTAGTTACTAAGGAGAAAATAGAGAGAATTTGTCAGGAGTTATTTAATGATATTGTTCCTATTTAGTTAGCAATCTATTTTTATTTTTTTAGTCTTCCATGTCCTTATTTTATTAATAATAATATAGTTTTCTAATCAAGGTAAGTTTGAATGAATTCTAGGAGTATATTGTTTTCTAAAATCTAAGAATTGTTTTAAGGTTTATAGGATAATAATTATTACATAAGGTATTTGTTTTTCTTATTAAGTCTATTGAGAATTTTTTTGAATTTGTATTCAGTATAATCTTCGAGTTTTAGTTCTTCATCATCCAAATCTTCTCTTAAGTCTTTTGAAACTAGTTCTAAAAATAAAATATGAAATGATTGATGAATTTGTATGGGTCCTGGTATTTCGAGTTCAAAAGTATTATTGCTGAATTTTTTTATAATTATGAATGATCTATGCTTCTGGTAGTTAAGTTTTTTACTTTATCATCCTTTACATTTAATATATTTAGCAAGTAGGTATACTTTATCTCCTTCTTTCAAAGATAGTGTTTCCATCCTTTTCTAATTATAATAATATGATATTTATTTAATTATAAATTAAAAATCTTTCTAAAAGTTTTCATAAAAATTTTTTATATTCTTAACATATTTATCTACTTAAAGAACTAGTTTTTTAAATATTAGAAAAAATAATACTATTATCAAATTTTATTTTTTAAATACTTCATATAGGGTGTACTTAATAATTAAATATTTAAAAATATTATAAATAAATTTAAAATTAAAAAATAACTTAACCTAGTTATTCTATACAATATTTAAGAAATTGTATAACCATGTTTTGATTATTTAAATAATTTATTTAGTAGCTCCATCTATTTATACATATTCTTTACTGGTAACATTGATTTTGGTTCCAATTTGGTTTTTAACTAAATTCCAAAATTTGCTAGCAAATAAAATATCTTTATCACAAATGTGTTTAACTTGTAGACCATATTGACTAAATATTTGTTAATTATATATTAATTCTAATTCCTATGTAGATCATTTATCATACCATAGTTTTAAAATAGCAATTTTATTAAATTTATCCATTATTACTAAAACTTTATTATAAATAATATTTATAAAAGGATCTCATAAGGATGGTATTCCTTAGATAAAATTATAAAAAATAACTTAAAAAGGTACAGATGGTATATTATAAAATTATAGTTTTCCATAAAATAAATATTAACTAAATTTATTTTTGTAGTATATATTATAAATTTTGATATATTATTTAATATATTGTTATATTTAAGACTAAAAATAGTTTTTGGTTAAAAGTTCTTAAATTCATTTAATTTTAAATGTTTATAGGTGAGTGTGTCATAATGTTACTTGATGAGTTTTTGTTGGAGATTTTTAGTGGAAATATAATAAAAATTTTAAAAAAGGATGATTCCATATTTGATGGTAAAGTATTCTAGTATATTTGGATTATTAAATAGAATTTGTATAATTATTAAGTATTTTTTATAGCTTTCTTTTAATTTCTAAATAAATTAATTATCAATCGTATGAGAAGTGATATTAAGAATTTGATTAATAATAATATTTTTAAATAATTTTCTTTTAAAAATTATTTTTTTATTTAATTATATTTCTGCTATTAGGTTAGGTTTTTTGTTAATAATATCTGCTCTTAAATTTTTTTTATTTTTATAATATATAATTTTTATATTATATTTACTAAAGAGTTTTTATTAGTAAACTTATTATTAACTAAATTCTTTTGTAGTAAGGAAAAAAGTAAGATTTTTATAATCAGAGTATACAATAAAAAGATTTTTAGTTTAAAAATATATTTTTTATGTTTTATAAGCTTAAATAATTGCCATAAATTTTTTATTATAAATCAAATATTTAAATTCTATAACATCGAATTTATAAAATAGATATATAATAAGATGTTATTTATTATCAGAGTGTAATTGGCATAAACATATATCTAATACAATATTTAAGGCATCAATTTCAATTTTACTAGATAGTTTTGAATTATATAATTAGAGTATAGGTACTAAAAAAAATAATTATTTTAATATGTTAAAAACGTTGATCTGACTGGGAGTTATATTAAATTAAATTTTAATTTTGGTAAGTTTGGTTAAAGCTACTAATATATGGCTATATTGTTTAATGAATTATTAGTAGTAATTATATAGTTTTAAAAAAAATTAAATATTTTTAATTGTTTTCAATTCTAGTTAATTTTAAATTACTTAAATTTTTTTTAAATCTATTTTTATTTTATTAGTAGTGATGATAGTTCCTAAAAATTTTATTTTTTTTATTTCAAATTTTATTTTCTCAAATTTAATTTTAAGGTTATATTTATTAAAAGTTTTAAAAATTAAGATAATATATTTTCAGTATTTTTTTAAATTTTTACTATAAATCAGTATATTATCAAAATAGATAACACATATCTTATTAATGTAGTCCTTAAGAATATGGTTTATGAAAGTTTGAAATAATACTAGAACATTAATTAATTTAAAGAATATAACTAGATATTTAAATAAATTATATCTATATCTAAAAACTATTTTCCAAATATTTTTAAATATAATTCTAAGATTATAATAGGTTGCAATAATATTAAGTTTAATAAATATAATCACTCCTTAAAAGCAATCAAGTAATTTGTTAATACACAATAATTTAATACAATTTTTAATTATAATATTATTAAAACTTCGATAATTTATATAGATTTATAGCTTTCCATTTTTCTTAGAGACAAATAAGATAGGATATCCTACAGAGAATTAAAAAAGTTAAATATATTTTTTACATAAATTTTTCTCAAAATATTTATATAATACTTCAAACTCTTCTTAAGTACATATATAAATAGATATAAATTTAAAAATAATATCTTTTTTAAGTAATATTTCATAAATAAATTCATTAAATTTTAATAACACATTTTTATTAAGTAATTTTTCAAAAGTTTTAATTTATTATAAAATCTACTTAAATATCTTAAATATAATATTTTTAATAATTTCTTTAATAATTTTATAAATGTTTTTGGCTTTAATCCATATTCATTTAAAAATATTAAACTTATTACAAAATCAATAATAAATCTCTTTATCAAAAAAATATTTCATTAATCATAAATATACTTTTTTTCCTTAAAATCTAAATTTAGAGTGTTTCTAAAAAATTTAGCAATTACATCAAATAAATTTAATAATTTATAATCAAAAACTAATTTCAAAATCATATTCCTATAACCAATCATATCCTAAGATAAGGTCATTATTTTTAAAATTAAAAATATTAATTATTTTTCTTTTAAAATAATTATTAATAATAAAAATAATAATAGTTTCATATCTAACTATTCCAAAAAGGCTTTTTTTAAATACTATAACATTATAATAAATTAATTTAAAATGTATAGATAATATATATTTTTTAATATATTCTTTTGATATATAAATAGTTTTTGCTTTATTGTTTGTAAAAGCTTTAATAAAGTTTCCATTAATTATACAAAAAATATTAAAATATTGTTTTATAATTTTATTAAATATTTTATTAAATTCTTTTTTAACAAAGTTTGAGCTAAATTGTTTAAAATATATCAAAATCCAAAACTTTTTTAGTTTAAAAATTTATTAATAAAGTTTATAACATTTTATATAATTTTTTCATTTATCAGTAATTTATAAGTGATATACTAATATCTAAATAAATCAAACAAAAATCAAGTAATAAAATAATATAATTTTTCTTATTATTTTAAAAATATTACCAAAATATTGAAAAGTAAATATATTCTTAATAAAATATTTAAAATCCAATAAAATCTTTTTTTTATATATTTTTTGGTGATTATCCAATTCCATAATTAATTTCTAATATAAGTTATCCATTCTTGTACATAATATTCATACATAGCAAAATATCCAATATATACTATATAATTAGGCTTTTATCCATATATCATACATTTTATAATATTACTATGTTATTTAGATTAAATAACCATTAATTTTAATTTTTCTATAAAAATTTCTTCTTTTTTGATAATATTCCAATAGTTATTAAAATTTTTGGCAAGTTCTACACTATACTTAACAATTATAATAAGATAGGTAGCATATTAATAAAATTTATAAAAGCTTTATCAAAATCATTCTGTAAAATGAAATTTTTCCATGAAAATATTATTTGTGTAAGGAGTGTAAACATTTTCTAATTTATCAAGGTTATAAATTTTATATAGATAATATCTCCAGTTTCTATATTTTATGGAGTATATTTTAAAAGTCTATATTTTCAAGTTATTATATTTATAAAATTTATTATTATCTCTTAATTCTAAATATTAATTATATCATCCTTCTGGATATTATTTAGTTGGTTTATCTTCTTTTGTAGAGATTTTTTTATATAAATTATTATCTAAGATATTTTATCAACTTTCTTTACTATAAATAACTCAAAATTATTTTTTAAAGTAAATCTTAAATTAATAAAATCTAGGATTTTTAGAGATAAATTAACTTTATATTTTATCCTAATATTAATACTTTTATCTTAGATTATTAGTAAAATCTTGAACATATCATAAATAATATTTTAGAAAAAAATTATTTTAGATCTAATAATATTTTTTAATAATAGGTAAATTAGATTATCTAAGTGATATAATATATTTTTGTTTTATGTCTAATATTTCGGGGATGTATTGATCTAGGAACATAGTATCTATTTACTAGTCTTCTTCAATTAATTCTTCAAATTGAATAATAATTTATATTTTTTCTTTGCTTTGAGTTTGTGGACTAGTTCAGGTACTGCTTATAATATTGCAAATCTGAAAAATAATTTCAAAGAAATCTTTTTCAAAAATGATTTAATTGGTAATAATATTAAGAGTTTTATTAAACTTTTATTTTAATTTAAATTCTTAATATTTATTTTTATATTCTGATTTATTATAGTTTTGGTATTATTTATATAATTTTTTATAATCTATAATATGAACTTGTTTAAATTGCTATTTTTTTTAGAACTAATTTTGTTTATAGTTTCTGGCTATGTGTCTTTTCTTATTATATTTAAAGCAAACGAATTTATTAAATTTCAAAAATTTATTATACTATAGTTTATATTAATTCTAAATAATTTTTAGTTTCATAGGGGCTAATTTATAAATAATCTTAGAAGTCTATTCTTAATTGTTTCATTACCATTAATTTTAAAATTTATTGTTAAATTGGGGTTATCCTTAATTTAGTCAATAATTATTTTAATTTTTTAATTTATAATAAGAGTGATTATTCTAATAAAATCATTAATTTCCGGGATTAGATTGTTCTAGTATTCTAAATTATATTATATTAACTTTATTATCTTTATAGAAAGTATTATTAAGTTTAATAATAAAAAATTACATTTTTTTATATATAAATTCTTTATTAATAATCTTTTGTTATATAACTTCTTGTTTTTATTAAAATTTGAGTTTTTTTTTGGTATAATAAAATAATTACTCATCATTATAATCTATAAAGAAAATATATTAATCAAGTTTTTAAAAATAGTTTTTTACTAATTTTTTTTATCAAAATTTATAAAATTTACAAAAAGCTTCTTCTTGTTTATTCTTATATCCACAAATTTATCTAAGAAATTTAGTAAAAGCAGTATAATTAATAAAAATTAAAATAATATTAGAAATTTTATAACATCATTAATAAAAAATATTTTTATTATACTTCTTGCAATAAATATTATAAGTATTAAAGGTAATTTTTTTTAAAAAAAAGAATATATAGTAGACTTTATATTTATTATTAAAAAAATTTTTAAATTGGAAATAAAAAATATTACTAAATTATCTAAAAAATTAATTAAGTTTTGCAGGGAATTCTCCAAATTTGATTAGTTTTAGTAGTTTGATATTACTATAAAAGATGTTTTGTTAATTGTTTTTATGATGAGTGGGTTTATTATTGCTAGAAATTAAATTATTGTTGTTGGGATTTTTGTCAGGATTTTGTGGTGGTGGTTGATATCTTTTATCCTTATTTTTAAGAGTAAATTTAAAGTATATTTTATTTTTATATAATAATTTTAGTTAACTTAGTTCTGATAATCCAAAATTTTTATTTTTGTTTATGGGAATGTATTTTTTAGTTGTTGTATAAATTCCAGTATGAGTGTAGGTGGTTATTATAATATATTCTAGTATTTATATTGTAATTTCTAGATTTTTTAAGTATCTGGAATTATTTATAAATATAATATTTGTAGGTTTTTTTTTAGATTTTTTTGTTAATGTGGCTAGCTTTTTGTTGACTTAGGTACTGGTGTTAACATATAATTTATCATTTTTCCAAAAGATATTGTTTTCTTTGTTTGGTAAATTTATAATTAGTTTTAATTTTGGTAGGGATGATATTTCTTTTAATTGCTTTTTGGAGTATTTGTTGGTTTGGTTAATTTGATGGGTAATAAATTTGTTGGGATATGGGAATATGTTGTGAAGAGGTGTATAGTTTTTTTTATTATCTGTTATCTCATATTCTGATATAATAAAATCTTTAGGATTGAATTCTGTTGTTAATATATATATGCTTTTTTGTCAGATCTAAGTAAAATTGGTTAAAATATTATATTTTGATTAAGTCTGTCTAACTAAATACTGATTTTTTATTCTAAGATATTGGGTTCTTAGAACTTATGGAGTATGTATGATAATAATATCAAAGAATAATATATGAGATATATAATAATAATAAAGGTTATAGTAAACTATAAATCTGTATTATATTTGAGTTGACTGATAAAGAGTAAAAATTATTTATTAGTCTTAATAATAGTTTTATATATATAATGATGTTTTATATAAATATCAATAATCACTTGTATGTATGTGTGTATATGTGTGCTTAATTGTTTGTATGTATGTGTGTGTATGTGTGTTTGGTTGCTTGTACACATGTGCATGTATACATGCAAGTTATGTGATACATGAGGGTCATGTGACAGGGTGCTATAATAGAGTAGATAAGCACAGGTATGAGAAACGGGTGTTATGTAGTAAGCAAAACTGGGAACAATGTGGTGTAGAATAGGGTACAGGTATTTGTACTGTCAAGACCATAGGTCTGTGACATTATAAAAAACTTATCATCATCTTCAAACAACTCCAAACTTACATCTTTAAATTTTCTAAAATCAAATATTTGCAGAATGATAATATTAATATTTAAATTAAAAAAATTAAAATCTAATCCATCACTTAATATTTTATTAAAATTTTAGTTCATCATTTTGTAAAAAATTTAATTTATTTTAGGTTTTTAATTTTAAAAATAGGTAACCTTTAATAATCTATTATCATACTCTATTATTATATTAAAATACAAATATTAAAATATATATTTCAGAATTAATAATTTATTTAACATGTAAATTATCAATTAATACAAGACTTCCAAAAATTTTTTAAAACTAAAAAGCACTAAATATTAAATATTAAAACAATAAAAATAATAATAGTAATAATAATAATAATAATAATAATATTAATAAAAAAAAGAAAATAAAATCCATAATATCATAATTTTATTATATAATATTAAATTATTTATTTTAAAATTTATTTTTGAATAGATATTTAAAATTAATAAAAATTTTTATTAAACTTTAATAAATTTAAAAATTTTTTTTAAAATTTTTTTACCATCATTTATCTTAACATCAAAATATTCCAGAATAAATTTATATATAATTTATATATTAAAAATTCTAAATCTAATTTTTATTAAAGATATATAAAAGTAGGTACTAGTTTTTAAAAATATAATTGGAAAACCCTAATTATTATACTATATTACAGATTAAACCAAATTAAGATAAAATCCATTATTAAATAATTTACTTTTTCTTTTTATTAAATATTTTTTTGATTTGAAATTATTTCTAAATGTTTTAAATTTAAAAAGAATTTATATTAAATATTTAATATTTTTTCTTTTTTAGTAGCTTTATTTTTTAATTAATATTTAATAATAATATATATATATTTAAATTATATTCAAAATGCCTCCTAGATTTCTATATTATTTTTATTAAAAAAATTACAAAAATCTTAAATAATATAATAAATATAAATAATAATTCCACTACAAAAAATTTTAAACAGCTGTTGAGAATAATTTATTAAATTTTAAACATCCAACTATACAAATTTGATTTTCTCAATCAAAAAGCATATCTAATCCTCTTTTTTTTTCTTCAAACTTTAAATATCCCTTAGTAGCTCGTACCAATACATATCCGAATACCAAAATAACAATTAAATTTAAAAATTTAACTTTAAAATTAATCAAAAATCCATTTCATCCATTTATCAATTTTAAAGATTATAGTTTAGCAAGATAAATAATAAAAAACAAAATATTAAAAACTAATATCAATAATTTCTTCAATACCAAACTAGCAGAGTTTTTTGATACATTTTTCCGATCTACACATACACTTTAAAAATAAATTAGCGATATAACTAAAAATCTAAATATTAATTTTCAAACTTCAATCCATAATTAAAAAATTAAAGATTTAGAACCACAAGAATATTTTTATTGTAATCCCATCAACTATATTAAATATTTTTTTAGGCAGCCAGCATACGCCAGCAATCTAATATACACACCCATCAAAAAATATAATTTAGAAAATAAACATTTATATTCAAAATTACATACAGATAATTAATAATACAAAACACAAGTATATATTTTTTTTAAATAACTTTTGTACATTTTTTTTGTGTTAAATTATATTGTATCACATCATAAACACTAATAGTTTTCTAATTAATATTATCAAACAATTCAACATTAATTCCCCTTATCTATACATCAGATGCCACTTATCTTACCAACTTTTCTAATAATAAAAAATTATAGTTAATATATTTAACAATCAAGAACCTACCTACCAGCATCCAAAATAAGCCATCATTCTTTACATAAATATTACTTACATTTATATTAATATTACCTAAAAAAAAAAAGATTTTAATAATAATCAGAAATTAAAAGTTAATATTAATATTCAAAATATTTTATTCAAAATATTTCAACCGCTAAATAAATAAGAGCCGAAGCTAAATATTAAAAATCCTATAAAATCTAACCTCAACCTAAAATACAGAAATAACTTTACCCATTTATATATACCTCAATTATACAATTAAATTACAAATCATATAGAATATACTAATTTATTCAATATTAATATAAGATCTTATCCTATTTACAAAATAAACACTCAGAATCTTAAAAAATATATACCAAAAACAACAAATTGCAATTATTATTCTTATAATAAAATAAAACTTTAACTTTTGAATATTTCAATCCAACAATATCAAAAGTTATTGATTAAAAAATTTAATACTAAAAAATTAAATTAAGTTTTCTTAAATTTTTATCAAATTATCAAAATTTAATTAAATATACTTCTAAAATTAAATTTTTTACATAAACTTTATCTCAGCATTTTAAAGAATGTATTAGATTAAATTAATCAATTCATTTAATATTATAAACAACTAAATAGTTTTAACCAAGCTTAAATCAGACTTCTAACATATCTTAATTTTTTTAGATTTAAAAAATTATTCTTGCAAATTATATAATAACAAGGTAAAAAACTTCAAATAACTAATAAAATTATTATTTATTATTTAACTACAGTTTTTCAAAGTCTATCAAAAACTATTAAGTATCAAAAATTTAACCAAATTTTAACTTACATTCAATATTTTATTGATTTTCATTTACTTGTGCAATATTATAGCCATACTGATAAAACAATCAATCAACAACTAAATTAATATTAACAAAATTTTCACCAAACCAAATCAATTTTTTTATAATTTCAAAATCCCATATTTTGTTAAAAAAAAATAATAAAATAACAACAAACTTTATCAAACACTAAAAATCATATATAAGCTAAATAAATACCTAAACATTAAAAAAATCAAATCTAACAATTTAAAAAATAAAAAATTAATAATCAATATGAATTAGAATTAGAAATTTTAAATTATTTTAATACAATTAAAATACATCAACCAAACTACTATAAAAATATAATCTATTAATATAAATACCTTAAAAAGTGGTTAACAAACACTCCAAAACTTCAACATTATTTTCAAATTAAAAAAAAATATCAAATTTTAAATTATATTAATTATAACATCTAGATTATTATAAATTATTAAAAAAGAATAATATTTAAAATATAAAAACTAAATTTAAGAATACTTCTCAAACAATCCTAGTATTTTAATTAATTACAACCAGCCTACCAGCGTCTAATAATAAATTAGTATTTCAAACTAAAAAAAACTAAATTATAATTTTTAAATTCTACAATTAGTAGTTTTATAATAAACTTTGATAATATTCTTAACAATGATGATAGTAATAAATTAACAATTACTATATTTTTAATAATTAATCAATAATATTTATATATAATTTCAGAATCTGAAAATAAAATATAAATGTAAAATGTTGTAAATCCAATACCAGTTAATAAATATACTTTAAAAAGTTTTTGATAATATTTAAAAAAAATAATATAAATAATTAAAAAAATTATAAATATTTATAATCTTAAAAATTTATATTTAAAATTTTAAAAATTTTTAAAATTACATTATACTAAAGTAGTTAATAAGGGGTATGTACCAAACATTTAAAATTTTAATGATGTTAAAATTATAAAAATGTTTTTTTATTAATTGTTTAATTAATTGGTAGTATCTATTAAAGATTTTTAGAATTTTAATACTATTATAATTTATTAGATTTATTATACCAAACCATTTTTATTTTATCATAAATTATTGTATCATAATTTTATCTTTTATAGAAGAAAAAAATAGTAAAGAGTTTTTAATAGATGTTTATCAACTTATATTAAACTTATCTTATAATTTAAAAATTTTTATATTAAAAAGTTATTTAATGTTATTATAATTATTGATTTTAATCTAAAAGATAATAGATAATAAACAAATTTCTACAATTTTATAATAATTATATTTAAGATACTATTTAATATCTTTGATACCTTCAATTAATAAATTATTTTAATATTTAAGGTAATATCTCGCACTTATCTATTTTTATTAAATAAAAAAGATTTTTTAATTAATATTTATATTAATTTATAAATATATAATACTTTTTATAATAATAGTAGTTTGGTATAAAATTACCAATATTTATATACTACTTTATTTTATTTTATTTTAATATTTTTTATATAATACATTTTTAACTTACCCCTTTTTTTTTCCGAAATAAAAATAATAATTAATAATAAATTATTTTAAAATAAATTATTAAAATTATTATTTCTAAACTTTAGCAATCTAATATTGTTTTTTTTTTTTTTATTTAATATTTTTCTATTTTCAAAATAGTTTTAACTTAAAAATTTAAATAAAATAAAAATTAATAAAATTTTTTTAATAATTAAAAACTTATAATATGTCACAGACCTATGGTCTTAACAGCACAAATACCTGTACCTTGTTTTACACTACATCGCTCTCAGTTCTGTTTTACTATATTTCCAATATGATATCTATTATCTATGTATTTGTGTTTATTTATTTTGTTTAGATTTTTGTTGTACAGCACTATATGTTATATGATGTGTGATATACAGTAAGTAATATGCAAGTATGTGACTTATAATTCAAACGACATATAATATCGGATATGTGATTATGTGATTATTTATATTTGTATAAAGCATTATTATATATATAAGATTATTGTTAAGATTGATGAATAGTTCTTACTTTTTATTAATCAACTTAAATATAATACAGACTTATAGTTTATTATTACTTTATTATTGTTATACTTTCTATCCAATAATTCTACTGTTCCTAGTGACACGCATACTTCCTTAAATCAAGACCTGAATAATAGGACTGAGAAATAGAAGTTAGAGTAAGTTTGTTGTGACCTTTTAAAGTCATAGATATAACACTTTGATTGATCTAATTTGGTTTAGACGGAAGACCTATATGCATGTTGAATTATCTTATGTTTAAAAATATTTAAGAATATTTTCTCAAAAATACAAAATTAGGAAACGCCTCAGATCTAGAATTTATTGAAGATAAAAATAAAAAATACAATTATCTTTGCAAAATATAAAAACAGTAATCAAGCAGAAGAGTACACTTTACTATACAAACATTAGAATATTAAAGATTTAATAAAGAATAAAGGTTAATAATTATACTTTCTGAACTAATATTTGAGATTATTATAAAAAAAGTATATATTAATAATTAAAATTATGTTTACGCTTTTGATGTAGGGATGCAAACCACAGAAGAAATATTTAAAAAAAATTTAAAAAAATATATAGAAGAAGAAATATTAATATATAAAATATTAGTACATATAGAAAAATATACTAGAAATTTAAGTATAGTAATAAAAATTCTAGGATAAATAGAATAATAATTTAAAATGGTAATTATGGAATAGTTGCTAATATTATCAATGGATTCCTTTAGTTAATATATTGAAAACCCTATAGAAATCTTAGAAGAAATTGTTAAAATGATTAATTTTATTAAAAACTCTAACAAGGTATTTAAATTAAAAAATTTAATTAAGTTTGGAGGATAATTTGAGAAACTTGATTAATTTCTTAGTTAGCTTTTGATTTATTATTTCTTTAATATAAATTAATTTCTTATAAATAAATATAAGATCTATTTTATGGGAATGTATTTGAAAAAATTATTTTTTTATATTTTTATAATTTACTTAAAGAAACAAAGTAGCTACAATAAAAAAAAACATAAAAATAAAGTATTTAAATAAATATATTTAGATATTTATAAAATACTTATTAATACTAGTTATTTTATCATCTTTTTTTAATAGAAATGTAGATATAAGAATAAAAAAAAAGAAGTATGATATAAAATTATTTTTAAAAGCTTGATTATTATGTCCTATTTACAAAATATAATAATATATAATTTTTTAATTTTGTTAAAAAAAAATTTAAGCTAATAATCTGTACTAAAATTATAAAAAAAAAATTTAGAATTTTAGAAATAATTTATATAGAAATACAGAACCTTGTTATATAAATAGACGATTTTATTTTTTGATAAAATTAATAAAAATTAAATTAACTCTAGAAAAGCTATTAAGGAAATTGTTTTGATAATATATTAAAATAAAGAAAAACTGAATAATATTATTTTTATAACAATTATTAGAATTATCGCCTTAGAAATGGTATTTACTAAGGATATAAATCCACTTTAATAGATTTTAATATTATTAATTATTAATAATATAAAAGTTTACTAAAATTTAATATAATTATCTACTACAATTATAACAGACTAGGATATTTTGCTAGAGATTGCTGACAATTAAAAAAGAATTAGTTTAAGTATGTTTGATTTATTTAATCAAAAATCTTAGAAAAATAATAAAAATAATGCAAGAAATTAGTATAATAGATTTATATTATTTAAAATACTTTAGCATCAGAACTACTAATTTTATTATATAAAATAATTATCTTTTTTTAAAAAAATGAATTTATAGTATACTTAATATTTAAAGAAAAATTTTAGATATTGCAAGAAGTTATATAATAAAAAAATGATAAAAATATTGATAATATCATGTCTGATGCTTTAATATATACTTTAAGTAAAAATTTAGAATTAGTTATTTATAAACTTATATTTCTATTTTATAACCTTATAGTATATGAATATTATTGGATTTGGAATCATCTTATTCCAGGAAGGCATTTTAGATATTAATAAAATTTAAATAAAGAATTATGGTAATTTTATATTATACTTATTTTAGAATGACTAACTAGGGAAATATGTTCTAGAATTATTTTTAAAATTATTTTTTTTAAATTACAAATTTATTTATGAAAACCTTATCAAAAATTAAAAGTAATATATAATGAAATTGATGTTAGATTTGGAAATAAATATCTATGTGAAGGAAGGAATTGCTAAAATTAATTAATTATTTTAAATAATCTAGGAGGAACTGGATATGAAAATTTATTTAATCCATTATAGTTAACTTTTATTGATAACTGTGTTTAAAGTTATAGAACCTATTAATACTAACTTTATAGAACTAATAATATTTATAAATTATGAAATTTGTGTGATATATGTTCAAATAAAATCCTTATGGAAGGATATTACTACTATTTTATAGAAAAATTATAAAAGAGTTATTATGAACCTTATTAACAAGCTACCTATTTTATTATGATAAATTTATATAAAATAGAACTAATACTATAAGACTTTGTAATTTTTTATTTTGAAAAAAAAGTATTTTGTTTTAGAACTTTATGAGATATGATTTTTATTAGATTATATTTTTTGGTATTTAAAATATATTATATAATTTATTTATAAAGTAGGAGCTATTATGTTACTTACAAAGAATAATTTTTTGTTTGTATTAATTGTATATAAAAATAGACTAATATTACTGGAGAATTATATTAGGTTAAAGTTATATTTAAAAAAAAAACTTACCTTTGATATTTATAATAATTTATAATAAAAAGACTTTAACAAATCTATACTTGTAAATGTTATATAATAACTTTACTATTTATTAAAGCTTTAAACTAGTTTGGCTTCAGAATTTAAAGTAATCTGAGAGGTTTAGCTCTAACTTTATTAAAAAAAAACCAAATAAATAATTAAATCTAGTTAATAATAAATATTTTAATATTAATACTACTATTAATAGAATTCTTGTTAATGTACTTATAAACAGTGGTGCAGAAACTTCTTATATCTTGATTAATTATATTATTTAAAAATATCTTTTTAGAGTTCGACATGGGGCGGGTTGGGTCGGTTTCTGGATTTTAGAAACCACCCACGGGTTGGTTTTTTTTTTTTTGAAAAACCAAAAACCGACCCAAAAACCATGAAAACGATGTAAAACCGCACCGCCAAGAAACCGTTTTAAATTAAATCACGTGACCACCAAAATTTTTATTATATAATTTTAATTTTTTTAATTTCATTTTTTCGATTTTTTTATGAAAATAATTTAAAATTAGGTGTGGGAGATCTTGAAACACGCTAAAACGACTAGCGCTTTTTCAGCGAGTTTTTAAATTAAATTTAATTAAATAAAATTGAGCGCTAAACCGTTTACAAACGAAAAATACGAATTGATTGATTTTTTTTTGAAAATTCAAGAGTTTTCGAAAAGTTTTTGGATTTTGAAAAGTTTTTGTGAAAACGTTTTGTCGAAAACATAGCCGAACACACCTCCATATATACGACGTATACGTATATACGACGTACACGTATATAGTACGACGTATACGCATATACGACGAATACGTATATAGTACGACGTATACGCATATGCGACGTATACGTATATAGTACGACGTATACGCATATACGACGAATACGTATATAGTACGACGTATACGCATATGCGACGTATACGTATATAGTACGACGTATACGCATACACGACGTATACGTATATACGACGTATGCGTATATACAACGTATACGCATATAGTACGACGTATACGCATATACGNCTGAAAAAGCGCTAGTCGTTTTAGCGTGTTTCAGGATCTCCCACACCTAATTTTAAATTATTTTCATAAAAAAATCGAAAAAATTGAATTAAAAAAATTAAAATTATATAATAAAAATTTTTGGTGATCACGTGATTTGATTACGTAATCTGATAAGTTCTTATCGATAAGCGGGGAACCGTCGGTTTTTGGGTGGTTTTTGATTTTTAGAAAAACCACCCAGCGGTTCCCCATGACCCCTCTCAAACCGACCCAACCCGCTGGTTTCTGGGTTAAAACCAACCCATGGCGAACTCTATATCTTTTTATATGATTTAAAGATATTTATTATAATGTTATTGTTTTTGGAAGAAATATTTTAGGAACTGTTTACTACAAAATTACCATAACCATCCTTATCAATAAATATTATAAAAAATAAATAATTAATATTCTTGATTTTTAAAGAAACAATCTAATCTTAGGTTTTAATTGGCTACAGGAATATGATTTTACTATCAGTTAGAAAAACAAGATTTTTGATTTTATTTATTATAACTGTCAACAATCTTGTTCAAACAATAATTATAGAATAAAAGGAAAAAAAGTACACTTATGATTTATAGAATATCTCTTTGATAAAAAAATCTACCATCAATTTTGAAATAAACCTAATACCCTTAAATACATATGGCTTAAGGCTAAAGATATCTACAACACTATTAAAAAAATTGTTAAAGATACTGTTAAGATTTTTAAATGGATTCTTAAATGGATTAAGATTTTTGAAAAATTGTCTAATAAAGAAGTCCTGCTAGAATTTAATGAGTTCACTTATAAAATATTAATTTAAGAAAACACTATTTCTAAATTTATATTTATTTATGCTTACACATAAGAAGAGTTTGAAGTATTTTAAAAATATTTTAAAAAAAACTTATGTAAAGGATATATTTGACTATTTTAATTTTTAGTTGGATACCCTATACTATTTGTACCCAAGAAAAATGGAAAATTATGAATATATATAGACTATCAAAGCCTTAATGCTATTATTATTAAAAACTAGATAGGATTATTTTGAATAGATGAGTTGCTTGATTGATTATAAAGAGTAGAGTTCGATATGGGTCGGTTTTAACCCAGAAACCGATGGGTTGGGTCGGTTTGAGAGGGGTTATGGGGAACCGCTAAATAATTTTTATTAAAATCGAAAACTATCTAAAAACCGTTGGTTCCCTACTTATTGATAAGAAATCAAGTCTTGATAGGGATTATCAATGCTATTCTATATGTAGAGTAATGTATAGACTTTTTTAATAAAAATGAGTTGTTGAATATTTAAACAATTTTAATTTAACATATATATAATTTTATTTTTTAAATTAATATATAAAAAAGAATAAAGTATTAAATACCAAATATTAAAAATTAAACTTCATATTTTTAATATTTTTAAAAATTATAAACCTAAAAACATAAATAAATCAAAAAATATATTGTTATAAAAAATCAAAAATTATTTTTGTGGAACATGATCTGCTTGGGGAACTAAAACATATATGATATAATGGTATAGTTTACTATCTTTGTATATTATAATCTACTTATTTATATAAATTACAAACTTATTTATCACTATATATAAAAGATTTAGTATTTATTATAAATTTATTTATTAAAAAAGGTATATTTATATTTAAAGTAATTAACAAGAAAATATTCTATAACTTCTTACACAATTTCCAAAACACTTTTTTTCTACCTAAAAACCTTATTATTATATAATTAATTCTATATAATCTTATAAATTAAATAAGTAAAAGTTAACTTAAATATTAGGAGTTCAATACTTTTTTATATTCTCCTAATTTCTCAAAAAACAACCATTATATTTAATTAAGAAAAATAAGTAACTATTCTATATGTAAAGTAACAATAAAATAATAAATTTATTTTTAAACTTATTTTATTATAGTCTTCTAAAAGACACTACTTTAAGCGTTTTTTTACCCCCCACTATAACTATAAATTTAGATTTAACAATTTTATATCTAACAATAGTTTTCATTTTTGAAGCCATCTTAGAGTTTAAAATGTTTTAATATTTAAAAATATATAACAATAAAGTGATTTCATAAGTTTTAATCTCATATGAATTATTGAATAAATTATTTTTAAAACTAAAATTAATTAAAAATTAAAATATTAAAAGTAAATTTATATTATACTTATATAATATGTTTATAAATCTAAATCAATATAAATATTAAGCAGCTTTAGATCCTATAGACATAATATCCTGTAGATAATATATTAGTATAACTAATCTCTTTATTCAAAAAACTATATTTAAAACTATTAATATTGATTATTTGTTATATATAAGTTCATCAGCAAAAAATTGTGTTGTCCTCTCAGTCCTCTGAGGACTCAGAGGATCCAGAGGACTTTTGTCCTCTGACGGCCTCTAGAGGTTAAACGACCTCATAACCTCACAAAACCGAACGACCAAAAAAAAAGCCCCAGGCTATAATAGACCGAATCTCAATGATTCTAATCTATTATAACCTGGGGCTTCATAGAGTTCAAGAAATTCACAACTTGTCGTTTTGAAATATATATATATTTTATTAAAAAATTATCAAAGCGACTGAAATAATGGAATCCTAACTCATAAAACGCGTCTAATTAGCAAGAAAACGCGTCTGATTAGCAAAAAATAAGGTGAAAATGAGTAAAAACACTTACAAAATAGCTTATATCACCTAAAAAACAACTATTTTATTAGTAAAAGACATGTTTTTAGTTTCTATTGTTCACTTACCGCTGATATTCAAAAAAAACCAAGTTAAACGACAAGTAAAAACTTTCTGGAGGTCTACGGATTCATAGGTTCTTATAGACTTTTTTCGCGCTCATTCGCGCGGGCATAGAGTGAACCTTGAAAAATTGTTTATTATTTTTGATGTTTCGCGACGCGTTTTTTAATTTTATTTTTGAACCGCANGTGGTGTGGATCTCGCTTGTGTCCTCCCAAAATATATGGACCATCCTCTGGAGACCCATGGCATCCTCTGGAAGTCTATGGTTGATCCTCTGAAGGGTCCAGATTTTTTGCTGATGTTTTTGTATTACAAGATCCTGTGCTGCAGTTTTTATTAGTCTAAACTTGCATAATCTTACCTAAAAACTATTATTCTTTGATATATATTACTAAAAACACGTTTTCACAGTAAAAGTATAAGGATAAGTATATAAAATAAATAATATTAATCTACTTATAATAATAAAAAAACTATTCTAAATTAGCATATATAAGATTTTCAAACAAAATAAAAGAAAAAAAAATTTAAGTTAGATTTATAAAAAAGATATAATTTTAAACTAGATTTTAATTTTTTTAATTTATTAATAAATTTATTATTTTTATATATTTAATTTTTTAAGTAAAACTAAACCTTTTTTATTTTTAAAACTATAATAAAAAGTTTATAATTTTAAAATACTACTAAAAAAATCTGATATATCCTCTTCAAATACCATCTGTTAAAGAAAGTTTCAAAAGTCAAAAAGTAGGTAGGATAAAATAAAATTAGAAATTAAAAATAAATTTGTAAAAAAAAAATCTGCTATTAAATAAAAATTAGAGAAAAACTCCAACTTTCAAAAATCCAATATTACCAACTAAAAAACCAATTTTGATAAATAAATTAAAAAATATTTAAATAAGAGTTTATAGAATAAAATAACTGGAGTTTATATTGTCTAAAAAAAAAATAATCCTAAAAATTCATTTATTTTAAACAAAAAAGATACCCTTATTTTTATTAAGAAATTTATTTAAAATATGAAGGATTAATTATTGGTTAAGTAAGTTTAAAAAAAAAAGTTTGATTTAATTAAAAAAAGCAACTTCTTTAAAACCAGTCTTAGTAAATTTTTAAATATGGTTGTATTAAAAAAATCTTTAAAAGATAGAGAATTAAGAGTAAGCTAATATTCAAATTAATAAAATGATTTTAAAAAAAAATATAAAAAAAAAGATATAGAAGATGATGATACAAATTTAACAAATAAAACTAAAAAATCTATAAATAATAAAAATAATGATATAAAATATTTAAATTGAGTGTTTTAAAATTAAAATTTGATGCTTTGACTTTTTTACATATTAGGAAATAGTATACCAGTGCTTTAATATCTTTCATAAAAATAATCTAAATTTTAATTAAAATAAACAAATTTTTTTTTTATATTTTTAATTTTTTAAAATTATAATAAAAAAAATTATTATTCTTTATATTACTCTATATATAAAGTAATATATAAATACTATAAAAAAAACTAGATTAACTTAAATCAATTCAAACTAACCTAAACCAAGCTAATAATAATATAAGTATAATCTAATCCACTATCAAATATCTTTTTTTTAATAATAATCACTTTTTTTATAACAATCATATTTTTTAAAAAATAAAGTCTATGATATTATTTTAAATTAAATTTATGATTTTTGACTTATTTACAAACTTCTAACTAACACCCAATTATAAATTTATTATTTTTACTATTAAAAATAAAAATAATATTAAAAATTAATAATAATTAACCAATTAAATTAAAACTTAGTAATCAACTAGCAAAGATAATAAGCCATATCGAATCCCAGATTTTGGTTCTACTAAAACCTCTCTTGTTTGGCAAGATTTTGAAGAGATTATTTGTATACAGACAGGAGAACCATATATTCTTTATTTAATCTGTAATATATTATTTACATACCCTTATACTAGAAGTAATAGGACTTTTTTCATAAAAAGCTATTTAAAATCTAATTATTATAAACAAATATTAAAAAAAACTAACTACCAAAAATTAATTACCTCTTCTTTTATTAAACTCAATACAATAAGTAAATTTTCACTATAAAAAATTTAACATTACTCCACATATAAAATAAATCTAATTTTATTTGAATTTTAGATTATTAAAAAGACAAACAGCCCAAATTCTCAAAGCAGAATTATAGGCTACTACTTTTCAAGCTAATAATAAGTAGTAATTTTTTTTTTTAATTTTTTAATAACCAAAAGTTTTATAATCTTTTATATATACTATCTCTGAATATTGAATTATTTTTTTTTAAAAAAATAAAGATTATACTTGAAGATCAGTTAGAAAATATTATAAATATTTTTAAAAAAAGGATCCTAACAAATTGAAAGGTTTCTTTTTTATTAAATATTTAAACTTTTTTTAATAAAATAACCTTTATTATTATAATAATCTTTTAGGTTGATAATGTTTGAAATTTACAAAAAATATTAATTAAATTTAAATATTTGTTTAAAAAGTATATTAATACTTATATTACCAAAATTATAACTAATATTATTAAAAATTATAATCTAATTAATAGATTATACACCATCACTACTAATAGTACTAATAATAATAAAATTATGGTTAAAAAACTTACTTAATATTTTGGTAACTATAAGCAATTAGATTTTAATAATAATCTAAATAAAAATAAAATCTAGCAATTTAACAAAAATTTAGCAAATACAACTACTAAACTCTTACTTATTTAAAATAAAAAATAAAATTATTTACCTTACATTACCCATATTATTTAATTAACTATGAACACTTTTATTAGTGGTATTAAAGGCCTTTTTTCCAACCCTAATAAAAAACTACTTTGTGTCAAAAAATTGGATAAATTAAAAAATTTACTATTTATATTTTATTGATTACTTATTATAGTAAATTCTTTATTTGTGGAGTAATACTAAATTTTTTATAATATAAAATAATTAAAGAGGGTGTGATTATTATAATTTTAAATTTTTAAATTTGAATGTTTTATTAAATAATTATAGTATCTCCAAACTACTTTGAATAATTTAAAACTATTTAACTTAATTTTGAAATTTAAGCATGGTTAATAAAAAAGATTAATATTATTAAACCAGTTTTTATAATAAATTTATTTATAAATATATTAACTTATTAAAATTCTATTTTTTTAATATTAATATATTTTATGTACTTAATATTTATTATTAAAAATTAAATTTTGTTATTAAGAAATAAAGATTGGAATTATTATATATTAATTAAGAAAGAACTTAAATATATATAATTTATAATTAATATTTTTTAACTTTTTTATAAATTTATAAATATTTTTTCTAAATTAAAACAGTTTGGGATATATAATATTTAATATATTTATAATAAATTATTTAATTATTTAAAAAAATATATTTAAAAAATTAAATTAATATCTGATAATTAAAAAAAACCACTTAAAAATCCTCTTCTACACTATAAAAAAAAATTAAATAAATATTATAGTAAAACTAATAATAAAAAAAATAAATTATATAATTTTAATATTATTTTTAACCTATAAATTAAATTATCTTTTTATACTTTTAAAGATTGGGGTAAAAACTTTAAAGTTAAATATTATAACAACTTTTTACAATATTATAAAAAAAATTATATATATAAAGAAATCCCAAATAATATTATTAAACATTTTAAAAAATTTTAAAAATCTTTTTACCCTTATCTACCTAACCCAAATAAAAAGCTTTACAATATACCTTCTTTTAAACTAGATTATTATATTACCAATTATTTTAAATTAATAGATAATAATAAAAATTTAAACAAAACTAAGTTTTATATTAATCAACTAATAGTAAATTTAAAAATAATATTTCCATTTACCATTACTTTATATATAAAATAATTTTAATTTTAAAATTTTTTTTTATTAGATTAAAACAAATTTATTACCAATTAATTAATAAAAAATATATAAATAGGAATATTTTATATTATTACAAATAATATAAAATATATTTAATATATAAATTATTTTTATTAATATAAAATAGATTTTTAACCAAATTAAAGATATTATAATTTAAAGAAAATATTATTTATATTTTAAAACTATTAAAGTTATTATAATTATAAAAAATTTTTATAAACTAAAATCATTTTTTAAAAAAATAATAAAAAATATAAAAATAAAAAATCTAGTATTAATAAAAAATAAAACTTTAATATTGAAAATATTAATTTTTTTTTAAAACATACTTAATAATAAAAAAAAAAATTTGAGTATAACTATAGACCCTTAAGCTAAATTAGCTTAATATAATTAATTTAATTTTTCTTTTATTTTTTTATAATTAGTTTGTAAATATTTAATTTTAATATTTTTAATCTTTTAACTTTTGATTTAAATAATAAAAATAAAATTATTATTTTATATATAGATATAATCAGACTATATTTAGATCTATATAAAAATTAATATAATTTTAAATATAATTACTTTTTTTTATAGCTGTATAGTTTTTTAACAATATAGTTTCTTGTTATTATCATGGTTTTTAAGTCAGTTTTTAGTTTTTTTTAAAAAAAAAAACTAACCCGTGGGTGGTTTTAAAAATCCAGAAACCGACCTAACCTGCCCCATGTCGAACTCTAGTAAATAGTAATAATATATTTACAAAACCAAGCAAATATTCAAATTAAAACCTAACAGCTTTATCTAATTATTAATAATTATAATTAGATAGAGCATTATTTAAATTATTTAGGATTGTTATAATTTATAACAAAAAACCAATTTGAACACTACTGTTCTCTCAAAATTGATTAATCATTTTTAATTTAAATAAAACAGAGTGAACATCTAAAAGAAAGCTTAAAGAACTTAGGGGTGCAAGTTCTCAGTATAATAAATGAAAATAATTACAATTAGTAATATTACTTATAAAAAATAAAACCAAACTACAGGCCTAACTATAATTACCATATTATTTAATCTGTATAATATTTAAAAAAATGCAAGTATTATTCTAGATAAAAAAACAATATAAAACCAGATAAGAAAAATAAACTTTAAAAAACAAGTAACAAAAGATATTTTATTTATTAATTCCATAACATATCAAAGTTATTTTATATAATTATCTCCAAAAACATTTTTATATATTATTTCTATTTATATATTAAAAATATTTTATATATTATTTCTATTACTTGTTATTATAAGATTTGTTTATTTATACTTATATTTTCAAACAATATGTAATAGAAAAATCAAGCAATAATTAAAATATCAATTTAAATATACACATATGTAAAACTCCAGAACCTTTAAAATTTTATTAGCAAAATTTGTTTATTACTTATTTTAATATTTTTAAATATATAAGATTTTATATTATAATTATACTCCTAATAATAAATAATTTAAGAGCAAATAATATTCAACATACTTATAAATAATTTTTTAAGTAAAATATATTAAAATAATTACTATTTTCCTCCCAAAATAAAAAGGAGAAGTATAGATAAAAGAGTAAAAAAATTCATATAATATATTATAATTTTTAGATTTCCTATAAAAGAAAATAGATAAACACCAATTTAAATTTCATATCCAAATGTACTCGGGAACTCTACCGCCGTTCTATTACAGGAGTAGCAAACAAAATATTATAAATTCTTAAAATAAGTTGTATAAATAATATTAGCAGAATTAATGATTTCGAAATTTATATTGGCAAACCCACCCCAAAATGCCATTATCAATCTAAACGAAAAGTATTTTTTATTTATAAAATTAAAAATAACATTAACTGAATTTTATTTATTTAAATTTAAAATAGTAAATATATCTATATTTTCTCTCATCCACCCAAATTTTGCGTTTTTTTTATTTTAGATGAAAGCAATATTATTAATAGCAAAAATATTAAAAGTATAGTTTTTAATAACTAAAACATAAAAATAATTTTTATAATTAATAACTAAACTTGTGTTTAAAAATCTGAAATTATAAGGATTCGTACTTGTTATTCTGATATCATCGATAATTGTACTATTGAATAGTAGCGCAGTTTTAAAGTATGCAAGATCAAAATTGCTATAATTAATATTAACTACAGCTCCAAAGGAATTATAATATTCAGTAATTTTTACACCCACATTATTGCAAGTCATATTTGGAAAGACAAGAAATAAATCTGGATTTTTATAACCCCACACAAAGAAAGCCAAAAGGCTATTATCATAAATATTACCAACAAAATAAGATAAGTTTGTTTTGAATTGAATATAATTAATACCATCTTATTTAGTTATATTAAATAAAAATATAATTATAGTAGCCTAATTACTGCCAACAATCCTAATAAAATAATAAACTCCTTTATTAAAATAAAAAATAATCAAAGATGTACTAGCAAGCCTATTATACATATCTTAGATTATAATTCCATTAACATCTGCTTTAATCCAATTTGTATAAGTATTGTTGCTTAGTTAATATTCTTACCAATTATCTCCAATATTTATAATAATGGTATAACTTTATATTTTAAGAAAATAAAAATATTTTTTATAATTTAAAGTAATATTTAATTTAATAGTAGGAATTAGGTTATAAGGATGAGTAGCTGATATTACACTGTTATTCTATATAATTCTAATATTTAATGTAGTAGTATTGGTTTCTAAAATCTAAATCTGATAATACTCTAATTAAAATTAAGTATTATCTTTTATATTATCATCAAACAGATCTCTATAAAGCGTGATTTGGAATTTTACATTATTATAACTTATATCTGAAAGTATTACCAGGGTCTAGTAATCAATAACTGTAATAATACCAAAATCTGGTGTTGTAACAGTTATATCATTACTATTAATAAGAAACAAAATTATAATTTCTAGAATATTACTAATACAAATAACAAAAATGACTGATTAAATAATAATAATTATAATAGTTCTAGAAGTTATAATTAGACTATTAATATTATTTATAAAAAACTTTGTAGTTGAGTTATTAGTAAATCTAGTAGTAAACTCTATAACTGTAACTTGCATAATAAAAATAGTGATGAAAACAATAATAGTTCCTAATTTATTAGTGATAATTAAACTAATAAAATTGGTTGGATATTCTATAGATATATTAACAAAAGTGTTTAAAACTGTAACTATAACCATAAAATATATAATATAAGTAATAATAACACCAATAAAAATAATTATAACAACTATAACTATTTGAATACTGATATTAACAATTAAACCAGTACTATTTATAGAAAACTCAGTTGTTATACCAAAAATAACACTGCCCATTATAATTATAATTGTAGTAAAGATAACATTATCATAGAAATAATGGGTTTTGTTAGAATTTGTATCATTATCTAAAATATTATCTACCACAATAAAAACAGTTAGTTCAAAAATGTTAACCTTATATAACTTTTTAGTATTAGCACTTCTAAAATATAAATTGTTATTATTTGATATAAAAATTGTAGTATAACTAATATTATTAAAATTAAAAATTATAATAGTTATCTATATATAAATACTCATATCAAATTTTACAAGAATTTAAATTAAATTATCAACTACTATAATAAATTACAAGAAAAATTTTGTAAATGGAATATATAACCAATCAAAAATACCTCCAACTAAGTTATCTTAAATTCCAAAAGCAATAATAGTTCTAATTATACTAATAGACAAATCTATATTAATTTTATATTACAATCCTTTAGTTTTAGTAATTCAAAATTGATTATATTAGTTAATATTATTAATATTATATTCAATATTATTATTTGTGGGTAATAATACTAATATAATAATAATTTTATTAGAAAATACCTAGATTATAACATTAATATTATATACATTACTAGCAATATTATTAAATTGAACTACATAAAGGTAATTATCCTTAATATTATAGCTAAAACAGTTAACATTATTATAAATTATAATAAAATTAATAAAATCTAATATAAATTTAAAAAATATAAACCCAGTAATAGAATACTTATATAAAATTTATTTATTAATATAGTATTTAATTCTATTATAAGTAAAAAGTACATTTATCAAACTTATAAGTGGGATTATAATAATTATAGTAATAGTTCCTTAACTAAACAGCAAGGTAAATCTATTAATATTAGTTAGAACTTTAGTTAACATGTTAGTAGTTAAGCTAAAAGTTATAACTATTATATAAGTTTAAGTAATCATAATAGTTATAATGCTTAATATTATTACAGGTATGTTAATACTATCAGTTAAATATTTTATTATTAAGTTATTAGAAAATCTTAGAATAATAATTATAATAATAATTTATCTACTAACCAGAATTATAATAATAATGTTAACTGTTCCCTAGCCTGGAGGTAAAGTATTTTTATTATTTTTAATAAGAATTTTTATAATTATACCCACTATTAAACCTAGTATAATAATAGTTACTATAACCTAGATAATAACAACTATTATAATATTAAATATAATAATTAGTAAATTATTAAAGTTAGTTAAATATTATATTATAAAACCATCAGCAAAATTATTAATAATAATAATAACAATAAATTAATATTTAACCAGGATAATTATAATAATAATAATAATTCTAGATCCAGAAAGATTTGTAACAATCAAATTATTATCATTAATAAAATATTTAATAATAATTCCAAAAACAGAACCAAGTATAATAATTATAATAATAACCTAAGTAATAACCACTATTATAATATTTAAATTAGTAATCAGTAATCTACCACTATTAATAAAATATTTTGTAGTTAATCTATCAATAGAACCAATAACAACAATTATAACAGTTTGTTACAAGTTTACTACTGATATTATAATGATGATTGTAATGGTTCTCTAACCAGATAGAAATATACTTCCATTAAAACCAATTAAATACTCTATAATTGTTCCTAAATTTAATCCTAATATAATAATGATAATAACTACTTAGATAATAACAACAGTAGCAATTCCAAACATAATAATTGGTAAACCATTAAAGCCAATTAAATATTAAGTAATCAAGCCATCAACAAGACCAATCACCACAATAATAACTATTAATTACAATCTAGGTGGTAATGTGACAACAACAATGATAATTCCTTAACCAGATGGTAATGTACTTCCATTAAAACCAATTAAATACTAAATAATAATACCTAAGCTTGATTTGAGAGTAATAATTATTATAATAGCTTATATAATAACAGTCATAACAATACCTAATATCATATCTAGGTTTCCAACAATATCTGTAGGAATTTTAATCATTATCCTGTCTATTAAGTCTATCACAACAATTATTACTGTTAATTAACTACTTACAGATATAGTAATAATGATAATAACCATGCCAAATCCATTTAGAGTGCTGTTTAAAACACCATTACTATTAGTTAAATATTTTATTATAATGCCTGCAGTAGGACCTGGCATTGTGACTATTACAACCACTTGGGTCATAACCACTATAGTAGTACCTAAAATAGTGATGATACCTCTGGTACTATCAGTTGGATATTTTATTATAATACCATCCATAATTTCTGGTATGACAGTCATCACAGTAAGTTGGTAATTAGGTGGAGTCGTTACAACAATAGTGATTATGCCAGAGCCAGATGGATTAGTGACCGTATGGCCGTTGCTATCAGTTGGATACTCTGTGGTGGTACCAGCTGCTGGACCCGGCGTGGTGACGGTTACTATAGCTTGGGTGATGACAACGGTGGCAGTTCCTGACGTGGTAATCGGTGAACCGTTGGGACCAGTTGGATATACGGTAGTGCTACCATCAGCGGGACCAGTAACAACGGTGGTAACCATCGGTTGCGAGCCAGGTGGAGAGGTCACGACGACGGTAATTGTGCCTTGGCCTGGTGGGAGCGTACTGCCATTGCTGCCTGTTGGATATTCGGTCATTGTACCGGCATTAGGACCAGGAGTGGTGATGGTGACAATGGCTTGAGTGACGACGACGACGGCAGTGCCGGAAGTGGTGATGATGCCTCCCGTGCTATCAGTTGGATAGTGGGTGGTAGAACCATCAGCAGGACCGGTGACAACCGAGGTGACAATAAGTTGAACACCAGGAGGCAATGTGATGACAACGGTGATCGTTCCCTGGCCGGGTGGGAGACTCGTGCCTCCGGGACCGGTTGGATATTCTGTGGTGGTACCGATGACCGAGCCTGGAGTGGTGACGGTGGTAATAGCTTGTGTGATAACGATAACAGCAGCACCAGAAGTGGTATCAGGAGAGCCATCAGAGTTGGTCGGTATTTGGGTGGTTGTCCCATCAACTGGTCCAGTAACAACGGATGTGACGGTTGGCTGAGATCCAGGAGGAGAAGTAACAACGACTATGACAATTCCTTGGCCAGGTAGAAGGGTACTTCCATTACTACCAGTTAGATATTCAATAGTGGTACCAGGTACAAAACCAGGAACAGTCTCCATTACTACAACTTAGGTAACAAAAGTAATAACAATCACAATTCCGATACTCTAAAGCAGAAAAATAGTAATAAAACCAATAATACTAACTACCTCCATCACCGTTATTGTTATCTCTAGAACATATATAATAACAATCTTTGTAATAATCTTAGTCATCATAAATAACTTCGTAAACATCAAAATAACAGTAATAACATGTTTTGTTGTTGTATAGTAAATATTTGTATATATAACTATTTTTATCATCATCTTAATAGTCTTTACAATGCTTTTAATAATAATTTCAATAACAATCTTATCCACCATCTTAATTACATTAGCAATAAACATTAGAATCTTGACTATTTTTATAGTCCAGCCGAATATTCTAGTCAACATCTTTATTTAAGTTGTAAAGCAAACTATACAATTATTAACTACTTAAGTAGTATAAAAAGTTTTTATATTTCAACTTTTATTTATAACAAGAAGCAGACATGTAGATACTACACTTGACACAATCCCAAACTACTAAAGAAAAAGCGCCAATAATAATATGAGTAGTTGTAACAATTTTAATAATCATAATTATTCTTATATTCAATTAACCTAGCCTACAAAATGCAAAGGTACAACCTACAATGTTTTAATAATATATTTCATAATAAAAGAAATAAAAGTTTTTACAATAATCTTAAAAATAATCTTGGTAGAAGTTTTAGCAACGGTAAAAATTTCACAAACAATAATAATAGTTTTGGATTTAATATATATTAACATAATAGTACAAATACAAGTAATCTTACCTATGCAAGTATATTTGGTGGTCATAACAAAAGGCTTAGTAATAGTACTCGTACAAGTAAAACTCACAATTTTCTTTAAAAAAAAGTACTTAAAACAGCTTGCGGATGCGCTGTAAATTTAAATCACAATGGAATAACTAGCGATAGGTTTTGTGCACGCAAAACTATAGTATAATCCAGCAAGTACACTACCAGTAATTGCTAGTTGTAAAATACCCTAAAAAAACAATATAATTCTCTTGGTAATTTTAATACTCACTTAGTATACTCACCTCTATAATCCTTTCTCGATTTTAGTCTTATAATTTTGTTTTGAAATATTTATTTCTTAGATATTTACTTGTAAAATACTTACTTTTAAGATACTCACCTTGGGAAATTTTGTTTTGTATATATTTAAATACTTATCTCTTGATATTTAATTTAAAATATATTTACCTTTTGAAAGTTAAATTAAAATTTATATATTTATTGAAATATACTCACCTCCATCTTCCTTCAATTAATAAGAGATAAGTTAAAGTGGAAATTAATAATTTTTTAAATAAAATCAAAATTTAAAGGCTTTATAGAAGTAAAAAAAAATAATATAATAAATGCCATTAATTTAATAATAATATTAATCTGATATTTATCAACCCAATTTTATGATATTTATGTAAGTTCGTACTACTGATAGTGTTATTTAAAGAGTTTTTTATTTTATATTTTAATATTTTTATATTTAGTTTTTAGTTTTATCTTAGCTATTTTGTTTACTTTTTTTGCTAGTTATTTTGTAAAGCTTAATATAACCTTGGATAAATGAAATATATACAAATAATTTATTTAATATAATTTAAATTTATTTTGAAAGAGGTTGGTATTGCAATATTAGATTTTAATTTTTGAGAGATTAAAAATCTGGAATTGTTTCAGAACTTGCTAGAATAAGGTAATATATTAAGTTTTTAGTCGAGTGTGTGTTAAAGGAATGCCATTCTTTTTATCGCGGTGCAACAATTTCGCTGTCGTACCTGGTTCCTGAGGTCATATGTCCTAGGATGTACAGTTGTGACGGTAAATGATGGAACCCCAGATTGGGAATGTGGGTCCGCTAACCACATTTGGCAACAAAAAAAATAATTACATACATGGGTCTGACTACTATTTTATGTAGTCATTGTTGTTAATTAACACTTTTATAATTCTGGCTAGCATTATAGCCATAAGTTTTACCAGTATCTTATGTGTTATTTTATTTTATTCAGTCTAAATGGCTATTTTTAATTTATTTTGTAACTTATATACATACCTATTAACATGCTTTTTTAGTATTACCTATAGGTTCTTAATGGGATTAAGATCTAGAAAGTTTGCAAGTTATATAATCTTGGTTATGTCCAGTAGCTAGTGTGCAGCCACTATAATACGTATCTTATATGTAGGGATGTTGTCTTTTATAAACTCTATATTTACACCAGGTTTGCTTAGGTTGTTACTATACTATTTCATAAATAGGCCTATGATTAGATTGATAACATAATTTATGTACACCTAGTTTGTTATAGTGTTTTAGTTTTTATACTGCTATAATAATAACTTAATCTTGTGGTTATTTATAAAGTTACTTTATATTATAATACTTTTCTTATTGTTGAATTTGGGAGCTAGGTAGTTTAGAATTAGGGCCTTGTTTGGGCATTTTATAATATAGATTTTGTGGTTGTTAGTACTTCTGAAATAGTACTTATTAGTCTATAAAATTAATATCCAATTGTTAGTAGTGCACTAGTTATACTTTTGTGTAAACTGTAGTTTAGCCTACTTATATATCTTGTTAAGATATGGTAATATTTTGGTTGTATGCTTGTTATAATTCTCTTTTTTGAAGGCTTTAGCTAGTGTAGATCTCCCTAGGTATAAGCTATATTATATAACTATAGTTACCAGTGGTATGCATCTGTATTCAGTATTACTGGTTGCTAGTTGTATTAGCTGTTATATTTGGCTAGCTGTTAATAGTTATGGCCTCCCTGGCCTCTTGGGTCTCTCTGGGGTGGGCGGCTGGTTTACAATCCGGCTGGCTGTAGTTTTGGGCACTGAAAATGTGGTACAGTACTAGGACAAAAAGATTTCCCACAACACCACAAATTTTTAATTTACGCGTCGACGCGGGACCACTACCACCACTTCAACCACCACCACCACCACCACCACCATGGCAAAAATAGCACCGGAAGAGACACCAATATCACTGCTAGGTGGCCGTACTCCCAATTGCACGCTTACTGACGCCCAAAGAGGTGCCATCATTGGGATGCTTGCCACCGGATGCAGCAAGACCGAAATACAGTACTAGGACAAAAAGATTTCACAAAACCCACTTTCACAGCCAAAATGAGCAATTTCACAACCCCATATCATAAATTATATATTTCAAAAAATTGCCTAAAAATCAAAATAAATAAATAAAATCCCAAAATTTGTATTTAAAATTTTTTCAAAATTTTTAAAGCTATTTTTGAACGAATAAAGGCTTAGCTTTATCTTTCTTACTTGAAAAATCAATCAATTTTGTGTGGTAAAAAATTAACAACTCATATAAAATTTATCAAATTTTTTAGTGCAAAAATATGAAAGCAAATTAACGTATAAAATCTTATTTGAAAAAATTTGAAAAAATTTAAATAATGAAATTTTTCGATTGATTTATTTTTTAGAATTTTTTTTTAGAATTTTTTAAGTTTAATTTAAAGAGTATTATATTTATAAAATCTTGTAAAAACAACGATTTTGTATGGGAAATCAAAATTTGTTGACATCTTTTTGTCCTGTGACTGTAAACTGTTAGTGAATAAGAAGATGCGAGGAATCCGGGGAAAAACCAGGGCGTGAAACACGGTACCGTTTTTTCAACTTCACGAATTTTTAATATTTCTTTCTAAAATTTTAATATGTTATAGCTTTAAGAATTTTTAAGTCAAATATATTTTTTGGAATTTTTTTCAATTAAAATTAAAGATTTTAAATGCTTTTTAATTTTTCGCCAAGAAATTTTTTGTTGTGGTTTCCGGTGCGTTTTTAAACACTGCTACACGTACATCGTATGTCGCTACCAAAACGAAATTTTTTAATAGTGTTGACGTTATAGAGCTCAGAAATGATTCAAAAAAAATTGTAAAAAAATTTTTTGTCAAATTTGGTAGAGAGTTGTTATTTAAATCAGCTGGATTTTTGTTAAATTTTTGGAAGAAAAATTGGTTGTTTTCTGGGGTTGTAAAAATCCGAAAAAACACCGTTTTTGTAACTATAGGATTTGGGCTTGATCCACAAACTTTTGTCGCCAAACTATAATAATTATAGCAACGCCTACAATTCTTACCACAGGACATATGATATGCCGAGAGCTAGTTATACGGACACGAGTGCTTGGCAGCGTTGGAGCACGTTTAATGCTCGCATCAGTCAATTAACGCCGGTTTCGCTCTGATGAAGCTGGAAACAAAATTCGGTGTGCTTATGACCTCTGTTCAGAACGGAACCTACACTGCTGTACAATCGCATTTGAAGATGCTAGAAATGTACAAAGACCATTATCAGAGTCTCCGCAGCAATATCGCTTATTTTTTTGTGTTTGGTGCGTTCCCCGAATGCAACTTCCCTCAAGCAAATGCAGCCAACCCTCAACACCAACTCCACGCGATCTTTCAAAATCACGCAAAGACATTCCCTCGCCGCAACTGCCAAAACCGGGGCTCTGTACACGAACGGTCGAAAAAGGCGACTGATACGCAGTGCAAGCGATGACCATTCCTCTCGAGGCTTATACCTGCTAATGTTTACGCAGTTTTAAATAGCTGAGGCAATTGTTGCCAACTTGAGCCTCAATACGCGCATAACACTACTGCATTTCCTCTTTACAGTTACTATAAGTGCATTTGGCTCAAAGAAAAAGTTTTGCAGGAGCCGGAAACCTGAAGAAGCTCAAACGGAACTTACCATCCCACAATTACAGCCAGGAAATTTCTTTGCATAATTCTCGAAGATGAGGTTAGCAGCGGGTGGAGTTGACATTCGGGGGGTTTTTTTTCACAAATTTCAGTCACAAGACGAACTTGGCTTAATTTTTACTAATATATATAGTAGTGGGTTAAAGTAGTATAATTTCACAAAAAAAATCACATATATTTACTTTTGGGCTGAACCAATTATTCTTTCAAACCAAGTCTATCGAGCATCCTACTACAATATGAATCACTTAATCACACTGATCAACATGCTACTTGTTGCCTCCACAGCTCAGGCAGTCGACCAGCTCTACGAGTGCGCCGATGCGAGCTATGTTTATACGGACAACCCGGGGCTGAGGTATTGCCGCATAGTCGGCTGTACGGAAGTTTACTACATCCCGGCAGGCGAAAAAGTGTATTCCGTCTGCAACGGTTGCCCTGTGGCAATAGACGCGTCCACTATGGGGCCATGCGAACTTGTAGCAAGGCACTAGGAATGTCTTGACCTTTAACTCCCAAAAGGGTCAGAAAAAAAAATTAAAAAAAATTAAAAAAATTAAGAAAATTAAAAAAATTAAAAAAATTTAAAAAAAATTGGATTCTTAGACATGCGCACTCTTTTCGTCGTCCTGCCTAGGCGTACAACGTCTTGGTAGAAATGGCGAGCTCGGTCTGGTGCTTTGTGGTTCTTGCCCAGGACCGGCGCAGACGCCTAAATGCTGGTCGAGCGATTTCTACTAATCCCCAACGGTTTGAATTGTCGGCGCTCTGTGTCTTTTCCCTCGTTTCCAATTCCTGTTTTTCCGTTTCTTGTTCTCCCGATTTCCTGTTTTCCTACCATTGTAAGGTATAATATGGTTGTAAGCCAGTTGGTTGGCAATTGCGAACCATCCAAATTAATTGTCCAGTACCCCAATCTTGGACTAAATTATATACCACTGGTTGACCCTGATCGCAACACCATACCGTACAGACTGTTGAGTTATTTGGTACTATAGAGTTATTTGGTACCGTGAGTTATTTGGTAATTTCGCTCTGCTCGTGAGAACCCTGTCCCAAGAGATATTATATAATAAGTCACAGGTCATCGAAGGTCCGACCGCACACCCCTGAGTTACGATGAAGTCGCAACAAAAGTCAACAATGCTACCTCTCCAGTGTCACGATACCTGCTGCCTACCTCGAAATGCAGTCGATGATAGCGTCCTCCTCTCTGAAGCGTCCCTATGCCAAGGGACCATACCTCAGGACAACCAATGCCCTACCCCGTTCGCCTTCCAGGCTACGATTGCAACAGGAACGAGATCAAGATGAACTACCCCCGCGCAAACGACGGCAAGCGTACGCCCGGGAGCACAAGCTCTCAGCCATCACGATGTATAAAAAGTTTAAAAAAAAAGGATGGTCTGCTTATAAAATATCAGAGAAGCTTGGTCTCCCTGATGATAGGGTGACCATTAGTAATTAAATAAAAAATGAACAGAAGATCCTCATGATGCGAATAGGGCAACGCTGCGACTCGAAGGGTCGTTCTGCTGCTCTTCTAGACCTTGAAGATCGTCTTTTCGACAAGTTTGCGAATATGCGCGCCAAAGGTCTCCCAGTAAAGCGAACCTGGTTCGTCATCACGGCCAAAGCCATTTACCGCGAGCTTTACCCAAATATTCACCATGATGACCCTTAATATTTCAAATTCTCCCGGGGATGGTTTAAAGGGTTCAAATATTGAAGGTGAATATTTTTCTAAACTATCACAAATATAGCTCAAGCGATGCCTGAAAATTACTATACTTTAATAGAATTATTTCATGGTTTTATTTGTTGCTACGCTGCCAACAAGATTTAAATATTAGAGGACGAATCAGTGCGGTTTACACCAATCAAGAATAATAATCACTGTGATGTTGGGAAGTTCTTGTTTGCTAATATTGGTAATATAAACCAAACACCGCTTCAATTCGAATTTTTTAATAATAAAACAAAAACTTATGAAATGGCTGGTGTGAAGACCATATAGTTATGTTTGAAGGGTAGCAGTTTAGATAAACATCAAACAATTGTTTAGTTATGCATATTTGCAAATGGGATACTACAAATCAAGCTTTTTATTGTTTTTAAAGGTGAGGGATTGAGATTATAGACAGAAAAAAATAAATATGATAAGCGGGTGAGCATAGCCTTCCAAAAAAATGCATGGGTAGACAAAGCTGTAACTAAGCATTGGTTGCTTAGTCTCTGGAAGCTTGCAGCTTTCGACCCAGTTAACGGTTTCAGCAACAATAAACAACCGCGCTTATTGGTTTTCGACGCCCATCGTGCCCAAAAGACAGAGGCAATTCGCAATTTATTACATGACTTGCGAACTACAGCAGCGATCGTCCCGCCTGGCTGTACATCGCTTGTGCAGCCATTAGATGTCTCTATCAACAAGCCATTCAAAGATTATATTACGGAAGCTTCCCTTCGACACTTTGAACAAAATATTGAGCAATGGGAGACAGGGAAGTTTACAGCGGGAGACAGGAGGGTTCTAATAACAGCTTGGGTTGGGGAGGCATGGGAGCGCATGTGCAAGTCTATTGATACCATTAAGAGATCGTTTCAAAAATGCGGGATTACGGTTGCCATCGACGGCAGCCAGGACGACCAAATCAATATTAAGGGTTTGGAGGGCTACAAGGTGCCAGATACGTATACCATGACTATGGCAATGAGCAATGGAGAGCAGGAGACCAATTCAAATGAACCTGCCACCTCTTTCATGTCTTCGTTCGATAAGTATCGTGATAACCGCCACTTTAACAGGCTTTGGGATAGTGACGATGGCAGCGACGATGAGGCTGACGATTATGATGAAAGCGAGACCGATGACGATGAAAGAGAGTATGTTTTGGCCACCGAAACGCAGGATTCAGGAATTATGATGATCAGCCAGCTTTAGATTCGCAAATATGTACATTTGTGTTGTGTTGCATTTTGTATCGTAGTTGTCAGAATATGGTCACATGACGTGTTGCGATAAAATCTCTGCACAAAATCATCCTGTATTTTTAGAAAGAACAAAAAGAAAACACAGTGCTCTGACAGGTTATGAGCCCGGCCTAGCCCATACTGCGGAAACAAAAAGACGACATGGCATCATTATCAACTAATGGTATCAGCTTCAGCGACACTTACTATCGAACCAAATGGGGCGAGCGCCCTAAATTAACTGAAAGCAATTACGACGACTGGCGCCTCGAAGCCAAGAATCTGCTTTATTATTCTAACACATGGCGCATAGTCACCGGCGAAGAGACACGGCCGGAAGAGAACAGTCGGAATAACGTTGCCGTCAAGGACTACGATGACCGCTACCTAAAAGCTGGAATGCTCATAAATCAAACTTTATCTAAGTCTGTGAAACGACTGATATCGAACCTGGAAGACCCAAGCCCGCAAGCGCAATAGGAACTACTGACAGAGGCATTCGGTCAATCACGTAACAAGTCGGTAACAGCTATCACCAAACAGCCGAGTACCTAATTCGGTGGGAGCTATATCAAGTTGTATATACACTCTAAGGCAATAAGACCACCATTGGCGTAAGACCCTACGGCCGTCGCAAGCGGCAGGAGCATTATCATAACTACTCGAGGCCGTAAGCCCTGTGATTAAGGCGATAAGACCCTATGGCCGTCGCAAGCGGCAGGAGTACCATTATCGCTCTGAGGCAATGAGACCGACCAGACAATGAGACCCTACAACTGCAAGGCAGCAAGAGTATTAGGCACAACTCCGAGGCAATAAGACCCACAAGTGGCAATGAGACCCTATGGCCAGACGATGGCAAGAGTACCTATTTTTCTATCGAAATTAGACCCACTTTGCGGGATGCATCAACCATAGAACCATGGGAAGTATCACCGACAATTACTAACGGTTAACTAACCTTATCTATAGGGCCGCTGCTTTAAGCACTAGAGCTTCATTCATCAATGCCAAACAAAATCCTCAAGAGACTGTGATCACATGGGGACTACGGTTACGACAGTACCAAGACGCACTGGTCAATACAGAACGGGCTATAACGGATGACGACCTTAAGCTTCACTTCCTTATGGGACTGATCGATAGTAATATACGGTCAACTATACTACATGAGGTTGACAAGTTCACATGGTTCACATTGGTCAATGAGATCAAGACAAGGACAGCGACCAAGGACGGATTAAAGCAGACACTGCATCCAGATACCAATTCGTCAAATATACTAGCCAATCATGCCAACACCCCCTTGAAAGGATACCGACCAACCAAACCATGGAAACACTATGCTAGATCACGATCGAGATCACCTAGCCGTACCAACGACAACCCTGTACGATCAAGGTCACCAAGAAGCACCAAAGGCGACAAGTATTGCAAATTCTGTTATAAGACCAACCACGTATTGGAGGACTGCAGAATGAGGAAAGATATTGAGCGAAGGAAGCAAAACCACGACCAAAGACACTCTGCCAATTTAGTCGAAACAAGACCAATATTTGCGAGCAGTGCTATAACTGATACTGGCAACGCTCACAATTTTGATGACTTCTTTAACGATAACCTACGCCTACACTGATCGGTAAGGGACACTCTTTTTCCCTGACTAAGGCCTTTATCCCACAGGGTTTTGCCATTCAGGTTTTTAACGAGGTCCCTCAGCATATTTAACGTGATTACCGCAATCAGGTCACGGTCCTGTAACTAATATATCCATCGAGCGCTTCGAAGGATAGGTGGGAGTGTCAGAATATGGTCACATGACGTGTTGCGATAGAATCTCTGCACAAAATCATCCTGTATTTTTAGAAAGAACAAAAAGAAAACACAGTGCTCTGACAGTAGTAATCGAAACCAGATTGAAAATGATTCGTGAGATATTGGGTATCGTGACTTATTTGGTATCGTGAGTTATTTATATACAAAGTTTTCAGTGCCTTAACGGTGTGTTTCGTGAGTTATTATATAATAACTCAACAGTCTGTACGGTAACTTATTACTATAACTATTACTGTAATTATTACTATAATTATCTATAATGGTATCTATAACTTAGAGCAACCGGCAGATGATTATAATAATATCCAAATAATACCTATACTACTAACTATATCAGCTATAAGATACTGTTATGCCCAAATGGGTTGATTGAATAAAATATAATAGACCCTTGGAACGCCATTGTAACAAAAGGAGAACCGATAACACTAAATCTACTAAGAGAACCATCTATCCTTTCTACATTAAATCTTTTTTTAATTTGACTTTTTTTATATCTGAATATTTTCAAAATACCTGGATATATGCATTTTAATGCTAATATAGGCCTTCCATGTCAGACCTCAAGCGGGGGGATGCGAGAGGTAACGTATGATGAGGAACAGACTTAAATTAATAGATAAAGAGCTGATCTTTGTCATCTATAAAGATATCTATATATACATAAGTTTGGAGTAAAAAGTTGCAAGCAGTATCAGATAGTATCCTGGTTATGAGGTATATAAACAGATTGTAAAGTTTGAAAATCTTATATCCATATTATTATTATAATTATATACTACAATCTGTGTTATGCTTAATATAAGTAAAGTTTAACATCCTTCTTTTTTATATTAAATCATATATTATAAGAAAAACAAATATTTAATTAAACTAATAATTAAAAATTGGTACTTTATCTTATAAATATGTACTTTCTTGTTATTTCTCTGCTATAACAAGTATAATAATCAAAAGAGCTATTTTTTATATATCATTACAAATAACTTTGAGCTTAGGCAGTAATATTATAATTTTAGTAACTAATATTAGATTTAAAATGTTAATACCAAAAATCTAATATTATAAAGAAATAACCAAAATATAAATATAAACATTTTTTTTATATGTTTTAAATTATTATATATTTTTGTAAGTAATTATATTTTTTTTTGTTATATTTTTTTATACTTGTAATATTTTCTTGTATTATTTGTTTTATTTAGTTTTCTGCGAGTTCTTGTAATGCACTAAAATTTGGTAGGAATAAAGAATAAAGGAAAGTTATTTATGGATATATAGTAATATAGTGTGGTTACCTATATATCATAATTATTTTTTTAGGTAATATATAATTTTATAAAAGAATATTTTTTACTAACTTTTTCTCTTTTTTTTTTTTTTTTTTTTTTTTTTTTTTTTTTTTTTTTTTTGTTGTTTTTTTTTTTTTTTTTTTTTTTTTTTTTTTTTTTTTTTTTTTTTTTTATTTTATTTTACTATAGTTTGATGTATTGTAAGATAATTTTATTTTATTTTTTTTATTTTTTATATTGATATGTATTTCTTTAATATAATTTGCTTTTAACATAGCTGGTTATTTAAAAATATATCTCATCAATTTAGCTAAAGTTATGATTATTAATCTTAATAGCTTTTTAATTAATGAATATGATGAATACCTTGTATTTGGTTTTGCCTGCTATTAAGACGGTTTTGATTAATATACCTGTTACCAAAAGAGGTAAAATGCTATATATTATTTTAGTGGTGTTATTTCTAATATAGCTATTATGGTTATGAAACCTTGTATACCAAACTTGGCTATAATAAATTATTAGTAATTTTAATAATATATATTGATTATGATATTATTATTAACTATCCTACTTAGGAACATATTTTTTTTAAAATTATACTAATATTATCTAGAATTACTTCTGAAAAGTTTTAAATTTCAAATACTATAGCTAGCTATAAAGTATAATTTATAACTGTTAAAATATAGTTTATTATAATAAAAAACAAATTAAAAATTGTTTGGGATTCTAGAAATCTACTATTTAGCACTATAAACATAGATATAATAAATTATTTTAATAATATAGAATTTTTTGTTTAGGCAATTTAGGAATTTAGTAGAGTACTTATTAGAATAGTATTTGGGGATAGGATGGGATGATTTATTGTGATAGAAGTTAGCTTAGCTAGAGTTATTTCTTGTACTTATAAAAATGGGGATAGGGATAGAGATAGGGATAGGGATGAAAATAAAAATGGTAATGGAAATAGGGATGGAGATGGTGTAGCTTATTATACAAAAGGTTATAAAGGGCTAATTTATTATGAGAGGTGTAAGAGTACGAAAATTAATTTAAAAAAAAAAAAAAGAAAATATTAGATTTTAGGTTACAAGTTGGTATAGTAAGTCAAGGTGTATGAATATGGACCCCCCCTAGTTATGGACCCCCTGGCCAACACTACTTAGCACGACCACGCGTTTTTTTATTCTTCTTCATACAACCGCAATATTTATCTAACAAACCTAGTTTTTTTAAGATATCTATTAAAATACTTAAGAAACCCAAATATATCAAAATTGATATGACTATTATAATAAAAGCCTTCTAAAATAGTTAATTTTTATATTATATTATTAATATTTTTTTAATATTATGTATTATGTTTAAGAACTGATTTATTATTTAATAATTATATAATATAATTTATAAAAGTTAATAATAATTTTTTAAAATATAAGAAGAAAGTTTTATAAAATAAATTTTATATTAAAAAGTTTTTAAATATACTTTTATATATATTTAATTTTAGGATATTATAATTAAAATTTTTTAAAAATAAAAAAATAATAATTTATTAAGTTAATAATGTTAGTCACCTAGAAGCTGACCACACCTAGAAGCCGACCACTTTTTAGCGAGATACTACACCAAAAAATTTAACAGCGCATTACACCAAAAATCTGATAGTGCTTAACTAATATTCTACTAAATAAAAATTATAAACTCTTTTTTTAAAGTTTTATGTATATATATATATTAGCACAGCGCTGGGAACCAATATAAATATATAAATATATTAGTATATTAATATATTAATATATTAATATATTAATATATTAATATATAAACATACAAGTAAGTAAACACTACAACAGCAAAAATTAAAAATACAAAATTAAATTACATATTAATTACAGTAACTATTATTATTATTTATATTACTATCTTTTTTATTATTTTTTTTACTATCTTCCTCATTATTTTCTTTGCTATTTTTCTCGCTATCTTCTTTACTACTTTTATTTATAATCATAGGCTGTTGTTAATTATTACTATAAAACTAGCTATAATTATAATTAAAAACAATATTATTATAAGTATTCTGATTATTTTAAGTATTCTGGCTATTCTAGCTATTCTGGTTATTCTAGCTATTACAAGGATGATCATAATTATAAGGATAAATATTATTAGTAATAGTAAGTTTACTAACTACTTTTTTTACTTTCTATTATATCTTTTAATTTATTTTTATTTTTTTTTTATTTAATTTGATTACTTTTTCTTTTTATAAGTATTTAATTTTATAACTATTAAGTATTTATACACTAGTTATTTGTAATTTATTAGTATGATTTTGAGATATCTTTTTATTAACAATATGTAACTAAGTCTCTATTTTTTATAATATAAAAATTTCTGCTATATTTTATTTTAGAAATTATTTGATCTTTTAAATCTATACTTTAGTTAGTAAACTAAGATCATAGTTTATAATAACAAAAATAATATTAATAAACTAGTATACTGAATATAGCCTTTAAAATATAAATAATAATAGTAATATTAGTAATATAATATCAAACTCTAGGTAAATAACTAAAAATATAATAAATACTAATTAGTATTACAGTTATAACAATACTTTTTTTAAATTATATAGTACTAATTTAGTTTTTTACTAAGCTGATTTGATAAAATTAATATCAATAATATTTATTTATATTTTTATTAATAATTTAATAAATAGTTGTTTGTTAATATTAGTAATATTATTATAAAAGATATTGTCTAATATATTTTGGTATTGAGTTATATATACAGAATTAAATCCAATATCTAGTAGTTATAGGTGATGGGTACTATATAATAATAGGTAAAAAGCAAGTATATTATGGTATATACAAAAAATAATAAAGTTAATAAATATATATATTTTATATTCATCAAATATTAACATTCTTTATTTTTTTAGTTTTATATTTTTATAAGTTTATAATTTGAATATTTTCTTTAATTATTAAAATGTTAATACACTATCAGTCCACCCTGATAGCAATATTATAAACTTCTAGTTATCTACCATACCAACTATACTTATATACTAATTAAATTAGTAGTTGTTACTTTTGAAAATAATAAATAAAGGTAATATAATACTACACACACTAATACATTCAATTATTATTATATTCTCTCAGTAGCCGGGCTACTTACTAAACTATAACTTTATATTTTATAATATTATAATCTTTAAGTTTTATATTAGTCCCATAATAAACCCTTTTTTATCCATATTATATAGTTTAGTTTTATTAATCTAATATTAAAGTTTAAAATCTAAAAATAACTAAAAAAATTATTTAATAAATTCAAAATTATCAACTTTAGCATACTTATTATTATAAGCACAAGAATATGCAATATATAGTTCCTTATATCATTTAAGAAATCTAGTAATCTAGTTAATACCTAATATTTAATTAGTTAACTTATTTATTATATAACAAAACATATCCATCCTAGGAGAAAATTTTTATTAATATAGTTACAATATCTATTAAACCAGTATTTCTTCAGCTACTACTATTATCACCATTTATTTTTGATATACAGTAAACTGATTACCTTCAAAACTAGCTAACCAGTCTCATAAAATTATATATAATATTCCCAACATTTTTGCAATCCTATAAATTAACAATTTATTTTATTTAATAATATAAATAACTACATTAATAAAACTATTAATACTATTATAATATTAATAGTAGCAGTAGTTAATAATATTTACTTATAATATAATATTAAAATAAAAATTATTAATAATAAAACTAATTTATATATTAATGCTGTAGCAGCAGGAAATAATATTATTTATTAATTCTAGATTAGGAAATAGTATAGTAGCTATAGTAGCTAATATATAATTAATATATAATATAATTACCAGTATAGTACTAACTTTTAGTATAATATTAAGTGTAGGTAGTTAGTAGCTTGGTAGTAGTATAGTAATAGTTTTTTAATATAATATGATAATGGTTTTTTGATGTAGTATGGTTCTCACTAAAAAGTGGTCGGCTTCTAGGTGTGGTCGGCTTCTAGGTGACTAACGTTAATAGTTTTATAATTTTTTAAATTATTATTTATATATAAAAATTAAGCTTGGCTATTATATAAATTAATAATGTATTAATTATATTAATTTAATTAATATTAATATATTTTTTGATTTTTATTAAATTATGTCTTGAATTTTTTTTAAATAATAATATAATATAAATAAAAGTGGTATAATAGTATTATAATTAAAATAAATATTAATAATCTTATTATTAAAACCTTTAATTATCAAAAGATTTAGATATTTATAAAAATAAATTATTTATACTACTTTTAAATTTTATTTATAAAGTATATTTTTACTATAAAAAATATTTTTAATCTATTAATAATTTTTAAGGTAAAATTTATTTAAAATTAATAATTTTAAC